>CM051516.1:27894592-28494592 GCA_028015205.1 Mytilisepta virgata | reverse complement strand
CAAAAAACTGGGTGTGGCATTCCGCACGGAGAAACCTTACCCTTGTGGTAAACTATAGTGTTATATTTTATGAAGACAGGTATGCTACTGTTTATCTTACGAGTTTATTTTAGATATTTCATTACAATCTTTATTAATCAGTGGTACACGTTTCTTTTTATATCACAACCTAATATTTAAACAATCACCTGAGATCATAACAACCAGATAAATGAAAATTACCAACTTTTATCTGAATTATTAACGGGTATAAATATATATTATGTAACCAGCATAAAAACAACATTAAGGAGTCATTCATTATTGTCAACATTTTTGTCGGGTTTATAAAACGTACTCTGGGGGAGGGGGGATGGGGTGTTCAAATTCAACATTTTTAGCGTACGCTTAAAAATTCGGTATATCACTTCCGTCCATATTCCGGAAATGCTGGTGATATGATGCTGACAAAGTTCTGAACAGTATTTAACGTATCAAAATTCCGACTTGAGCATTTTAACGAATGACAAATGCCCTGGACATTGTATGCATGCATTTTCAAGGGATGTAACTTTATCTGTAGATCCTCTTTCCGAGTAAGGAGTGGTACCTGTTCACAGCAAACATGTTAAAAAAAATGTTGATGTACACTTTTTAAAGGACGGTGGGGATTTCCAAAAAAGAGTGCTTTTTGTAAACTTGTGAAAAATGTTGACAGTTATATGGATGGCCCCTAAATATTTATTGTTTCAGTTGAAATATTATGCAGTCTGGAAGTAAATGTAACAGGGCTTGTTGTGAGCATGAGTATAAGTACAACTAACTCAGTGGTTCATTTCCACATTTATTCTATTCTTTCATTCAGCAATCAAATATATCACATACAGTTCACACAAACAAATAACTACAGGATTCTATCACAGTCAACTAGTTTAAATAAATAACCCTGTAAATAATAAATAAAATCATAAGGCATGAATACAATAAATGACCGCCGTTCACGTTATTTAATAATGCATAACGCTTATCGTAAATCACAAATTCGTTACATCATATTCAGTAAAACAAGCTAAGTATAACTAAGCTTTCATAATAATAAAACACATGAAATATACGATATGGAGTATATTAGTACATTTGCATAATGATAAAACCTTATCTTTATGCAAAAGAGTACCAAGTAGTATGGGCAATAAACCATTGCACATATTAAACACTGTAAACTTTATAATGCATACTTATTGTTCAGTACATGTAGGCATATTAAATGATATTACGCCATGTAATTGTATTTTAAATGACGTCATGTGATCAGCTTTGGCGTATCATATTACCATATCCAATAACTAAAAATATAAGTAAATGTAAACTTGTAACATAATTAGGGCATTTACGGTAACAGTACTAAATGGTAATTTACGGTAATACAACTATTAGGATATTTACGGTAATACCAAATTATGGTTATTTACTGTATTTTAAACTAGTGGAACTACAAATGCAGTCAACATAATGCAGTAAATATACTTATTACACAAATTTAATAATAAACATGCGATTACCTGTCTGTGGGACCAGGTTACAACTGTTTAACCAGATAAACAAAGTGTGTGATTTGTGTTTCGTGTCCTGAAACATACACCAATATACGAACCCTCAATACAGGTTAGATACCATGAAATAGGGCTTCGGAATAATGAAGTTGACTATTCAAATTACTATTTAACTATACTAATTGTTTCAAAAGAGTGAAACGGATGAAACATTGCAAATCTGTAGAAATCAATTATTTCACACAAATATGGTAAAAACAGTATCAAAAATGTCAAGAAGACACTTAAGTAATATTGGCAAACATATAATTCACATTAATTACCCAATATTAAAGTTAAAAACTAACTTTCATTCTCTGATATCATTTTCACAGGGGTTCAAACCATTTACATAGGTTTTATCATAAAAATACACAAAATTATATTGATGCAAATAAAAAGCATAATTACCTTAATCCATAGTTATTCTTTAAAGATTACAAATATATCCAATGTAATTTTAAATCCAAAATATCCGCAAATCCTATTTTTTTAGCACAAGCAATATGGAGACTTTTGCAAGAATGACATTTTAAGTTTCCCTCTATAAAATTAACCAATCAAATTACAGGGAATGCCATATATAATTTTATAAACCAATTAGAAAAATAGATAATTTTACAAACCAATAAGAACACTGAAATAATATTACATCAAATTAGAAAACCCCTATAACATCAGAATAACACTCACTCAGGTATAAAAATATAAACATTACCTTGGTCATTTAATAGACTGTAAAAATCAATAAACTGTATCATTATAGATAAGTGTCAATAAACTGTATCATTATAGATAAGTGTTCAATACAGTTATTTAAATCAAGATATAAATTTACCTTAATCAATAAAAATAATCAACATTTTAATCATAGAAAATACATATTATTTAATGATAAAAATACATATAGTTCAACCCTACCACATCCTCCCCCTCCTTATAAATGGTGTCCTCACCATTTTCAGCACATATTACACTGTCATTGTCACTGAGTAATACCCATTTCACATATTATCCGTTACTATTTTAAGAAGTGCTTTTCCAATGTCTTCTTCTGCTGATGGAAACATTCCAGATGATGCAAGACCTCTCAAATATTCAGCTTTGCGTAACCATTCCGGTTGCTGTTGCATTACATATTCTCCTGATTTCATCCATGTAGGTTTCATTCTCTGCCGTGTTGACCGTCTTTCAGTTTGTTCTGATTCTTGGTCATCATCATGACTCTCTGTAGTTTCAGGGCCCTCTTGTCGCATCCTTTCTGGATTGGACGTTATATTAGGTTCTGCTGTATCAACCTCTGTGTCAACATGCGGCTCTTTTTCATGTGTGGTCTCTGCATCTTCTAGTACTGTTGGATCTGTATCATTATTTTCATCAATATGCAGGGCGTCCCCTGTTTCAGTATCTTCTTGTCCTGATCCTTCTGATGAATCATGGGATGTAGTTTCTACATTACCGTCATCATTATCATCAACAGGTTGAGTTGTGTCTGGTGCAGGTTCTGTACCAATATCCTCAGCTGTTGGCTTTTCTACTATGTAAACAGATCCATCTTCATCATCTGTTACTTCTGTTTGTTTTACTTTATCAGATAATCCAGTTTGAGTAATCTGAAATTCTTCTTGACTAGGTATATGCCCAATTGGTAGCAGAAGATTTCTGTGAAGAGTTCTTTTCTTTCCAACATCATCTTCACGTTTAACGGTGTAAACAGGGACATCTTTGTTAGGCTTGTCTAGAACTTTATATGGTACATCTTCCCACTTGTCTGCTAACTTATGCTTACCATCCCAAGCTACGATTTTTACAAGAACTCTATCTCCTTTTTCTACAACTGCTCCTCTTGATTTGAGATCGTATCCCTCTTTTTGTCTTTGTTTGGCAATTTCTGCTGTTTTAGAGGCTATGTCATAGGCATTCTTCATTCTGTCTTTCAGTTTCTTGATGTATTTTGTAACTGGTTCTTTAACGTTTTCTGATGTTCTTGTATTAAAGATGATATCCACTGGTAGATTTGCTTCTCGGCCAAACATAAGTTGGTATGGTGTAAGGCCTGTTGTGTCATGTCTGGTGGTATTGTAGGCATGCGTCATAGTTGATACGTGTGACTTCCAGTCTGCTTTTTGATCTGGATTTAAAGTGCCTAACATTCCAATAAGGGTACGATTGAAACGTTCACATAATCCGTTACCCATTGGATGGTACGGTGTGGTTCGGGATTTCTTCATGCCAGTTAATTCGCATAGTTCTTTTATTAGTTTTCCTTCGAAGTTTGCTCCCTGATCACTATGGATGCAATGTGGAAATCCATAGTAAACGACGAAGTTATTTAGAAATGCCTCAGCTGTTGTTTTGGCAGTTGTATTTTTGGTTGGAACGGCTATAGCATATTTGGTAAAGTGGTCTGTTATTACCAGTATGTAATTGTAGCCTCCTTTGGAAGTCTCTAAGCCTAGAAAATCCATACACACTAGTTCTAAAGGTTGATGGGTCTCTATGTTTACTAGTGGTGCTTTATCTCTGGCTGGTGTTTTTCTCTTTAGGCATCGGTCGCATTTCAATATCCAATTTTCAACATCTTTGTGTAGTCCATACCAGTAAAACCGGTCTCTTAATAGTGAAATGGTACGGTCTCTTCCTTGATGTCCCATATCATTGTGAAGTGATTTTAGAATTTGTTGTCTAAACTTTGGTGGTATGACAAGTTGATGTCGTTTCTCTCCACTGCTGATGTCTTTTGTAGAGCGACATAGTACGTTGTTTTGAATATTGAGTTTCTCAAAATTCTGGTACATAGCTCTATGTTCAGGTGTTCTTGGAAAAGCTGTCTTTGAGGGTTTGTGGCCACTTTGTACTTTTGGAATCCAGAAGTTTAAAACAGGGTCTTTTCTTTGTTCATTAGCCAAATCTATTTGATGATTTACAAATGGATCTATCAGATGATCTACTAATTCTGCTGAGAATGATATGGTTTCTATGGCAGGTACTGAAATGGTGTTACATATGGCATTTACTGTGTCTTTTTCTAAATGATCAGTTTCTGAGTCTGTTTTCCACAAGCCAGGGAGTCTTGATAAAGCATCAGCATCAGAGTTGTTGATTCCTGGTCGATATTTAATCTGGAAATCATATGATGACAATGCAGCTATCCATCTTTGTGTGGTAGCATCCAATTTGGCAGATGATAAAACGTAGGTCAGTGGATTATTATCTGTGTACACGATGAATGGTGATGTAATCAGATAATCACTGAATTTATCGGTGACTGCCCACTTTAATGCTAGAAATTCAAGTCTGTGTGCTGGATAGTGTTGTTCAGACTTGTTTAATCCACGGCTTGCATATGCTATGACTCGTTTTTGCCCTTCCTGCTCTTGATATAATACCGCTCCTAATCCAAGTCCTGAAGCGTCTATGTGTAGTTCAAACGGCTGAGTGAATATTGGATAGCCAAGTATTGGTGGTGTTATCAGGCAGGTTTTAAGCTGTTGAAAAGCGTCTTCCTGTTCTGTGTCCCATATCCACTTCGCTTTTTGTTCCTCAGTTTGGATAGGTTTTCTGCCTCTTTTCTTCTTTGGTGTTGGCATTAAGTTGGTCAGAGGTTTGGCTATTTTAGCAAAGTCTTTAACAAATCGCCTGTAATATCCGATGAATCCTAAAAATTTTCTGACTTCTTCTGGATTCTTTGGTGTTGGCCATGACTTCACTTTTTCTATCTTATCAGGATCCGGTTCAATTCCGTTTTCTGAGACAATGTGTCCAACATAGCGTACTTTCCGCATAAAAAATGAACATTTCTTTGGAGACAGTTTTAAGCCAGCTTCTCTAAGACGACTAAAGACGAGGTTCAGTCTGTTCAAATGCTCCTCATAAGTGTCAGAAAATATAATGACGTCGTCCAAATAAACGAAACAGATCTTTAAATTCAATCCCATTAATATTGTTTCCATGAGGCGCTGGTACGTAGCTGGGCTATTTGCAAGTCCGAATGGCATTCTTTCATATTCGTAAAATCCTAATGCTCCTACAGTAAATGCAGTTCTTTCTTTGTGTTGTTCTTCTATATCGCATTGATAATAACCAGACTTCATATCAATGACGGAAAAGAATTTGTTGCCAGCTAATCCTTCTAGTATTTCTTCTATCCGTGGCAGTGCATGCGCATCTTTGATGGTCCGTTCATTTAACATGCGATAGTCCACGCACATGCGTAGTTTACCGTCTTTCTTCCTACAGAGAACAACGTTTGATGCCCATGGTGAGTATGACTGTTTGATAATTCCACTTGCTAAGAGTTGATGGATGTGATCACGGACTTCTTCATACATTGCTGGAGGAATTCTTCTGTGTTTCTGTTTAAAAGGTGTTGTATCTGTTAAATCAATTCGGTGTTTAACTACTGTAGTATGGCCTATATCTAAATCATCTTTTGACATGATATCAGTAAAGTCCTGTATCAGTTTCTTTCCATGTTGAATCTGTTTCTCTGTAAGACCATCTGTACATATGGTAACACCATCTATGTCTGTTTTTATCTCTTGTTTTTCTTCATATCTTCTGATGTTTTCGATATGAACTGGCTGGATTTCACACAGGATACTATTTGGTGGAATTGTAACTGTTCGTGTTGAAACGTTGGTAATATGAACACTTGTGGCCTCCATCTTGTTATTATTATATCTGTAAGGCAGGATGGCAGGTGTAATATCCAAATCCTCTGGTATTACAGATGTCTTTGTATGTTGTATTAAGGCACATACTGGATGGTAGGGTAATTTCTTATCCAGATATCCGTGGATTACTACTTCTGAGTTTGGTTCTATCAAGATTCGTTCTTTCTCTGCAGACTTAATTATGGCTAATTTATTTTGTTGTCGCCTCAGGGTCTTTTCCCTCAATGTCAGACATCTTAACGCCATGTAAACAGGAGTGAGTAGTTCAGCCTCTTGTAAAAATTTATCTCCATAGTTGGTATGTAATTCATCCATCAGTGATGACAAAATGTTGGTTCCAATTAATACAGGCACGGATGAATTGTACTTGCTGTCTGGAACTACAAGTAGCAAACAATTATGTAGGGTGTTGTCTTTATTTGTTGAGCCTTTGGATCCATGTATCTTTAATTCTGTTTCTATGTATCCTTCATATGGCAGTTCTTTCCCATCTGCGCATTCTATTCTCAGTATGTCTTCTATTGGATGGATTTCTAAATTTGGAAAATTCTTCTTGTAAAAGGAATTGCTAATTGTGGAAACTGATGACCCTGTATCTAATAAGGCTGTTGTGTTTACGGAACCAATAAAAATTTCAACTTCATTTGATGTACCAACTAGATTTGAATTGATCTTTTCTTTATTGGAGCTAAAGTGTCGTTGACCAAACATACGCCCCGCTATGCTGATCTCTAGTGGTTTAAATCCTTTTTACTATGGTCCATTCTCACTCTGCATCCAAGTTTAACGTGTCCAGATTGTCCACATCGCCAGCAAACTATTTCAGGTCTTGACTCATTATTTCTGTTCTGAGTTCTCTCAACTGGTGGCGGATTGTAACTTCTAGTATTTTGGTACCCTTCTGGTCTTTGGTACTGCCCTCGACCTTGTCCTCGATACCTATTTGATGGTCCAAACGATCTATTTCCTCTACCTCTCCATGAACCTCTTGGCTTTTGTTGGTGTTGTCTGTTTCTGTCATCTTTCAATTCTTGAATATCTGCAGCCATCTGCTGAATTATGCCAGTTAGGTCTTTATCAGGCTGTTGATCTTGAGATGACTCTTTTGTGCTCATCATTTTGGCTGTTGCTGGCTTAACCTCTCTTTGTATGTCTGATTCGAGTTCTCTCATTTCTTTCTTCAAGGTGTCAAAATCTTTGATGATATAATGAAGATGTCCTGAGATGTCTTTAAGTTCTTTCTTGAGACCACTCCAAAACATTGAGCAAAGCTTCTCATTTCTTTCTGAAGAACTTATCAAATGTCTCTGGCTAGCTTTGTAGAGAAGATCTTCAAGACGATTAGCCCAAGCTGTTACATCTTCTTCTGGTTTCTGCTTGGCGCTATAAAATTCTGCCATAAGTCTGTCATTTTGTATTGAAAGCCCATATGTTGTTTCTAACTTGGCAAGTAGAAAGTCAAGTGAGGCATCTGGTCCTAATCTCATGGCTACTCTTGCTGCATCTCCTTTAAGTGATCTTCGTATAGCCATGTCTATGATATGTGGTTGGAACTTTGACCTTCTTAATGAGTCCACCTCATACCTCCAAAGATCATATGGAGCTTCTCCTTTACCCGGTTCTCCATAGAAGATGGAAATTCTGGGAGTGTATACTGTTGATTCGTGTTTACTCCCTGACATTGTTTGAATCGTTGATGTTGATGCTGTTGCGTTGGTATTCTGGCCATTTGCTGCTGTTGTTGGTACAGCCAAAGGGGCAGCTATGGTTGGGATAGTAGAAACATCAGGTTTCACATCTGGCTTTTCTTTTGTAGTGGTTTCGGCAAATTTCATGAGCCATTCTTTCAATGCCTGTGGGTCTTTTATTTTCGGCTTGGTACCCAGTTTGGCGAAAGCTTCAATCAGAGCCTGCTGTTCTTCCTCGCTCAAGTCTATTTCCTCTGGTGGTGGTGGTGTCTTTGTTTCTCCTGTTGCCATCATGAATATATAGATGTAAGTTAATATACAATGTACAAAAATATATAATATAAAGCAATCCAACGATGAATGTGACGAGAAGTGTAGATGATGGATAATGATCCTAGGCGTTGGGTGTGCAACAGCTGATGAGATAAACTCGCCTAATTGCTACAGCACCGTCAGCTTCGGTCAATCTAGATGATCAAGTGGAGTAGTGGATGCCCTTTCTAACTGTGATGAGATAAACTCACCTAGCAGCTAGAAAAGTGACAATATTTCCTCCTCGGCAACTGTGATCTGCAAGTATTCACTTTCGTCTAGGATGTTGTAGCATTCGACGTATGTGTCCAACAAGATGTGCTTGGTGATGGCTAAACTCAATAATTTTCCAGGGTGTACACCGTCTCTGTTGTTAATGGACAGTACAACTGACTTTCTTGATGTTTTTCCTGGTCGCTTACGGCAACGGAAGAAATATCGACTGACTTTTACAGAGGCTTTTCCTAAGTTACTGTTAAGTTCCCAAATTCTCTTATTCAAGAGTTTGATCTGGTGTGTGGCTAAAGAGTCGTCATTCTTAAAAGACACTGAATCTTTATGCCCTTTTAGTCTGTTCCACTTGGATATGGATAGAATTGGACAATCAATTAGCTTAATATCAGCGTTGGGATACTTCTTTACTATTCCAATGGCTCTGTTGTATTCTTCTACTATACTGTTGACAGTGTAGTTGCTCTTGTGACGTAGGTAGATGTATTTTCCTTTCTTGAAGGTAATGTCACATGTGCCAGCCCACAGGTAAATAAGTATAAACTCGTGTCTTGCAAGGGCTTTTTCTATTCTCTCTTCTATTAAATCCACAAGCTGTGTTGTCCTTGCACCAACTATACACCACTGTTCTAACGGAAACTCATAGTTGATGCATGCATCTCTCAATGAATAGCCTTTGCTGTCTGTAACTAGAATTGGAACTCTGTACCGGAATCCTTCAGGTAGCTGTGGTTGTGTTGCAATATACTTCCTCAGCTTATTACTCATGAGTGGTAATGAATTTAATGAATAACTTGAAGGAGAGGATGTGCTTACTGTAATAGGGATGAACTATCTGTATAATATTGCTTGCGTGTTACAAAAACAAACGAAACAAAAATTCACGAGAAATATCACGTAAACTAAACCGTCACGGAGTATGCAAAAAAAATATTTCACAATAAATATCAATAAATAATTACAAACTATCAGTAGCTACATCTGTGTATATAAATACAAAATATCAAATCAGGTAAATAGGTAAGTATCAAATTCAATCACAAAATGTGAAATAAACAAATATAAAAATTCAGTTAAAGTGAAATAATTCAATTAAATTTCACATTTGAACTAGAAAATTGCAAAAAGAAAATCTTTTAATAAAGATAATTTAATGCAAAGTTTTCAAAAATTAATTAAACTTCAAAAATAATTTTCAAAGTTTTCAAACAAATGTAAAGAGTTACCTTTCTTGACAAAATAAGCAATTAAATAAATGCTATTTTCTCAAAAAAAATAAAGTTAGTGTTCACAAAAAGACAATTAATCCATACAAAATACAATATATAGATTTACAAAATGTCAATCAATAGACAAGACAATGAAAAGTGTCAAGAAAAAATTGAAATGTCAGTTAGGTCCTATGATGTGTAGCTGAATAGCTCCTTCTCCTTCTCCCTCCGTCCGGAATGTTTCGTCCACGGAACTTCTAGAAATATTTTACGTTGGGCGCCATTTTGTAACAGGGCTTGTTGTGAGCATGAGTATAAGTACAACTAACTCAGTGGTTCATTTCCACATTTATTCTATTCTTTCATTCAGCAATCAAATATATCACATACAGTTCACACAAACAAATAACTACAGGATTCTATCACAGTCAACTAGTTTAAATAAATAACCCTGTAAATAATAAATAAAATCATAAGGCATGAATACAATAAATGACCGCCGTTCACGTTATTTAATAATGCATAACGCTTATCGTAAATCACAAATTCGTTACATCATATTCAGTAAAACAAGCTAAGTATAACTAAGCTTTCATAATAATAAAACACATGAAATATACGATATGGAGTATATTAGTACATTTGCATAATGATAAAACCTTATCTTTATGCAAAAGAGTACCAAGTAGTATGGGCAATAAACCATTGCACATATTAAACACTGTAAACTTTATAATGCATACTTATTGTTCAGTACATGTAGGCATATTAAATGATATTACGCCATGTAATTGTATTTTAAATGACGTCATGTGATCAGCTTTGGCGTATCATATTACCATATCCAATAACTAAAAATATAAGTAAATGTAAACTTGTAACATAATTAGGGCATTTACGGTAACAGTACTAAATGGTAATTTACGGTAATACAACTATTAGGATATTTACGGTAATACCAAATTATGGTTATTTACTGTATTTTAAACTAGTGGAACTACAAATGCAGTCAACATAATGCAGTAAATATACTTATTACACAAATTTAATAATAAACATGCGATTACCTGTCTGTGGGACCAGGTTACAACTGTTTAACCAGATAAACAAAGTGTGTGATTTGTGTTTCGTGTCCTGAAACATACACCAATATACGAACCCTCAATACAGGTTAGATACCATGAAATAGGGCTTCGGAATAATGAAGTTGACTATTCAAATTACTATTTAACTATACTAATTGTTTCAAAAGAGTGAAACGGATGAAACATTGCAAATCTGTAGAAATCAATTATTTCACACAAATATGGTAAAAACAGTATCAAAAATGTCAAGAAGACACTTAAGTAATATTGGCAAACATATAATTCACATTAATTACCCAATATTAAAGTTAAAAACTAACTTTCATTCTCTGATATCATTTTCACAGGGGTTCAAACCATTTACATAGGTTTTATCATAAAAATACACAAAATTATATTGATGCAAATAAAAAGCATAATTACCTTAATCCATAGTTATTCTTTAAAGATTACAAATATATCCAATGTAATTTTAAATCCAAAATATCCGCAAATCCTATTTTTTTAGCACAAGCAATATGGAGACTTTTGCAAGAATGACATTTTAAGTTTCCCTCTATAAAATTAACCAATCAAATTACAGGGAATGCCATATATAATTTTATAAACCAATTAGAAAAATAGATAATTTTACAAACCAATAAGAACACTGAAATAATATTACATCAAATTAGAAAACCCCTATAACATCAGAATAACACTCACTCAGGTATAAAAATATAAACATTACCTTGGTCATTTAATAGACTGTAAAAATCAATAAACTGTATCATTATAGATAAGTGTCAATAAACTGTATCATTATAGATAAGTGTTCAATACAGTTATTTAAATCAAGATATAAATTTACCTTAATCAATAAAAATAATCAACATTTTAATCATAGAAAATACATATTATTTAATGATAAAAATACATATAGTTCAACCCTACCACATAAACACTGAAAACAACCATTAACAGCAATATATTCAAGCATATAAATAAATATATTTTTTTTATAAACATTATATAATATTTTATACCTTATAATTTATGGGCATGTGTCGATACTGAAGGTTATTCCAATTATAAAGCTATATCCTATAAATGATTCATACAATTTTTATTATTTACACAATTCTAGAAGGATTATTATGTATGTACATTTTCTGTAAATGATAGGGGTAAGCAGATATCGATGAAGGTAGTTATTGACATTTGGGCCCAGTTGTTCAAAAGTTAATCACTTTTTCCACTTTCCATTATTTCAGTTGTTAAGTAATATTTCTGTACAAAATTGCATAGACACACAAAGTCATAGGATTAACCCACCAGAAAATTTTCAGTCCTTAGGCATAATTAAAGAGGCGAAAATTTGAAACTGAAAATTGTAGTTAACTTTTGAACAACTAGGCCTTGGTGGTAGTGAGAGAAGAGATGAAATCTTTAATCAATTTTCAATGAATTCGTGTTCTAAACTAAATCCTTTAGATGAGTCAAATGAGACAAATTTTATTTAATATGAATAATATAAATTTTTATTAAAGCAAAACACAATCCCCTTATGAACATACAACATAACATAGAAGGAGATAATAAAGAAGATATATAAACAGTTAATTGTTATAATAATCCCCTCTCCTCAGCTCCAATGCCTGTTTTATAAAGGATGTAACAGTTTTAATATCACTTGGAGTTGACGGAAGCCTTTTAACTTGATCAAATTTTGTAAAATTATTGAAATTATTTTCTACTGTATTTTATTGTAATGTTTTTTCAACAATTTTCTTCCTCTGCTTGTTAAGAACGATACTTCCATGGACTAGATTAGCTTAATTTAACTTAGTTATATATTCTGCTTTTTATGATACAAGAATATTCATAATTTTATTTGTAGTTTGATTTTATTGACATGTTTAATATCGCAGAAAATGCTTACTGTGAACCATGTGGCGATTTTGAAGAAAAAAAACAATTAAAATAAGTGTTAATGATTATCCCTTTTGATTATATATCAATAATTTCTACTTGGTTAAAAGAATTTTTAAAACCACAAAAAAGTGTAGGTACTATTTATATTTTCATCAAAAATTGACTTCATAAACTTCAAATCCTATTTTTCTTTTGGCACGAAATGAGGGATCATAGAAAGAGAAAATTTTAATTCAAAACTTGAATTAAAATATCAAAACTATATAACAATAATTGGTTTTACCCTTTTTTAATGCTGAACATTATTTTGTTGCGATTTTGGCCAAATTTAAAGCAGATTTTATCTATCTTATTCAATACAAATTCCCATATGAAATTTCTTTCAGCTGTAATTTTATCTGCTTGCATTCATTTCATGGGGATTTTTTCTTGGTTAATCCTTGTACTTTTCCTGACACAAAAAAACACTAATTTCTTCTGTTGCAATTAGTTTGAGGTTAGGGTCCATTTATGCTAGATTGACTGGACTATACTATTAATTAAACTCTTCCCAGAAACTTGTACTCACTTAATTTTTTATAGTTTCATTTTTATATGTTACTATACTATTTAGTATTTTATGACAATTACTTGAAATATCATATATTTTCTTTTATTTATATTTATTATGAGTCAGTTGCCAATTTTCACATTAATTATTCAAATTATCTAAGCTATTCTGGAGTCCTATATTAGTTTCTGAGGTAATAATTAGATCACCAGCAAATAGCAAACTATTAACAATATGTTTGATAGTCTTTTTGGAGCACAGTCTTCTCTATCAAATAATTACTAAAGTCATTAATGAAAATGTTAAATAATGTTGGGTGAATAGAATCTCCTTGCCGAACACCCCTAGATTTTTTTTAAAGTTGGAATGTTTATCCCTATTCTTAATAGCTCCTTCATTGTTATTAAATTGTGCGTTGAGTATATTAAATATGTTTTTGCCTATACCAATTTTTAATAATTTGTTAAGTAGACCCTTTCTCTAAAATAAATCATTTTTTTTTTAAATCAACAAATCAGGCAAACAGCTTTTACGTATTTTCATGCAAATAGTATTTCTTTAAGATAAATAAACTATCAGATGTTTTCTCTGAGTCCAGACTGGTTTTTTCAGTATTACTCATAAGTTTTATAAGTCATGTATTTAACACCACACTAAATAATTTTGGAAAGCAAAGATATATAATCCACTTGTAGCTGCGTTGAGGTGTGATACCTCCCGAGTTTTTTATTAGAATTTTCCTTTAAAATAACTCCTGAGCAAGAGATGCAGGTAGTTTTTCTCAATGAACTCTATTAACATAGATTTCTATGCTAGTTTATGTTTGACTGCGACCTCGATTTTGGTTTATATATATATTAAGTTAAAAAGGAAAAAAAAAAAAAAAAAAAAAAAAAAAACATATATATATATATATGTTGTTATTTTCCATCCTAACTTAATTTTTATTAATCAAGTTCAATCACAGTTTCCATTGGAGAACAAAATTCAAGGCTGTCATAATTCAAGCCATATTATTATTTTAACCAAAATTCTTTCCAAGATTCACCCTTGCTACGAAGATGGATTCACTGTAAATATTTGTAAACATAATTATTTCCAGATTAAACTTGCTATCGAATCCATTGCGGTCGGCGCTTGGTTGTAGCCGCAGAGCTGCATATATTCATTCAATTAACAACAAAATGGATAACAGGAAAGGTCAACAATGACATACCAATCAATCAACGCTACCCAACAGACAGAACCCCGGACGAATGACTTGGTACAGACACTGCAATGGTGGGGTTAAAGCGGTTTTATGGGTACCCCACCGCCCCTTGTCTATCCTGACATTATAGTGTATAAACCATACTATAATGATTAGCTTCAAGTATATTTTCACATATCTTTTACTTGTTAAAACAAGAATACTAGTTTTTATCAGAAGCAAATTTTGTAAGTTATCATTCTATATTTTTGAAAATTCCTGCTATTATTAACCATATCTTTAGTAGGAAAACACGTGTTTATGCAGGGTATAAGATATCAACTTTTATCAGCCAACAATGTATTTGGAAATCCTGGATTGTTTCTGTTCTAAATATGGACATAAAGTTGCTTTATAAATGATTAAAGGGTATAGCCTATAATCAAAACATATTTCTGATATATTATCAATTGTTTGTTGCAATGATTACGAATACTCATACATTAACTATTAATCAATGTAGTTTAGGCTGTGGATATTTTGACAAAATATAACGCCTACCACCACCACCAGCACCACCAACAATACGCGAAAAAGGTCAGTAACAAATATTACGTAATGTTTCCGATAATTTCCTATCATTAGATCTAAGATAATGATAGTGGAATTTCTGTTAAGTCTATATAAAAGGATTGCACGTGTCATATCAAACATAAACATAAACAAGGGCTGCAATGTTGTTGATGAATATGATTCATATATAAGATACATTACGGACCTCTAGTCTTTAAATGTAGCGTTTTAAAGGTAATTGACCATTTTAATTTTTTTATTCCGTTATTGTTAGATTAATTTTTTTTAAATTTTGTTCTATTCTTTCATGTATCCACGGTTAAGCGTGAAAAGCTTAACATCAAGTTACAAATTTGAAATACCATAAAATTCGTGGATTAAACAAAATATGTATATTTTAAGATATTAATTTCATGCAGAGTACGTAACTGGTTATTGTTCTTCTTCATATGAAAAGTTACAGTTCGGACTTCAATACGGAGAAAATTTCACACCTTGCTGCACGGATTGGATTTGATCCTTGGCTGGATATCGATCCTACACGTTGCGCCGGTATACTGCAGAATGCAGATGCCATGTAAATAAGCAGCCACGGCATCGAAGTATAAGTTGAATAACCGTCATAAGGGTTTGGCTATGTAAAGAAACCATGTCTTATCAGTACTGATCAAGGACAAACTGTATACGGTGAATCTAGGTAAGTATTTCCTGCATTGTTTACGGTCCCGTCTTGTTTCTATATTAAGACAAGTAAAGTTTGTAAAACCGGTAAAGATGGATGGTATAAATCTTGAAATCTGATTAGTTACCATTAAATATTAAAATTTCATATGAAGTGGCGTAGAGAAGAGAGGGTCTTATTGATGTGTCTGATATTCTACGATTTCTTTAGATGTTTATTCTTATACATCCTTTAACCTTAATTGATAAATCAGATTAATTTTCAATCGAAGTGGCGGTTCCTGGGGAAAAACTTCAAGAACGGTCCTAACTATAATTTGTAAATTAAATCGGGAAACTGAAGCTATAAACGCCAAGTGATCAAAATTTAAATCGAACTGGTGAAGGTACATTATATTTGGGATTTGAATTATTTGATTCTTGGTAATTTTGAACAAAAAATAAATGTAGGTCAAGTGATTATTCATATTTTAATTTTCGAGAAACAACACTTTATTTCAACGGTAACTGGGGATTGGACCCCCTCCTACCCCTCCCCAATGTGTAAAAATATTTGAATTTAATATTATTATTATAATTTAATTTATTCATGTTTTAATTTTCGGGAAACAACACTTCATCTCAACGGTAACTTGGGATTAGAAAGCCTCCTAGCCCCCCCCACCCCGTGTGAAAAATATTTTTGAATTTTCGGGAGTTGCTCCCCCTTCCCCCTCCCACTCACTTATGGTGTAAAAAATTGTTAGCAATCAGTTAAACACTTCTTAAAATTATAAATAAAATAGGTTCATTTAAAGCAACATCATATTTCTGTGCATGATAACTTAAAAACAAACAAAAAACAGGGACATTCATAAAATAAATGGCTACGAATAATGAATTTTATACTTTACCTTCTGTCTATATTGTTTATAAGGTCATTGTCTATTGAATCAGACTCACTTAATCTGCAACAATAATCCACTGTCTCTTTTATTCTAATTAAAAACCGTTCTCTGTCGCCACTGTCTGCCATTGCTTAATTAATCAACGTTAAAACGAGCTATTTGATTGGCTCAGAAGTGAATGCAATATACACGCTAATAAGAAAATATTGCGCGCCATTTCTTAATAATAGCGCGCAAATAAAAATTATATTTAAGTCTATACAAATGAAAAAAATAGCGCGCAATTAATAAAAATGGCGCGCTATTTGATAAAAAAGGCGCGCTAATTTAAACAAATAGTGCGCTAAACTGAAGAATATACGCGCATATCTGATATACGCGCCAAAATAGGCCGCCAATGACACGAATGGCCACTCGTACTTGTGTGTCCCCTTTATTTTTCTAGTTCTGATTTTTGTCTTTTTGGTATTGTTTGTATTTTATCTAATTGACTTTCTGACTTGTTCCCCAGTTTTGATTTTAAACAACGAAGAAATAACAAGAAAGTCAGAAATATCATACCAAAAATTTCGACATCCAATCAACGACAACAAAGAGTACTAACAGTCACGACAGGTAAGTACATGTATATGAATGGCTGTTTGGTCAATGATAATGATACCATTTAAAGGCGACAAGTACAAAGACGATGTACCGTACATTTCAACAACACCTAATATCGCTATAAAATATGATATGCCACAAATTTAAAACCCATTATTCTTTATTATACCTAGGGTTTACATGCATATTAAACAAGAATATTAACAGAAAAAATCAATCAACGAAAAAACCACTTTCTTCGCTGAAACATTGGTATTTTTCGGGTTTTCAGGGGAAATACGAAAAGTAATGAACAATCAGCACGCAGCCTCCTCATCGAAACAATAGGATTGTTTTACGTTTCACGGCGCCAAATACTAGGGGAAATACTAAAAAGGACAAATATACCTAAGGAGCAATCAAAAAAACGTAATCCATTGGACAGACAAACCCGGGAAGACAAACGAACAACCACAAGCACAACAAATAAACACAGAAAACTAAAAACAATGAACAACACGAACTCCTATAAAAACCAGGAGTGAACCCAGGTGCTCCGGAAGGGTAAGCAGTTCCTGCTCCGTATACGGCACCCGTCGTGAAGTTCAACAAGGTCAATCCGGTGGAAGTCACAAATCGTAGGGGTCACATGAAAGGTTACGACAGTGGGAACAGGTCCAACATCATCTTAGATATTGGAACACTGTAATGGTCAATCAATTCATGATGACGACCGTAAAATTTCTTAAGTGATGACATCAACTTATCCCTGATAAAACCCTGGTTAAGAAGCTTTTGTGACAGCAGTAATCCTCTTTGTCGAAAGTCAGGGTAACTCACGCATGCCCTTGAAAATCGGATAAGCTGAGAAACGTAGACGCCATATGCAGGCGATGCTGGTATATTGCTACTCAAGAAGGGAAAATTAACAATAGGAAAGTTGAAGTCATCACGTTTGTCATAAAGTTTTGTCTTCAAACGTCCCTCATAGTCTATTTCAAGAAATAAATCCAAATATGAAGCGGACTTTGGTGTATCTGTAGTATCCTTAATTTCAAGCTCACTGGGGTAGATAAGATGTAGAAAGTCTTGGAATTTGTCGTTATTTAACGACAACACATCATCTATATAACGAAAAGTGAAATTAAAGGATTGGGCTAGTTTCTTTTTGTTTTCATGTAGTAACCCTTGAATGAAGTCCGCTTCATATGAGTACAGAAACAGATCGGCGAGGAGAGGAGCACAGTTGGTTCCCATTGGAATGCCGATTGTTTGTTGAAAAATTAGACCGCCAAATTCAACGAATATGTTGTCTATGAGAAAATCTAACATTTTTGTAATTTCATCTTCAGAATACTTTTTGTCAGAATCAGAGTGGTTCTTCACGAAATAAGACTTTTCTCTACCTAGAACAAGGAATTTATACCTGCGTGTCCCATTTTTCTTGAAAAAACATTGATGAACTAGTTGCTTTAAGCGATCTTTTAATTGAGAATGTGGTATGGTAGTGTAGAGTGTAGAGAAGTCGAAAGTTTTTATGCTGTTGCATGTAGCCAAAGATTTTGATTTTAGATATTGAAGTAAATTTTTGGAGTTTTTAAGAATCCACATCTGATTGACGCCACTGGTGGAATATGATGTTTCACAGTAATTCTGAAGGCCCTCTAAAATATGTGCTAAAAAGGAGAAAAAAAATTATTGAAGACAATAAAAATTGTAACTAATGAACAGTTACTACATATTTCAACATTTTACTTCTTTACATATAATTATTTTTCCTGCACACCTTTACATGTCAATTTAAATGTCAAGGTAATTTATTTAACAATACCATAAATATTGACATAGAAACTTTTGTTCACAAGTATGGAAGGGAATATCCGCCATAATTATACAATTCTTAATTTGTGAAATGTAATTTCTTACTTCGTAACATGCAATTTCTTAATTTGTAAAATGTAATTTCTTAATTTGTAACATGTATTTCTACATTTCTTGATTTGTGAAATGTAAATTATTAATGTGTAAATACAATTTCTTAATTTGTTAAAGTATTTTTTTAATTCGTTACATGAATTGTTACATTTCTTAATTTGTAAAATGTAGTTACTTTGTTGGAGTCACGTTTTGGGAGATCGCGTCAGTGTAATTATAACAGCCAATAAGAATTATCGTTTCTAAAGAAAAACTACAAGTTACAAATCAACATGTTACAAATCAAGAAGTTTTACAAGTCTAGAATGAAATAGTTTCACAATATTCCACACGAGGTCGCTGTGGAGGCATGTCAACTCGCACCTTCGCAAATTCGTACCCAATATTTAGCAACTCGTATTTCTGCCAACTCGCACCCAATATTTTACGATTGATATACATTAATCTGGTGCAATTGGTTCATAAATGTATAAAGTTAACCATGCGTTTCAAGTGTCTGAAAGAAGGGTGGTCGAGGGGGTCGAATCCCGAAATCCCGACTCTTTTATTTTTGCCTTATCCGATTTTTATCCCCATTTCCCGGGTCTTATTTCACAATATCCCGAAATCCCGATAAAATAACGTATGGTTTTTTGGCTATATACATTTATTAATAATTGTAACATAACTGTTCAAAGCAATCGGTCAGTCTATTGTAATTCCCGTTTATCTTATTAATATGATCTTAGTTTAAATCAGATTATAAATACATGGAGACTGCGACATTCAAACTTAAAAGCACACAAATAAGTAAACTTGTTTGAGTTCAATAAAAGAATGTGAGACATTTTCGTCATAAGCCTTTTTCAACTGATTTTTATAGTTCGTTCTTATGTTGTACTGTTATACCACTGTCCCAGGTTAGGGGGAGGGTTGGGATCCCGCTAACATTTTTAACCCCGCCACATTATTTATGTATGTGCCTGTCCCAAGTCAGGAGCCTGTAATTCAGTGGTTGTCGTTTGTTTATGTGTTACATATTTGTTTTTCGTTCATTTTTTTATATAAATAAGGCCGTTAGTTTTCTCGTTTGAATTGTCTTACAATGTCATATCTTGGTCTTTTATAGCTGACTATGCTGTATGGGCTTCGCTCATTGTTGAAGGCTGTACGGTGACCTATACATGTAGTTGTTAATGTCTGTGTCATTTTCAAAGCTAAATAGGGTCCATATTGAATTTAAAAAAAAAGATGTCGGACAAAATTAAATGGCATGATACAAATAAAGAATTACCAGAAAAAAAACAGCATTTAATTCACTGTATACGCACAACTACTTGACACTGTATCCTGGCTTCGGACTAGCACATAAAAAAGTTGCAGAGTAAAGAAGAGTGGTACTGTATACAATGAACTATCATATATATATATATAAAAAGAAGATGTGGTATGATTGCCAATGAGACAACTGTCCACAAGAGACCAAAATGACACAGACATTAACAACTACAGGTATAGGTCACCGTACAGCCTTCAACAATGCATAGTCAGCTATAAAAGGCCGCGATATGACATTGTGAAACAATTCAAACGAGAAAACTAACGGCCTTATAAATATTCACTCTGTGGTTAAGGTTTTTGAAATTTTAATAACTTTCTTAAACTATCCTGGATTTCTTCCAGACTTGGATAGAGGCTTGTTTATGATCATAAGATAGTATCCAGAAGGAAATTCTGTAAAAAAAATTCCAGTTTTTCCGTATTTTACTTAGAAATGGACTTAGTTTTTCTGCCAGGAAACATTACATTCACTCTGTGGTTAAAGTTTTTAAAATTTTAATAACTTTCTTAAACTATCCTGGATTTGTACCAAACTTGGACAGAGGCTTGTTTATGATCATAAGATAGTATCCAGAAGGAAATTGTGTAAAAAAAAAATCCCAGTTTTTCCGTATTTTACTTATAAATGGACTTAGTTTTTCTGCCAGGAAACATTACATTCACTCTGTGGTTAAAGTTTTCAAAATTTTAATAACTTTCTTAAACTATCCTGGATTTGTACCAAACCTGGACAGAAGCTTATTTATGATCATAAGATAGTATCCGGAAGTAAATTTATTAAAAAAAATTTATTTTTTTCCGTATTTTACTTATAAATGGACTTAGTTTTTCTGCCAGGAAAAATTACATTCAATCTGTGGTTGAAGTTTTTAAAATTTTAAATCTATATATATATAATTGCATACTATATTAATTTTTTACAACAAAATCTTTTTTCATACATTTCAAATGTTTTATTTCATTAACTGCAAATCTATTATGTGCATTCACCTATCACATTGAAAATATAGACAACATCAAAAGTAGGCGAGACACTGGGTTCCGCGGAACCCTTACAAATTTTTTTATACAAATAAGGCCGTTAGTTTTCTCGTTTGAATTGTTTCACAATGTCATATCGCGGCCTTTTATAGCTGACTATGCATTGTTGAAGGCTGTACGGTGACCTATACCTGTAGTTGTTAATGTCTGTGTCATTTTGGTCTCTTGTGACAGTTGTCTCATTGGCAATCATACCACATCTTCTTTTTATATATATATATGATAGTTCATTGTATACAGTACCACTCTTCTTTACTCTGCAACTTTTTTATGTGCTAGTCCGAAGCCAGGATACAGTGTCAAGTTAGTTGTGCGTATACAGTGAATTAAATGCTGTTTTTTTCTGGTAATTCTTTATTTGTATCATGCCATTTAATTTTGTCCGACATCTTTTTTTTAAAATTCAATATGGACCCTATTTAGCTCTGAAAATGACACAGACATTAACAACTACATGTATAGGTCACCGTACAGCCTTCAACAATGAGCGAAGCCCATACAGCATAGTCAGCTATAAAAGACCAAGATATGACATTGTAAAACAATTCAAACGAGAAAACTAACGGCCTTATTTATATAAAAAAATGAACGAAAAACAAATATGTAACACATAAACAAACGACAACCACTGAATTACAGGCTCCTGACTTGGGACAGGCACATACATAAATAATGTGGCGGGGTTAAAAATGTTAGCGGGATCCCAACCCTCCCCCTAACCTGGGACAGTGGTATAACAGTAAAACATAAGAACGAACTATAAAAATCAGTTGAAAAAGGCTTATGACGAAAATGTCTCACATTCTTTTATTGAACTCAAACAAGTTTACTTATTTGTGTGCTTTTAAGTTTGAATGTCGCAGTCTCCATGTATTTATAATCTGATTTAAACTAAGATCATATTAATAAGATAAACGGGAATTACAATAGACTGACCGATTGCTTTGAACAGTTATGTTACAATCTATAATACTAAATTTACGAATTAGCCGAATAGGCGGCAAAACGCGTGATTCAAAATAAACGATGTATAGTTCAGATTATAAAGGTTATTATCGGATTTGACAATCTGCATTTATAAATTTAAACTACAGTTTTGTTTATGTGCAAATGGAATTTGTATGCACTTTTCCGGTATGAATTCTCCCAACGTATCCCTTAGAAGGTTCTCGAAGGCATCATTTTAGCACATTGATTTAAATAAACAAGTATGCACGTATTTGTAATGTATTTCTGTTTGAAATTACGGAAGAAGAATAAAAAAAAATTAAAAACATTCTCACGGCCTTCGAGTGGGGTGTTTCCGCTTTATGTATTCAGGATTGTTTTTCAACAATAACGCAATTTCTCCTAACTGTAAAGGTTATGAACTTTGAAGATAATGAAGAAGTAAAGTAAAGTTCAGAGGAATTCCTAACTTAGTTGTTTTTTGGATTGCTCGGATGTTTACCTTGCACAAAGTGATAAAACCAACCATTATCTATTTTTAAATTATTTGTCATGTGACCTGTCTAAATATATCTCTACTGTAAGCCCTAGATAAAAATATTTTTAACAAATGGTCATCTTTATCATTAATGACGAAATTTATCTCGGACATCTTTGATAAATATAAACGTGGACAACACAGCCACACACTAAAAATGATTTCACCTTCTTATTATTGGATATATTTGTGAAATTAAGCCTCGCTTGCCCTGCCCATGATGACAATGGAACAATTGGAACAATTATTTTCCAAAAATATGCTCTAACTAACTCACGGCATCTTTTGAAAAATTCATCCGTCACTAAGGAAATGTTTACATCTACAATTTCATTTTCATATTTATTCTGAAGGAAAAAGGTAATGCATTATGAAATGTGTATTTAATGAAAGATTTTCATCAAGTTCCAGTTCAGAATTAATTATAACAATAAAAATATTGACAATTTATGTGGTTGTGTTTTCGTCATAGATTTTGACTTTGATGGCACCTTAAGGTCCATTTTGGTAATTCTACGTGGCATACAGTCTACTGCATCAGTGGATACATCTTCGGTAGTAACGAACAGCAATGACAATTGCGTGACAATTTCACGCTTCATTGACTTTGGTTAAAGTCTGCATTAAAATTCATTTCTAATACTACATGCAGCACATGAAACTATCAGTTGATACCACCTACTTGACAGGAAAGTTTATGGACGCCTGCCACATCATCCATATTGAGTTCCTGTTCCATGAATGGCATGGCCGCAACAAATTTTTATAGTCAATATGGCCACCACAAAAAAAGCTTATTTTCCTGCGCTCGCGCGGGTTCAATGTCTAGTTATTAATAAATGTATATAGCCAAAAAACCATACGTTATTTTGTCGGGATTTCGGGATATTGTGAAATAAGACCGGGAAATGGGGATAAAAATCGGATAAGGCAAAAATAAACGAGTCGGGATTTCGGGATTCGACCCCCTCGACCACCCTTCTTTCAGACACTTGAAACGCATGGTTAACTTTATACATTTATGAACCAATTGCACCAGATTAATGTATATCAATCGTAAAATATTGAGTGCGAGTTGGCAGAAATACGAGTTGCTAAATATTGGGTACGAATTTGCGAAGGTACGAGTTGACATGCCTCCACAGCGACCTCGTGTGGAATATTGTGAAACTATTTCATTCTAGACTTGTAAAACTTCTTGATTTGTAACATGTTGATTTGTAACTTGTAGTTTTTCTTTAGAAACGATAATTCTTATTGGCTGTTATAATTACACTGACGCGATCTCCCAAAACGTGACTCCAACAAAGTAACTACATTTAACAAATTAAGAAATGTAGCAATTCATGTAACGAATTAAAAAAATACTTTAACAAATTAAGAAATTGTATTTACACATTAATAATTTACATTTCACAAATCAAGAAATGTAGAAATACATGTTACAAATTAAGAAATTACATTTTACAAATTAAGAAATTGCATGTTACGAAGTAAGAAATTACATTTCACAAATTAAGAATTGTATAATTATGGCGGATATTCCCTTCCATACACAAGGAGATAATATATATACAAATAGATTTGCCGACACAATTAAGGAAGTGCTCAAGCTGGAGAAGACATTTTGAATTATTTACTATTTAGAATATTATGGCGTTTTCTCAGTCAATTCGAAAAGGACAGGTCCCTATTTGTTGTGACTTATGTGAGACTGAGACAAAAATCAATTGGAAATGTTTGAACTGTGACATGTTAATGTGCACTAAATGTAAAGATAACAAACATTCAAGGTTTGGCAGAAATCATAAAGTCATAGATATTAAAGAAGTGGGACAACATACTGAGGAAGTGGATTTGAGTGATATTAAATGCCGAAAACATCAGGATCAACGGTGCTTCATGTTCTGCAAATCATGCGATACTTTAGTCTGTCCGACATGCATAGCGAAAATCCACAATGGCCATGAACTTGTTGAAATTAGTGAAGTTTTCAAAATTCGAAAAACAAAATTAAAAGATGTGCTGTATAAACTCCAACAACAGATAGATGAAATGAAGAAAAAAGATGCAGTGTTAAAAAATACTGAAAAAACTGAGAAAACCATACGTGAAGAGACGGAAAGGAAAATAGAAAAACAGAAAATTGCACTGAAGAAGTCTGTGGATGATTATATTGCCGAATTAAAAAACGAATTAAGTCAGAAATGGGAAGTTTTGCAGAAGTCTGTCAACCAGGAAAGACAAAAACTTGGTCAAGGTATTGAAAAAATGGAATTACAAAAGGCCGAAATCGAACAAATAATGAATTCAAAAGATACAAAGAAGATATTCGAAGAATATAATTTAGAAAGTTCGGTTGATTTGAAAGTAGAACCATCACAGAGAAAGTTTGATTCTATGCCAACATTTTTACCAGGGGAGATTTCTAAATATAATATAGGATCACTACAAGAAAATACTGATAAGATAGAAGTTAAAGTCATTAAACAATTAAAAACTGAAATCCCCAGAGTTTATTACCTGTCAACATGCCCAGATAATTTCCTGTGGATTGCTGACGATAAGGTGTTACAGAAAGTAAAGATAGATGGTCAGAGAATCATTGTTATATCCAGTTTTAATCTTGATATATATGGCGTTTCAATTACATCATCTGGAGATGTCCTTATTGCTTCACGTTCAGTAGTAAAAACGGTCAGCAGTGAGACAGGTAAACTACAAGATTCTATATATAGCGTGGATCCATTGATACCGTCAGGCGTCCATGTGACAGAAGATGACAAAGTGATAGTAGGAGCTAAGACACCAGGTGAATCTTTCCCAGCCACGGGTAGACGGGCAGTGATTGTGATGAATAAAGATGGAGAACATGAAGCCGTATATGAACATGACAGACATGATAACCGTATATTTACATATGTTAAACGTCTAACTACTACAAAGAATAGTAATATTTTTGCAGTGGACCATTTCTCTGATTGTACAGGCAGAGTAGTTGCATTAGACCATAGAGGAGATATCCTACAGATATACACAGGACATCCTGATATCAATACCAAGGACAAACCATTCCAACCCATGGGTATGGTGACAACACCATCTGATAATGTTATTGTTACTGAACTTAACATTTACATTCTACATATACTGAACAATAAAGGACAACTAGTGACACATTTTAATATGGAGAACGTCGGGATAATAATGCCCTTTTCCCTGGCTTATAATTCAATTGGAAAACTCTATGTAGGATGTAACGCACCGACAAACAGTACAGACAATGCAAAATTATATGAAGTAAAAATTAACATTTAATTTTGCATGGGGTGAAATAATAAACATCAATCAACTGGGAAATTAATGACAATTAATAAAAATTATTTTCTGATTAGTGGTATTTTCTGGATTCATTAATAACTTTCAATCAAAAGAAAGAAAGGTGTATATAACATTCATAATAAATGGAAACATTATTCTGGTAGATTTTTAATGATTGACAACATAATGGTTCATTTATATCCTCTCGGCATTGTACATGCTTCATTTTTATGACTGTCTATTTGTTTCATTTTGTTAATGTTTGAAAATGGAATTTGACGTTTATTTTGAAATTCTTCTTAAAAGTTGATGTTAAAACGTTTGAGGTTATTTATTGCTAATCTTTGTAGTTGAAGGAAAATCTTCAGATGTTTTGATGTAATTATTACTATCAGTGATTATTGTTTTATTCCAATTTTGATGGACAAGGTATGCGTATTTGTTGATTTACTACTTTTAATATATATCAATTTTACTGAAGGAAGAAATCATGGCAAGATATCGAGTCAGTGCATACTTCCTTTTATTATGGTATCAAAAAGTGATATACATGCATCAATGTCTTTCCATTAATCCAGAACATTTACACTAATATGAATACACAGTAATTTCAATTACAGGAATAATTAAAATATTTACTACTAGTAGAGTTATCACCCATTTTGTACATAACTGATATGCTATTTACCAGTTTTCATGCACAAGATGTTCACATTTAGTCAATTTAAAACTCATCAGTTGCGATGAAGGCCTAAATGACCAACTAGAAGTACTGTGAGCAAAGCTAACAAATGTATATACTCAACTATGTCAACAATGATATAAAGTAATGTATAACTCCATGTTTGTCTATGGGAAACCCCCAGAAACAAAATAGAGGGTGCACAATGGCAATATTCAGCAACAATTCCCTGAAAATTATTCTGATCAAAAATAAAACAGGTGGTGTACAATGCCAATGTACACTGGTACTGGAGGAGTTGTGGATGGGTTATACATACCCTTAGCCTCTTTCATTACCATATTACGAAGAAATGTTCAAGAAGTCCATGATTATCTTTGGGAAAAAACAACAAGAGTGGACACACTACATGTCTCGCCTGAGTATGCACATGGACACAGAATAATGATTATCTGAATCTGATACCCGACATTTTGCAAAAGAAATTTAGGTCAAGGTCAAAAGGCAGGTGTCATACTTACATGTATCCACTGAGAACTATCTATTGACCAAATATGGTGGGTCTAGGTATTAAAGTTGCTGAGAAATGGACCTAATCTCGAAAATGTGACAAAGTCACTCAAGCATGCAATCGAGGTCAAAGTCTAGAGACAGGTGTCAGACTTGCATGTAGCCACCAAAGAACTATCTATAGACCAAACATGGATGAGGTATAACAGTTGCTGAAAAATGGACTTAAGAAATTTGGATGAAAGTCACTCAACCATGAAATTGAGGTCAGTGTCCAAAGACAAGTGTCAGACTGGCATTTTCCCACCAAGAACTGTCAATAGATCAAATACCGTAGATCTAGGTATAACAGTTGTTGAAAAATGGACTTAATCAAGAAACCTGGATGAAAGTTATTCAACCATGAAATTGAGGTCAAGGTCCAGAGACAACTGTCAGACTGGCATGTACCCACCAAGAACTATCAATAGGCCAAATACAGTGGGTCTAGGTATTACAGTTTCTGAGAAATGGACTTAACAATGAAAAAGCCACAAAGTCGCTCAAAGATGAAATTGAGGTCAAGGTCCCAAGCCAGGTGTCAGACTGGCATGTACCCACCAAGAACTATCTATAAACCAAATATGATTGGCATAGGTATAACAGTTTCTGAGAAATGGACTTAACCAAGAAAAAGTGACAAAGTCACTCAAGCATGAAATTGAGGTCAAGGTCCCAAGCCAGGTGTCAGACTGGCATATACCCACTAAGAACTATCTATAGACCAAATATGGTTGGCCTAGGTATTACAGTTGCTGAGAAATTGATTTAACCACGAAACTTGGGCGCAGATTTTAAATGCATGTTTATGAAGTCAGTGAACCATAAAAATGAGGTCAGGGTCACAAGACAAGTATATTGTGGCAAACCTTATACAATAAGCTACCTTTTGGACCATAAATAATAATTGTAAGTATTACATGTGCAAAGTTATTGAAGTTTTACAAAAGTTTACACCGCTGTTGCCGCCCTGGCCGGAAAGTAATACCTATTTCTTGCCTCCGCAAATTTTCGTTGGAGGCGAGACAGAAAACCACTCCTATCAAAAATCATAAAGGTAGTGCACAATGCCACTTTTTACTGAAGAATCTGTGAAAGTTTCAATGAAATCACTTTCAGATGTAGTAGTAGTTGCAGTAAATAGGCACGGACGGAAAACTACAATCCCCCATCACTATATACCCTTCTATGCTAACTTTAGCTCACCTGGCATCCATCGTCAAAAACTTTCCTTTTAAAATTGTTCTTAGATAGTCCCTTTTCAAAATTGTTTCCATGGTCTGTACTTCCAACAAATATGGCATCTGTATCAAACAATATAAATACATGTACCTGAATATCCTCTCCTCTGAAACAACTGACACATGTACCAAACTTTGAAGGAATGGTCCTTATACTGTAACCTTTCAATTTATTCCGAGGGTCTGTACCTTGTACCAATTAGGCCGCTGCTATCAAGAATATGAAAATCACTACCCTGGGATTCTCTAGTTTTTAATGTGAAAAATGAAACAGGAAGGAGTCTCACCTTATTATTGGTTAGAATATTCTATTGCAACATGTGCAGGAATTGAATTATTTAATATTTGCATTATTGGCAACTGTGGAAGATTCGCAATAATATATGGAAGCAATAATATTCTGAATTCATAGTAAAGAGTCACTATAGAATTGATGCTCATATTTAAATTCTAATTTTTTTAATATAAGTATAATGCTGACATTTGTTGCTAATGGGAATGTACATGTACATAAATAATGGATAAATATTTCCAAATTAAGAAATACTAAAGTTTTTCATAAATTGTTCAAGTCTCTATTATGAATGCACTACTTTACATATAGGAGTGATAAGTCACAAGAAATTTTATTCTTGATCTTTTGATCTATTCGTTCTTGGAGTATTGGTTTGATCTGAGTTTAAAAGTTTTCTTTATTGTAAAAAAACTTGGCTCCAGTTTTATCCACAGATGAATGCTTGTTACTCATTTGATGAAGAGTGTTAGATAATACACGTGGTCCACAGAAAAACACACCAACACTTATCCTGTAAAATAAAACATACAACATTGTAAAAGTCATAGTATATATCAAATAGCATTAGTCAGAACTGAAAAATGAAGGACAAATTTTGAGATAATATTTTCTTTGTTAAAAAGACTTAAGTCCAGTTCATCTGACTAGAAATATATTAAAATAAATTGCTTTATTATTAAACAAAAACTTTTTTTACATACCCAGCATGACTTTTAGATAATGATTCAAATATTTTATCCCAGTTTGGTCGACCATAATGTGTTTTCTGTTGTAAACCGGTAACAGGGTCTGCCTCATCACCTTCATGTAAAATAATATTCTGTGCCTTTAAAAGTAAAATAGAAAAGTTACAGCTTAAAAAAAGACTGCTATTTATTGAAGTAACAGGATTTTTATGATACTGATATACATATCTGTTATAAACTATCACTATCAAGTGTTGGTGTTTTTAGAAACGGACGTCAATACCAAAGTCACTCAAGTTTGAAAAGTAGGTCATGTTGACATGATCATTGATAAAATGTATTTGACTTTTACAAGAAGACTGTAGTAGTGAAATATTCTGATATAATTTGTTTTACTTTAAAATGGTGCTTAATAAGATAACAAGAAAGGCCAACAAATACATATGAATTTTTTAATTAATTATCTATCAAGAAATTTGCATTATCAATCCACCTTAGGGATGCATTTGCCTACGGAATACCCATTTGAGGAGTTAATTTTTTGTTGTAATTCAATTTTGTTTAATTAATTTGTATATAAAATGTATAAATACTGTATTCATGACTGTAAACTTTATTGGAAGTTTTTGTCTATATTTGACATTTATTCTATCTTACTAAGTTCTATTCTACCTACCTGGTCTTTATTCCACCCTCTGGTCAGATAAATGTTATAACTTAAAAAGTTTGTATTTCCTTGTTCAGCCATCTGTGTATCAAATTCTTGTAGTAACTCTTGCATCCATTCAAATGAGTTGGTATCAGGACAAACCCAATAAAAATAAACCTTTCTTAGTTTCATGTCTCCGTCTGGATTCATACATTGGTATCTGTGAAAGTAGACATAAAAATTAATATAAAAGCCATATACATACATAGTCTTACACATTTTTCTACTTTGAGCTAATTGTCAATTAACAAAAATAATTCTAATTACCGTACTTTCTCTTCATTATTGTATAGTTTGAGTGATCTTCCCTAGCCAAGGATTACAATTCGCTTCTCTCTTCACCCTTGGCAGATTAAGATCGTCTGAACAAGGAAAATTATCCAAAACTTTAGTCAGTTGATTAAACACAGTAAACTGTCTATATATATTGTTCTTTTGTTTTTTAGAGCAAAGTCTTGTGGCATAATCTGTAATGTAACACATTTTATCATAGATTTGTTTTCATTGTTGATATGTGATTTCTGCATTCTAATTTGTGCAGCCAGTCTCAGCTGCATTAAACAAATAGTAGTACCGCACGGACCCAAAATTGCGGCTTATTCTGCCAAGGGGGAAGAGAGGGAAAAGAAGCAACCCTTGGCTAGCAAAGATGAGTTTGAGTGAATTTGAACAAGTTTTCATGGCAAAATGACTTCAACCTTCAATGTGGCATTCAATATCAAATTATTAATCAATCACACTAATAGTTATTGTTTGTCTGCCTTTCTTTAACCACCTATACCAGAATTAATTAAGGAAGGGTTGGTTACTCATAACATGTTTAAACCTGCCACATGTTGCATGCTCCTATCCAATGTAAGGACCATATGGGCAGCCATTCGGGCAAATATTAACAGCATTTTAAAAACAGATTTTAAAACCAAAAATAGACATCAAAAATGTACAAACAGATGTTAAAAAATAAAAAACAGAGGTCAAAAATGAAAACAGATATAAAATTAAACTATAAATCGTGTCTGTAATACATGGATGCCCCGTCCTAAAATCCATATAAACACAAAGCTTAATCACATAGTTAAAACATATGTACCACCCAAGGCACGTCCACTGTTGAAGTTTCATTGATACACTATGCTTAGTTCCAAAGAAATGAACCTTAACCGCAAAACTTAACCAGAGTCGCTAAGCATAAAATGTAGGTTATAATAACCCAATTATCAGTACTACCCAAATGGCTGGCCATAAGACCCTGTGTTTTCATTGGATGTATCTTGTCTTCTGATTATAATGTTTATTATATGAAATAATGTAATTATTAACAATAATTATTACATTTATTGATTTCTTGATACCATTGGCCCATTGAGAAGTTTAGACAAGTGTAAATGCAATCAATCTACTCCTATGGTCAATCCTATGGGTAGTTGTCTATTTTATATGTACCCCATATATTCACATTTTAGTATTTTTAAAATATTTAAATTAAGATTTTAAAATGGAGATTTAAGTTTCCAAATTTTTTCTAAAATTCCCTTAAGTTGCTGGTTTTTACTTAGTTCCTAAAGTCCACAGTAACGAAAGCAAAGTTTATCTTGTGTGTTCCTGTTTATACCTTATATTTTTTAATACTGATGCAAATGGTGTTACTCCAATCCCAGCTGCCACAAATACATCTACTTCATACCAAAATATATCCTGAAATATATGTACAAACATGCTTTAAAGGACATCTCTATATAGCGAATCAATGTGTATAAAGGGTATAGTGAAAAAGTTACATTCATGAACAAAGCTTGTAAAATTAACCTCTGTATAGAGGGCACCTGCTCATAAAGGTCACTTTTTTCTGGTCGCTTGGGTGACCTTTATAACAGGTTTGACTGTATACCTAATGGTACTTCTTATAAAAATATATACTGCATCTATTTCATATGACCTTTTCTCTAACAATAAGTGTTATTTATTTATAGTGGTCATTATATAATTTTAACATCCCAATGTAGCACACTGGTGACAAAAATGACTTAATCTCACTGGTGACAAGTACATGTATATGACATCAGTGATATTTGTACATCTCTGTTTTAGCTGGTTTTTGGTGGCTTGTTCTGTGGTAAACTTTTAATACTTGCCTTTAAGGGAATAACTTTATCTGCCTCAGTGGTATCAAAGTAGCGTGCTAGTCTCAAGTAAGGAAGGTCATGAGTTTTATCCACACCAGGTCAAAGCAAAGACTTTAGGAAGTGGATTTTCTGTTTTTCTGCCAACCACATTGCATTTAGGAGCATTAATAACAAAGACTTTTCTGTTTAGATTCAGAATAATGTGACACCAAAGTAGGTGACATATCTTCCTGTGGACTGTTACCTTGTGAACTAGCATGTTAAAAACCAGCTCAGCATGTTATTCTAGTACAAATCAGGGTCTCAATAACCTGTTCTTGTCCTGATATGCATGTGATATCTGCCACTGGACGTTAACAAATTATCCATCCATCATCTTGTTTTATTTCATAAATTTTTGGATTTTTTTCTGATAATTAAAATGTTATTCATCATCATAAAAAAATTTTCAAATCAAACTAGAACTGTTTTGTTAAAAAATGCCCAAGACCAAACAGCCATATCTTTAGATTTCTTGTCCAAACAGAAATTCCTGACAATATGCAAATCTCCATAGAGTGATCTAACACTCCAGAATGATTAATGAGAATCCTACATGAAATGTAGGAGAAGTTGCGGACAACGTTATTCCGGACAGACGGACACAGACTGAAACCTATATACCCCTCAAAACTTCGTATGCGAGGGGTATAATAAACATGCTAGTTGTTTGCAGTAATTCACATTAACTAAATACAAGCCTTTACTTTTAACCATTACCAATGTGCTTGCAGTATTTATTTTAGAATTGAATGCTTCATTTTTTTTGTTTTATTGGGGTGTAAAAGCCTTGATGGAAGCACCTAAAAATATGTACACCCAGTTAAAGCTTTTACAACCCTATAAAACTACTAAAATGATGCATTCAATTCTTATAATTACATTTTATATTTGACAGTTAAAAAAATGAATGCAATTTTATAATATTCGTATTGTCTCAAAATGTTACTATGCTGCATTGCAGTGTCCTCAAAGTCGTCATGGAAGCACATGCTAAACAAGATTTTGACATTTATTGGGTTATAAAACATCACTTTTCACAGCCATGTGACTGACCCTGTCCAACAGAAATTATAAATTTAAATGAAACATACAAGTAATGTAATTATTCAGTAATTAGTCAAGAATTTTGTACTTCTCACCATTTTTTCAAGTGTTAGATTTTTCAACCTTTCACTGCTTAAGTTACCTCTATAATGGCCATATATAAGAAATTGTTGCTGTGTCTGTCAAAGCAGATAAACATGAATTAAAAACAGAAGTCTACTCTTACTTTTACAGTTACTTTTTTGTAGGTAGGTCATTTACATTTGTAATACAACATACATACCTCTGTGGCAGTTCCAAATGGTCCATCTACAGCAACCCTGGAATGTCAAAACGTTACCTGAATTATTTCCACTTTTAATACCTTTTCAAACGGTCAGATGTCTGATGCACTAATATTATTCTAACTCAAAAACTGAAATAATGGCCTTATACACCAATATATTGCTAAGTATGAATCTTTATTTTTAATATTGTATTTCCGATCTTTTCCTTCCTTACTTGAAACTAAATATTTTGTAACAAGAGTGGACACACTACATGTCTCGCCTGAGTATGCACATGGACACATCTGATACCCGACATTTTGCAAGTCAACGGAAAATGTGTTAAAAGAAATTGAGGTCAAGGTCAAAAGGCACAATTCATACCGACATGTATCCACTAAGAACTATCTATTGACCAAATATGGTAGGTCTAGGTATTAAAGTTGCTGAGAAATGGACCTTATTTCGAAAATGTGACCAAGTCACTCAAGCATGCAATTGACGTCAGTCCAGACAGATGTCAGACTTACATGTACCCATTAAGAACTATCTATAGACCAAACACAGTTGGGTCTAGGTATTACAGTTGCTGAAAAAAGGATTTAATCAGGAAATTTGGATGAAAGTCACTCAACCATGAAATTGAGGTCAAGGTCCAGAGACAAGTGTCAGACTGGCATGTACCCACCAAGAACTATCAGTAGACCAAATACAGTGGGTCTTGGTATTACAGTTTCTGAGAAATGGACTTAACAATGAAAAAGTGACAAAGTCACTCAAGCAAGAAATTGAGGTCAAGGTCCCAAACCAGGTATCAGACTGACATGTACCCACCAAGAACTATCTATTGACCAAATATGGTGGGTCTTGGTATTCTAGTTTCTGAGTAATGGACTTAACCGCCGGAAAGTAATACCTATATCTCGCCTCCGAGACTTTTCGTCGCAGGCGAGACAAAAATTAAGGGAGGATTTAATCACTACATAGTGACTAAAGTTTGATTCTAAATGCAGAATTTCAGTACTTACATAGGCATTTTAGAAGCAGAAGCATATTCACCATCTTCTATATGACATGCTTTAGCCAAGGCCTCTGTCCAATCTCCCACTTGTCTGATATGTACAGAAAAATAATCATCTTCTGGTGCCTGTCAGTAGATAAAAAAAGTTTAATACTGAATTATTCATTCAATTTCTGGTGGGGCATTCATGGTCAAGGGGGACAATTCATGGGGATATTAAATTTTTAGGTTTAATAATTTTCTTTCAGCAACGCAACTAAAATATTTATTTCCTTGTACCGGTACTTGAAATCATGGATTTCATGCACCAAAAATTAAAAAAAACCTCAAAAGTTTGAACACGATAACGAATGCTTTTAGGAGTAATCTATACTGGTAATTATCATAATTTTTCACAAGTTTACAAAAAGCATGCCACTGTTTACTCAGAAAGACGATCTACAGACATTGTTACATCCCTTGAAAATGCATGTATCAAGTCAAGAGCATGAGTCTTGTGTTGATATGCCGTTTGACCTTATATACTGTTCAGAGCTTTGTCAGCATCGTCAATTCTATAAATATCACAAGCATGTATTTTCTATTTTCAGGAATATCGGTGGAAGTGACATTTACGAGTAAACAGATTTTTTTAAGCTTCACTAAAAATGTTGAATTTGTTAAATTTATTAAAGTGTTCAATTGACTTAGTCAAAAACATTTAAGATCCACAGAATGTTTAAAATTTGTAAGTGAAAGGCCCAAGTTCACACATCAAAACATAAAAAGTTCTCACAAAAAAAATGTTATTGAATAATTTTCCATTTGACCAAGCTAGCTTCACTATTAATAAGATTGGAAATCCAGGTCTGTACATACTTTTTGTCAGAAAAATGTTTTATTATTTAGTTTATAGTCTTCATACCACCTATCTCCATCCCTCCCCAACAGTATACCTCAACCTATGTTATAACCCCCCTTATTTCTGTTTTTGAATAAACCCAAAATTTGTGATTTTTAGTGATCAAATATTCATAATTTCAAAGCTTATGTTCTTGCAGCACAACTTCTCACAAGACAATAAGAAATATTATTTGATAAGAAAAAATAATCGAATTTGTTACATGGTAATTATAAATTATTTATACATTAATTATAAATTACCGAAAGATTTAGTTAGAAAGACATACAGTCAACTTATAAATATTATTCAGTCTTCCTAGGAACAATTGAAATACATTGTATCTTAATCCTATGGTCACATGCTGTCAATATACAATCTAAGGGAAATAACTCTAAAATAATTTAACATTTTTTTTTATAGATTCTTATTACTTCTGATTAATTCACAACTGTAGTGTTTTTTTATATAATTATATCAGCAAATAAAGATGATACATACAGAAGTTAATGTAAATGGATGCCATTCAAACTTAGATATACTGGGACAATGTAGGAATATATATTGTCCTGGTAACATCTGAAATCCTCTTCTCTGCATCTGTAACTGGAATACCTTGGATGGATGTTTTACTACCTACAAATATCCTTATAATGTAATGAAATCATCAAATTTTACATTTTCTTATAAGACCCATCCCTGATATCTCCAACCCCCTTCTATGTCAAATTATTTTTGACAGCCCCTTTAATTTTAACATTAAAAACTCTCGTTATCTCAAACTTGCTTGAGTTAAATTTTTGTATGAGTAGAATTTTTATGTTGTCCCAAATGTTTGACATTGCAAACATATGCATTTTGACTCCTACTTAGTCGAATTTGCAGGAGTCAAATTTTCTTCTATCTCGAACTAAATTTCGAGTCCCAAATTATCAAAGCAACGAAAATTTTGTTCATTATGTCGAATAATCATCTTCTATCAAAAGAACATCTTGCTGTTTAATTGACCTCAGAGGTAAGTTGTATTTCTGGTTATTGACAATCGGCATCTATTGATATATTTTGTGTTATTGATTTGTAAAAATAGTTAACCTTTAGTTGATTAATTAGTGTCAATTTATATACAATGGTTTTTAATCAACAACTTCATTAACTTAATGATTGTCGTCTTGCTCTTGGCAGGATCACAATACGGACTCCCAAATCTTTTCGATCTATTTTAATAATTTTTTCTTCAATTCTTTATTATTTTTATAAATATAAAATTTAACTTATTAATTATATAAGTGTCTGAACATGGATAAATAAACTGATGTCTCGATAGTACGTGTAGACTATCATTTTACTCCAGCATCTACAAAGGTTTTAAATTTTATACCAAAAGTAGTAAATTACCTCCCCTTTGTAACTGGGGAAATTTGTCAGCTCCCTTTTAGTCAAATTTTGATTATCTTAAAAAAAATTCGCGGTCCGAAGGACTTCGAGATAACAAGAGTTGACTGTATATTAAAGGCAATAATATCAGCTTAAATGGTGTCAATATTGTACATTTTTTTAAAAACACATCAGTAACTATACAAATTATTTCCCCAAGATAAACTTAAAAAATAAATTGAAACTTCACAAAAATTTTGGAAAATAATTTAATAATATCTGACACTTAATAAGCACTAGAAACAAAACAGACCTATATATTAATTTTCTTATATAAACAATGAACTTTGATATAAAGAGTTTGTACATGAAATAATTTTTCTGTAATGTACATATTTACTACATAGTTACATCTATAACAATATAAGACACAGTATCATTTCACTCTAAGTATTACCAGTCAGACTGCACACACTAAATCTCTCATCTGAGTATGCACATGGACAAAGAATAAGTATTATTTCATACACGACATTGTAACTTGAGGCAAATGGATTAAAAGAATTTGTTATGGTTGTGTAACTTTGTATGAAAAATCTGATGCAAATTTAACGAATGTTTATTAAATCAATGAATGATGAAAATGGGGTCAAGGTCACAAGGAAAGTGTACATCTTCAAAGTTTATATCACATGGGATCTGTTGACCAATGATGTTATATGTAGGTATTATAATTGCAATCAAGGTTTTTTCAAAATGTTTACGCAAACAATGCCCCTCTAAAGTAACCCCTATATCTTGTCTATTGTGACATTATTGCAGGTAGGTCAAGAATTACAGAAAGCAAATTATTTTTTAAGGATAAATAAATAGCCTGATTAAAACAGGGCTTCTGATGATAGTCTTCGGGATTTATTTAAGAAGCTTAAGATCTATGAGTACTGAACGCCAAAAATATGGAAAGAAACTAATTGTTTTTTGAAGAAGAATTAAATAAAATCTTGTCACCAAAAAATGTCTGGATCAGTATTTACATATATACTCCTCAGTTATTTAAACCTGTACTCACTTTGGTAATAACAACTCTTTGCTGACTTCTAACAAATCTTATGATTCTTTCTAATAAATATATAAACATAGGTCCTATAGTCCACATCCATGCCTGAAAATAAAGTTTTCTTAAATTATTAATATAATCCAAGTTCTAAATGTAATCTGTTTAAATCTGAAAATAACAAAACCGTAGTTGGCTTCACATGATTTAAAAAAAAAATCTTCATATTTCACATGTACTAGCTTCATCTGTTGGTAAAATAGTTTAAAAAGTCTTCAGAAATAAGGCAACCAAAGCTGTATCTTATCTCTGCCTAAATTTACCAAATTAGGAATTCTATTTTGTATTAATAAAACAGCTAGTTAATCCATATTACTAATAATTTTACCTTTGCAGAAATACCCTCAAATTCTGGGAAAGGGCAAGGAATTTGTCCTGCAGTATTTCTCCGTCCCCACGTGGTAAAGTTTTGATAACAATTCAGTGGATTGTGAATGAGTACACTGGCTGGTGTCTGTCGTCTTACAATACCTCTGTAATTAAACAAACAAATGTTAAGATAGTCATGATGAAGTGGTTTGGTTTAGTTGAGTTTTTTGTACCATTTTCAGAGCAATTATCTTCTGTAACAGCAATTTCTCATTGATGATAAAAGTTTGCAAGAAAGCCCAAACAATCATTCTATAGGAAAAACTTGCAATCTTTGTCCATTAGGATTGTAGTTGAATGCACCTCTGAATGAGTTGAAATCAATCTTCAAAAGCCACTGATTATTGAGCAAAAATGCATTTGACAAGATGGATGATGATGTTTAACGTCAAGTGCCAACCAGGTGCATATCAGGACGAGAACATGTTGATATGATAATGAATAAGATCCCTGCTTTGTACTAGACCGACATGCTAAGTCGGATTTTTTATGTGCTAGTCCACGAGGTAACTGTCCGCAGGAAGACATATCACCTTACTCGGACACAATATACTGCCTCTGCACTGACCAGTCTTTGCTGTTTCTCCTAGATGCTGTGCACTTGGCAGAGAAGCAGCAAACACCAATTTCAATGTCTTTGGTTTGACCCGGCCAGGGATCGAACACGCGACCTTCCACACCCAGGGCGAGCACATTGCCATGAGACCACTGAGGCGGTTCATTTGACAAGAAGTGGTCCAACTGATAGCAAACCTTCAATATTGGTTTGCACCATTTGAACTGTCAAGTTGACAACCATACTTTGCAAAACTAATAACCAAAATTTCAAAATTTTCAATGGGAAATCTTGTTAATAAAGTGTGCCTAAATTATTTTTCAGTTTTGCTGTTCAGTGATCCAAGGAATATATAATAATATTACATATGGTGTAGCATTCTCATTTTTTCATTAGTATGATCGCATGATTTAAAGGATATCCCATGTTTGGATGCTTTATTTTTATTTTTAAGTATATGGACGCTATGTTTCTATTTATATACTTCTAAATTTAGATCCAGATTTAAGCCATTCTGGTCCAGAATGTTAAAGTCATGCAAAATACAATACACAGAAAGAACAATGAAGTTATTTCCATAATACACTATTTGCATATGTAATATATAAATTAAGGGGTCAGTACATTATATATAGACCTGTTAGATTATATTGACCTTTGGACTTTGTCCTCGGTCAATATAATCTGAAAAGGTCCATATATAATGTATTGAACTCGTCAAAAGTTCATAATTGATAAACATTGATTTTTAGATAATTTATGCTGTGTTCACTCATAATTCATTATAACTGAAAATATCAGATCAAATTTTGACCTAAATTTCCTCCTTTTAATTTAAATGTCAAGTTATTTCAAATATTTTAGTAAACCCTACATTTTTGAGATAGCATGTCAAGTCAACCATATATACAGACTGCTGGTAACTACTGTTTCAATCTGAGATAACCTATCCGATACATTCCAATAGTCTATTCTTAAAAAAAATCAAAACCTGCAAAACCAATGTGTAGACGAAAATAAATGTAAGCATATCTATCATTCATAGTTTTTTCATTTTTTCAAGTGTTATATTGATGTTGACTGGTTTAGTCTTCAACATAGAATATGTTATGTATCTAACCTCCTTTCTTTCTAGAATCTGATTGTCGATTTTCATATGCAAGTAGTACTTCAGAGAATAAAATTTAAACATGATATTGTACAACTTTTCCTTTAACTCTCCCTCCCAACTTAATCTTAACGATGACAAAACTTTGTATTACAATCTTCAGATCACAAAAATAATATAAGCGCTGTTTAACAAATTTCAGTTCTGCTACTAAGGTTAAATTGGGCTATATTTTTGTTTTATGCTATCAGCAGTGCCATAGAGGTATACGATGGCCATAGCTGAAGTTCATATGGATAGACAGATCAATCAACATCAGGATAAAAGTAAAGCAGTTTAGCCAACACACCAAGAAAGCAGGAAAGGCATCTTTATCTTATCAACTATTTAGTTAATTATTTAATAAGTACATAAGCACTTTTATAAAGGAAGAAAAAAATGCATATTCATAATTATGTAAAACTTCCTCCTAATGTCACAAAAAACTTCAGGGTTGAAAAAACAAATTATACCCAAAGTGTGTTATATCCTGTTTTAATGATAGTATCCTGTTTGTATATAGAAGATAAGTACAATGTACTTATGTTTTTCTTTATAATCTATATAAATAGATGAGTAGATGATAGCAAACTTTAGCCATGTTCAATGTGATGCATCGTGTGTATTCTATATAAAAAAATGATTTTGTCTGGAATCCATTTTGTCATAGAAATATGTTCCTTAAAACTAATAACTGAGATTTTTTTTCACCAAGACTGATTGATTGGAGTTTTATGCTGTGGGGCGGTACTACTTCCGTATCACACAGATTTATTGATCAATATTTTTAGTATCTTTAGTTGTAAGTCATCTACTTTTCAGAAAAAAAGCTTACAAACTGACAGCAAACTGATTATTTAGCATTACTATTTACAGCAAGAAAATGCTCATTCAGGTATTCAGTTGTCTCCCTCTACAAGTTATCTCTCTTTAGTCATAAGATCTAAAGAGAGGTTAGTTTCTATTACCTTCCTTAGATAAGTTGGATTAAGGAAAAAGGAATAAGGAAGTAACTAACTAATTCTTTCCCATTATACAAAATAGCAAGTTGTATTATATACAAAAATACTGCACAGAAATTTGTTTCCTAATTTCACCTTTTAAAATATAATACACACTATGAGATCATTTTTACATCCTTTAACCCTTTGAAGCTATATAAAAGATGTATTTTTATTTAAAAAAATATGCTCAATGACAGAACATACCTGTACATATTTTCAAACTTTTTTTTATATCTATATATATCATATAGTTTAATACTTACTCTAATCCATGAACAACCAAACCAATGAAAAATATCACAAAGAGATGATGTGTGAACCAAAATACTTCAAAGTATGAACGCCTGAAATAAAATATATTATTAAATCAAATTCTTTATTGCTCATTTACACCCAATAAAGGGTCAAAGGCATAACAAATAAAAAAACATAAAAAACACAGTTATTAAGTATAGTAACAATGGGATTAAGGGCCTTCTGTCCTCAGTTCTAGTCACTGTTCAAATAAAGGAGCCTAAGGATTTCACTTGTTCAGCAGTGCTATTAGGGACGAGATCAGAAGTTCAATGTAGGATAAAAAACTTAATTCAAATAGTTTCGGGGTGGGGTAAAAATTGCTGCAAGCTTTGTTATCCAACATCGATTTTTGGATTGAAAAATTCAGACTCAAGTGATGTCCTAGGGGGGTTGTGGGGGGGGGGGGGGGGGGGGGGTCAGTGAAAAAACTATGTGAATTAAGTTTTTTATCCTACATTGAACTTTTGATTTCATCCCTTAGTAGGATTTAAAATATGTTTAATTTTGTAGTCATCAGAATCTTGAAGGCTGGCTGTCAGGCCAAGCCTCTCTTAAATGTTGGTTAGTTTTACAATAAATGAACCCCACAAAGATTACACAAGCTCAGTGTAAACATGTAAAGTCAAGAAATACCAAAGGGATATTCAAAGGAGATGAAAATCGAAAACAACTGAAAAACTCCGGAGAATGACGAAGACAATACCAAAACAATACAAACACTACACTTAAAAACTAAAAACATATGAACAACATGGACCCCATCAAAAAACCGGGGGCAGACTCAGGTGCTCAGGAAGAGTAAGCAGTCCCTGCTTCCTGCAGGACACCATATTGCATAAATTTTATACAATCATATTGTCTAGTTGCTACAGCTGAAATAGAAGTCAAGAGTAATAACTCCAAGGAGTAGAAAGTAATGCATCACCTTGTGGCCAATATTAAATGCTTTCAATTAGCATAAAAATGATATGTATACAACATATAGGTATTAATTAAAAAATTCTATATCAATTAATTCTAAATATTATCAAGAAAAGTATTCTACATAATTATTTTAATATCACTGTTGATTTTAATTATGTTTTAATTGATATATGAGGTCACATCAAATTAATGTTTCGTTCTTTGGATTTTGCCGCAAAAATTTTTGTAAATTTTAAGAAAAAAAAATTTCGCCGCTTCAATATGCAAAAATGCTGAAAATAAGAAAACTTAATTAAGCTAATCCATAACATGTATTAGAACATTTTATACTTTTGGATTTATATAGAAACAGTGTGTTTCAAACTAGTCCATAGTTTGTGATATTAAAGTATTTTTTTTAGAAAAAGGTGATTTCCAATTAATGCTCATTAAAGTGAAACATAATAAAACAATTATTGCATCATGTTTTATGGACCACTTAAAGCAATATTGCATGCGGACGTTGGCAATGAAATTGCACTCAGTAAAGTGCAACAACTGTTTATTATTTATATTTCAAATTTTAGTGAATCATTTTCCCTTTTCCAAAAAATTTATTTCTAACATAAATTTAGTGTAGTTATAGTTAGGTTTACCCTTATGATATAGTGAACTTTATATATCAGTAGTATGGGGAAAAAAACATATCAGTATATAATTGTGATGTGCCTAAAAATCCTCTCGTAAATTATTGGACCATATGTTCACTTATTAGTTATTTTACTGATTCCCTGGGAATATGTAATTCATCTATTTTGCTACCAGGAAATAAAATTTATCCCCTTTTGAAATCTTGTGGGAAAATTTAGAATCAAAAACACAACAAAACATGATACATGACTCAGCCAGTCACATGAATATGTTTTTTATTTCAAAAGGCAATTAACATAAATTGATAATGCTTTTTTAAAACGGAAATTCGACTGATGTTTTTTTTACCTACATTTTTCAAAAAAGTAACAATTTGTTTATTTCTTTAAAAATTTCCCTATTAACTTCCTGATGAAAACTTCCTCAGTGATATAAATCAATTCACAATCAGCTTAACTCATCTGTATGTATATATTTTGATTATAAACTTTCTGTATGAAGAAAATGAAAGATTAAATTCTTACAAAAACATTCATCTCAGCTGGTTTAAATATTCAAATTTTCTTTTTAGTCAAATAAAATTTTTATAATTACATTAGCCCATTAAAAAAAGAAAATCTAATCATTCTCAAATTTCAAAATTGGAAAAGATGCACAATAAAATATTAAAATATTGAAAACTTGTAAAAGGTTTAACCTGAATTGACAGTAACAAGCTATAATTCATCTATTTCTGATTGTTCTAAATTATTCTTATATAGTAATAAATTGGCAATTTTGAAAGATATCACCAATAAAGTAAGACCATATCTTTAAAGAGTCAAATTTAACATTTTATTTTACATGACAACCTCAAAGAGCTATGATAAATCAATGATGTTTCAAAAAAAATTATCCATTCTGAGGTTAAATTTCATGAAGTTGAGATCAGTCTTTATTTGAAAATATGGTCTGAAATGATGATCAGCAACTCTTTTTTCTTTAATTTAATCAAAAGGGGTAAGATATTTATGCATTTTAATTTTTACCAGTACAGAAATTTCATAAATTAATCTTGCCATCAAATATTCAAAACACCGTGAAACATCACTCAGTTATCTCCCTTAGGAAAATTAGCCAAGGGACATAATTGAAATTATCTCCCATTAGATGCAATTTTGTTATCTTCCTTTGTTTACTCAGTTAAGGGAGATATCTGGCTAAATTTTCTCATTCATTGCTTATAATTAGGTATTGACAGTTGCTCATTCTTGTCCTCCAACTCAATGTAAATCTATAGCCATGTTTGATCTACTTCAAATGTTGTCCAGGTGACATGTACTCTATCTTCTATCATTTCTATATTTGGGTTCTGTTTTAAGGTACTTACCTAATTAATTCTGTAGCTGATGAAACCATGACAATTAAAGCTAATGTTATAATTATCCCTGACACTCCAGATAAAAATTTCAATGTGGCTAAAATAGGATCCTAAAGTATAAACAAACAAAAAAACATTATTTTGTTGGTATTTTTAAACTAATAAAGATAAAAATTTATAAAATATTAAAATTATCAGTATTTTTTGTTATTAAATTAATTTGTTCTCTTTTGCATAAATTTTTTTACATACTTCGAATGGTTTTAAAGGTAATGTGTAAGCTTATTTTTGTGTAAATGATCAATAGTTCTATACTAAGAAATGATTACCGGTAATAGGTTAAGGAACCTAAATAGTAGTCATGGAAATCAACAATTGAGATAATGAGTTTTGAGTCCATCCAAAATAATATGTTAAACTTGTTGTTTTAAAAGTGCATTTTAATAATATCTAGACAATGATCTAAAATTTCAGGATTCTACATACTGTATCAGGTGATCTAATCGGATTAAGGAATGTTGATGAGTTTCCGCTTCCAAGCCCACTAAGGGCTCGTAATAAATCTCTATCAGTTGGACTGTTATAAGCTTCTGCATATCTTTCTACGTTAAAAACATGAGCACCTACATGAATGACTGAAAAGATAAACAAAAATAGCATATGGAACAGTAAATACAGTCGAAAATGTTCCTGGCGAACTGATTATTCGAACATGCTTGAGTTGAAAACATCGGTTGTTACTTACTGCCCCGTTACGCCATCTGTTGAAGACACAGGTTGTGAAAAACCATTTTTATAGCCCCATTTTAAAAAGAATATCAGTGTAAACAATCAAAATGCACAACACTACGTATTTGAATTAATCATAGATTAAACCAGAGGAAACACCAGATAATTCAAAGTTTTTTTTTCAAAGTCCCCTGCATATCTACACAACCGAGTTTCACTGCAGACAAGCATTTTCAATTATCTGAATATTTTTTATCTATATTCGGAAATATTTTGACGTTTGAAATCTCCCTATTAGATATGTCATATTCTGTTTGTTTTAATTTTCATATCTTTGCTTGTACACATCCAATCAGTGCATCAAGGGTTACAACCTCACAATTGTTTAGTTTCTATTCCAAGTCAGAATATCTTGACCGATCTCTGTTGTTTTGTGCTCTTTTGTGTTATTTTTGTCTGAATGTATGTCAGTTGTATGGTGTCAATTCAGAATGTATGTCAGTTGTTTGGTGTCAATTCAGAATGTATGTCAGTTGTATGGTGTCAATTCAGAATGTATGTCAGTTGTATGGTGTCAATTCATTGGTATGTCATAGTTGGCCTTTCTTGTGTAAAAGTGCACTATATATATTGTTTTTAAAAATTGAAAATATCTGTACGAAGTTTGAAAGAGAAAAATAGGGAATTATTTATTCAAAGTCTATGAATATATGGAATACAATACCTGTCATTAAACAGATCATATAAGCGATATATCTGTGGAATGTAATATGTTTATCTAGTTGTCGACGGATGTTCCGCTTGCAACATTTCTATGAAAAAAAGTATGAAATTAAAGGAAATAGAATTGTCATTACATAAACATATACATGTATACTGCAGCTGCTTTCTCATGATATCGTGCAAGTACTATTCACATGCTATTTCAACACAAACTGGACACCAATTTTTTACGTTGTTAGCTACCAGTATATATAATGCAAATGGTCACTATATGTAGAAATTTCATTCATGTAACTGCATATCATGGAAATGACACTGGAGACACTTTTTTCATCAATATATCTAGAATTGGACCCAACAAAAGAATTTAAAGATTGTAACTTAGAAAACACTCAACATCATCCAGCAGTATGATTTCTGATGTGCAGCCAAAGATAAAAATCTGCCATTTATTTTTATACCTTAGTCAAATCTTGTGGGTTTGCAAACATGAAAATAAAAAATTATATTTGAACATGATATCAACCAGTGTAAATTGCATGTCCCAATTGCAGTGTTTATTCCAGAGAGTTTTTGATTATTTAACAGTTAAAGGATAAAGAATATACACATTCTGGCTATACACATTCACTGGCCAATGTTTCTTGCTAAGAGCAGAAACATATTTCATGCTTTCACCATGGCCATACAGCCTTTATTTTTTTTTACCTTTTAAATTTATATGTTAGATTAAAATTTTAAATGATCCCCTCATGTAGAATACAGGCAGGGTTCTCACTAAGAATTTTTCATGATGAGTACTGGGACTCATCATCTTTCAGAATGGTGAGTCCCAGGACTCATCACCACTATTTCAATGTACATTCCTGCATGATTTTGACCATTGTTACTATTGTTAAAGTTTAATTAAAATCATGTGCTGCCTCAAAATACTGACGAATATAATTTAAAAAAAAAAAAAGTGAATATGCAGTGGTGCTCTGTTAAGGATATGAGCAAAAATCTTTGCACTATTTGACACAACTTATTTATTACTGCCATTTTATTTTTTAATATTTATTTATCTATAATTTTTACTATTGTGTATTACAGGATTTCTATTTTAAGGTATCCGAACCGTAAATGATCATGTGATCTTTTTCAAATGTCCTGGATCATGCATACCTATCTCTCATTCATAACAGTTTGGTATGGTTAATTTTTTGCTGAGTAATTTCAAAATTTGGGGAATCTGATTTGATGAAATAATTAATATTAGTTATGAAAGGGATTTAAAATTAGCAATTCTAGCAGCTATAGTTGTATTTAATTAACTAGAATTAAATAAACAAACTAAGGAAATAATATTACAGAGAATCGCATTCTTGAATTCTTGAAATAAAATAAAATAATGTGAATATTTAATATTCTAAATTGTTATGCAGAAGAGAGATAAGCAGGTGTGTGGATGTTACATACATGTACAACATTATTCATGCTTTAAATTTTTTATCAAAATTATTTGTGGTCAAAAATAAATATTATTTATTTTATTTATCCTTTATTATGGTTCAAATACCTTAATTGACTTTACCTTAAACGATCCCCTTATGTAGGATACCAGATTTCTACATACTGGAAGCAGGATGAGCATACAGTTCAAATTAAGTGCTGCTGCACTTGCTCTGGCCCAAGCCAAAGCAGACTGAAAGAAAAGTAAATTCTATTTAAGTTTTCCATATCTTAAATTCTTTTTTAATGTATATAGTGTAATACCAGATAATTATAAGTCTTCAAGTGTTTAATCTCTTTAAATTAAACGTTAGTTACATGACATATGGATTTAGGCCTTCTTTTTGTGTCACATTTTTAACTATTTGAAATTATAAATATTCATTTTTGATTCAAAATTTATTTGAAAAGAGTGAATAATTACTTGAAATTCTCATTAAGAACTAAGTTTGACTTCTGCATCTAGATATAATTAAAGAGCTAAATTATGACAAACAAGCTCATACATATTTGTAACTTTCATGGACTTATAACATAAAGGAATTGCCTCTCAGAAATTTGAATATGAATATTGATATGAATACATGCTCTGAATCTGTGAATCTTAAAGATTCATTGAAGGTAGTATACAATGTAAGTGCATGCAACATTTTTTGCTTCCTCAAGCCGAAATTTACTGAATTTGAATTCTCACTCTTTTCCAACAATATCAATAGGAACTTTCGGTGTCATAGTAACTGTGTTTGAATATTAATTGAATAATTCTGATATTGTCATTTCGAGTAAATGTTATTTGTACAACTTGTTGTAATTTTTATGTTTTTGTCATGTTGTTCCACTTGATGTGTATTAATGCCATTCATTGTTTTATTTTTTTTTATGATTGACCCCAAAAGTACTTTCTTAATTAAAAGAATTATTATCAACTGAAAAAAACCTGAACGACAAAACTTCACAAAACTCCAAATTTGTTTAAGAACACAAATTATCATTACCCTCCAATCGTATAGGTATTTACAAAATATGAAATATAGTCTATAGCTGACTCTCCCACCATACAGGTATTGAATGCAATTTTAGTCGTTTAAATAGAACAGACTAAAGCATTGCATGGTCAATGATTCCTTTGAAGTTTTTGTTTATGTAACTATTTGTTAATTCAGGTAATTAAAGGTGGGAGAATCAGGATTAAACCAAGAAATTTAAATGCTACAGCCATGACTGATAATTCTCTTATATAAATATATTTATTATAGGTTAGCAAATTTTTATTGACCCTCTTCAAGTATTTGATGCTTTCTTGGATAACCTGCCAACTAATTTATTGCATGTAACTGAAACTGTGTTTACATTTTTGTACAAACACTATTAAAAACAAAAAATTCGTAAGGGTTCCGCGGAACCCAGTGTCTCGCCTACTTTTGATGTTGTCTATATTTTCAGTGTGATAGGTGAATGCACATAATAGATTTGCAGTTAATGAAATAAAACATTTGAAATGTATGAAAAAAGATTTTGTTGTAAAAAATTAATATAGTATGCAATTATATATATATAGATTTATAAATGAGTAGAAACATAAATTTATTGAATGAACAAATGTTAAAGAAGACAAATTTTAAAGTGCTTAATGATCTAGCCTTTAATTAAAAAAGTAGAATATATGTACAAATAAGAAAATTGTGGGTTATAGGAAATTTGCATTTTTTTCTCATAAACTACATTTAGAGTGAATTAGAATAAGATGTTTAAGGCCAGGTGACATAAATATGAATATTTTGATAATGAAGAAACTTCTCTGCAAACTTAATAAAAATAATAAAGTTATTAAAATTTTTAAAAACTTTCACAACATAGTGAATGCAATGTTAAGTCCATTTATACGTAAAAAACTGAAAAACAGAAATAAATATTTTACAAAATTTTCTCCTGGATACAATCTTTATATCATAAACAAGCTTCTGTCCAAATTTGGTAAAATTCCTGGATAGTTTAAGAAAGTTATTAAAATTTTAAAAACTTTAACCACAGAGTGAATGTAATGTTTCCTGGCAGAAAAACTAAGTCCATTTATAAGTAAAATACGGAAAATTTTTTTTTTTTTTACTAGATTTACTTCTGGATACTATATTATGATCATAAACAAGCTTCTGTCCAAGTTTGGTACAAATCCAGGATAGTTTAAGAAAGTTATTAAAATTTTGAAAACTTTAACCACAGAATGAATGTAATGTTTCCTGGCAGAAAAACTAAGTCCATTTATAAGTAATATACAGAAAAACTGGAATTTTTATTTTACAAAATTTACTTCTGGATACTATCTTATGATCATAAAAAAGCTTCTGTTCAAGTTTGGTACAAATCCAGGATATTTTAAGAAAGTTATTAAAATTTTAAAAACTTTAACCACAGAGTGAATGTAATGTTTCCTGGCAGAAAAACTAAGTCCATTTATAAGTAAAATACGGAAAAACTGGAATTTTTTTTTTACAAAATTTACTTCTGGATACTATCTTATGATCATAAACAAGCCTCTGTCCAAGTTTGGTAGAAATCCAGGATAGTTTAAGAAAGTTATTAAAATTTCAAAAACTTTAACCACAGGGTGAATATTTGTGGACGCCGACGCCGCCGACGACGACGGAATGTAGGATCGCTATGTCTCGCTTTTTCGACAAAAGTCGAAGGCTCGACAAAAATCCTCCAATAAGTGTCCATAGGACACAGATGACTATCCCCCGCCAGCTGACAATACTACACACTAACTGTTATCAAATTACGTCTTCATTAAGCAAACTCAAGTTAGAGTGCAGAAAGTGCAAAATTCAAATTTTCCTTTTTATAAAAGAAAAGGGCAAAACTTACAAAATGAACAGGCACTACATGTATACCCTAATTCGAACTTGATCTGCATATTGTGGTAAATAATATTGTAAATAAGTTTCAGAACATTTGACCAATACAAATTCAAGTAAAAAATGTAGAATTTTTCCATTTATAAAGGGACATAACTCTGGAATTTTTAAAGGCAAAGTACCCAATTAGAACTTGATTTATGTAGCAAGCATTGTGTGCAAGTTTAAAACATTTGGAAATTTAGAATGCAGAAAATACAAAATAAACAATTTTTCAATTTATTACATGTATTTACCAACCCCAAGTATTCTCCTTGTGTAGAAGTATTCGTCTGACTTGTCAAACTGGAAATAGGTCACTGTGAAATATATAATGTTGACTATAATCCATACAGACTGAAATAGAAAGGCATGGTGTTAGTAAATCAACATGTTACATATTGTACATTTACATTGTACATGTATGACCCTTTTAAATGTTAAATGTTAAAGATGAATACCTAGATTTTTATGATGAACTGGTGTAATTTTATGGAGCTTGCAAAAGATAAACATTGCAAACTTTAGATGTGTTTTAAAAAATAGACCATGATAACTGTTTTAGAATTTTTTTTTCAACATGATGGATAAAACATGGCATAGACAATATATTTTAAATCAAACAGAAAAATAACCCCCTAAGTTTTTCAAAGTTACCCCACTGACCATAATTTTTAAAGTTATTTAGCTGACCCTAGCCTTTTTTAAATAAATAAGCCAATTTCTCAAAAAATATGTTGTTATGCTAATAAAATCAATATGATTTTTTTTGCTTAAACATAAATTTTAGAAAAACTAAAAATAAAGAGAAAAAAAACAGTGACCTAACTATCCTATTTTCAACTAATTTCATATGTTTTGTACGTCCTTAGTTCTTATGCAAAGTATACATCAAAATTAGTCTATTATTTTGATGTACATGTACTTTGATCTTCTCTGATAGATTCAAAATAATGATTAAAATCTGTAATAAAAGAAGGCAATTCATCATGAAGCTCTGTCCATGGTTAGCTTTTAGAACCTTTCTGGTGATTTTGAATCTGGTTAGTATTTTTTAGATTTCCCTATATTTGGTCTGAAACACTGCTTAAGAAGTATAAATTGAAAAAATGTGCACATATACTTTACAATGCATTAACATTGGTATAATAGAATTTTTATTGAAATTTTTATCTATGTGACTGTCTTTTATTATTTTTTTATTACAGAATCTATATCTGTGGATATTGGATGTGTCTGCCATATCTATGAGTTATCTTTCCTGACAGAAGATAAAGTGATGCAATTTTTTCCAATGTTTATGGAGTCAATGAACCTTGGAAATGAGGTAAAGGTCAAAAGACAAGTATAAGGCTGCAAATTTTATTTCATATGGTATCTCTTGACCAAAGATGTTAAATTGGGAGGTATTATGTTTGCAAAGTTCTTAAGGTTTTTAAAAAGTTTATATTTGCGAGGCAAGACAAAAAAGGGGTAGGTATAGGTAGGTATGGCTTTTTTTATTTTAAAAATTTCTAAACACCATGAGTCTAGGGGAGAAGCATTCTGACTATATTAAGTGCTTATTGAAAAATGCAAAATCTTTTTTTAGGGTTGGTGCCAAATAATACGGTAAGTATACACGTGTAAGATAACAGGAACCATTCGTTTTTCATTTGGCCTTATAAAGCAAAATAAAATGGCTTAATTTATGCTTGAAAAATTTTGTTTAGAACTCAAAGTTTTCAAATTAATAGACTTAACTTACACGTACACTCGAATTGAACATTTGAACTAGAGGCTAAAAAGAACCTGTATTGCTCAACTGGTAGTCATCAATGATATCAGAAGGCAGGGGGGTTATATATCAAATACTGTTCACCTAATGTGTATAGCTAAATGTTTGAATTGTTAGACAAAACAAGGGTACTGCAAAGCAGGGTGTCACCTTGCAAACCCACATCATTTGATTGGTGACTTTGTTGTATGCTATATTAAAAGCCATAAACTGACTTTTCACTCTTAAAAGCAACTTGGACCATCCTACATTTTAGATTCTGACCCAGAATACTGACTTCAGGTTGACCTTTAATGTCTGATGTTAAAAGTCAATATTGGTCATCCTCCCTTCAAGCTGATCAATTGTACCAAGTTAGGTGAAGATATGCTGAGGCATTTGGTCTGTATTGTGTTGACAAGGTTTCGACCTGGACCTTTGATCTGTATTGTGTTGACAAGGTTTTGACCTGGACCTTTCATCTGTATTGTGTTGACAAGGTTTTGACCTGGACCTTTGATCTCAGCTTGACCTTTAACAGATTTTTTCTAGCATTCCTTGGGGTCTCGTAAAGGCACACATTCATTGTGGTCTTGGGCTGAATGAACAGATACACAACGTATAGCTATGTTACTTTATCTCCTTCCACAATTTAGTAATGAGGGTGTAATAGCAGTATTAGAAGTCAATTGGTATACAGGAACTGAAGTTGGAACAAAATTTTTCATAATGTACGAAGCATGAAATGTAATGTCATAGTGTTGTTACTTAGCAAGAGGCCATCTTTCTCTTTTACATGTAGTTGTAGCCTTATGTTCAGTTACATTTTTAGAATTTTTTTAAAGACATTCTAGGGCATTTGCACTGGCCTGTATTGGACTGACAAGGTTTTAAGGTTAACCTTGAAATTCAATATGGTTACATGTATTTCCTTGACTATTGCTGCCTGTGTTCCAATTGACCCACTCACTCAGGTTTCAGACAAGCAGATTTTTAAGTAAATTTCCAAAAGGGTCCTATGTTAAACTATGGCTACCAGCTTGTATGACAGGCAGGGTCATCAGATATAATTCTGAAAGAGGATCATGTGAGGGCAATTGCTGCCAAATTTCTTTTCAATTGGCCCAGTTCGGCTCTGGCGGCCATCCGCATGACTGGCCAGATCATTAGATATATTCTGAAAGAGGACCACCCGAGGACCATTGCTGCCAAGTTTTGTTCCAATTGGCCTAGTGGTTTCAGAGAAGATTTTTAAAAATTTTTACGTATTTTCATGAAAGTCCAAGGGCAAAAGTAGGTCAACTGGAATAAACAAAAGACAACTTATAAGTACTCATTACACAACTATATCCTAAAAATCAGCTTAATATTTACATGTAAAGCCATAAAAGATTTCCAATTTGCCTGTTTTACCCCTTTGTTCTATATTAGGGACAGCCTCCAGGTTGGTTGGTTGGTGGCATCAATGGATACAATTTTTAAATTAGACACAATAAGGATGATTGTGACCAATTGCAAGTTTGGTTCCAATTGGCCCAGTGGTTTCAGAAGAGAAGATTTTTTAAAAGTTTCCAGAGTGAGACGATGGATGATGGATGACAGATGCTAAGTGATGACAATAGCTCACACTGGCCCTTAGTGGAGCCTTAAAAGGAAAAAAAACAAAAACCATTGATATTGGTAAAAATTTACAATTACTGAATCTTAAATTATAAAGTAGCATATGATTATCTTCTGTTATAGTGATAAATTTAATTGTCAACAATCTGATATATATGCCCTTTGTAAGAATACATGTATAACCCTAAAACTTGAAAGTTGTCTTTTCAAATAAAATTTTAACTTGGCACTTTGCAAACATAGAGATATCCAGTTATCAAAAATATTTTTATTTAGCACCTGATATTGATTTGTAATTTATTGTTCATCTTAAAATGTGCATGTACTTGTACTGAAGTACATGTTGTGTACAAGTGTTATTTATAGGAGTTCACACTGGTACAAGACACAAGGGTTAAAAATAGCAATTCTTATCTGGGGTAATAATTGACATTCTGATGCTAGAGAAATTTGGAATTTTTACAATCAGCAAGGATGAGAATTAAAAAATTAATTTTATGTCACATGTACATAAGACTTCTGGGTATTTATTGATTTAAACAAAAACTGTCCAGGTCAGTTCTAACATGTGTCACCTCTGCTTTTGTCCTTAAAATCCATGAATCTATAGGTTGGTTTAAAAGATGCATGCAACATAAAGACTTGCAAATTACAGAAGTTTTCATATTTCTGTTACATGTAATTGCTACATTTGACTTTAATACATTTTGTAGCTATAGACTGACTCCTGACTGTACTATTCTGTCTTAATAAGCCACTATTCCATACTTCTTAAAAAATATACTTTCTTCTTTAATAAATATTATTTCTTCTTTTTTATTGCAAATATCAAAAACTTAAAAAAAAAAACAAAACAAAAAAACAAAACAAAAAATTAAAAACAAACAACAAACAACAAAAATAAAAAAAAAATAAATAGGAATTATCTGCAATACTGAGACATGTGAGAAATAGAGCTATTAATTATAATTCTATACACATACCACAGTTATCCATCTTGGGAGATCGTTTAACACTCTCGCCATTTCTAATATTTCATCTCTTCCAACTTCCTAAATATACTGTCACATCCTGTTGTTATACAGGAAGAGTTAGTTATATATCTACTAGTACTTATCCTGTTATCGGTTTATCGCAACATGAAATGATATTTTCTATCAGGATGAAGACCGGACCATGTGTGGCGACTGTTACCTAGGCCTATTTGGTGTGAACCGTGTTTATAATAATAAGTAAATTTTGTTACTTGTAGATATTTATGCATAATTACATTCAATCATAATTAATATAACGTGACAAGTTTTACTATATTTTTGATTGACAAATTGTGTTGTTGTTTACATCGTAACAGGAGAGTCAATTTAAAGGGAGATGACTCTAGGAGACAACTCAATAAAAGGGGTGACCCTCTTTTTCCTGGCTAAAAGACTTATAACATATGTCCTTACAATAAGTTACGACAAACAAAACTTTTTAATTTGACAACAAGTTTTAAACATTGAAATATAAAATGTGTGCTCAATTCAAATGAATTTTGGATAATTATTTTTAAAAATATTTAAAATTCAAATAAATGATGAAAAATTGATAGATTAATAAATCTTTAGGCGAAAGTTTGACTTTTGGGTGAAAAGTATAGGAGAAAGTTTTGAAAGATATCTGCAATACTACCGGCAATTAAATGCCTGTCACTTTTTTCGCTGAATATTGTGCAATTCTAATCGAAGAGTTTGCAGAAAGACTATAAATAGTCCGCGAAATCACTTTTGTAAAGGGATAGGAATTTTTAAAAATTTTTGTGTCAACGTTATCTTTCGATTACCTACATGTGCCCCAACATACCTATTTATTTATGAAATTGACTTACCCCTTTAATTTTTACCTGTTTAATGTAGAATTACCAATTGAAACCATGTTTTTATTGTGTTTACATTTTTTACCAAGTCAACAAAAGGGGAGTGACAAAGGGGGAATCCGAGAAGAATTCTTAAAAAACACATCCTTTTATTGCCAAAGTTTACAAAGTAAAGGTTCATATCATAGCGCAAATATATGCAAGAGGTTTCAAGACTGAAGAAACCACCTTGGCCATTGAGAAATTGTGAAATTTTAATTTTACGCTAAATACAAACTGTTAAATGTAATGATAAAAAGTATCAGAAAAAATATTTTTTCTAATTTTCTAAACAAATTCAATACCGCTGGAATTCTCATAATCCCTCAGCTGTCATATTTCTTTACGATCTATAAGTTTTCTTTCATAATTTGTAACTGTTTTACAATCCCGATCGTTTTTATGGCACTTTATTCTATGTTTTTACTTTTTGTAAGTCTCTATAGTGTTGTTTACTTTTCCAATATAATTGTAATATTTTTTATTCATTTCCGATGTGAGGACGCATGAAACTTTAAATCATAAATATACCAATCAATTAAAGGCTGCTGTTTTTCTGTAAATCGGAATACATATATTATTTAATTTCAAATATTACTTGTAGCTATAAAAAAAAATAATAAAATAAATTGAAATAAAAAAAAAAACTAAAAAAAACATCATTTTTAATTATGTGTGCCACAATTTCTTAACAAAATGGTTGAAAAAATTAAAAACATGCTTTTACATGTATTTTTCCATCAGAATTAATGAGTGCAAAATCCAGAATGATATGAAATTTCTATGAATCGCGCCACATTATGGATTTGAATCGCCGTTAAAAATACTTGCAAATTTCTTCGACTGGTCAATTATTGAAGAAATAAGCTGAACAATGTTGCATTATAAACAGATAAAGTGAGACTTTCTACTGTAACGATACCAAATTTAATGTTCGTTCAAATGGCATGTTGCCTCCTTGACATCGGCATACGTGTACGTACTCATTATACTGTGTATTTTAATATATATGTAATTATACAATGTATTATTAATTATGTGTACTTCACCTATATACTTGTTATTATTTCAATTTCCATACAAAGGTATGTATACAATTTATCACTGTCTTTTGCGTTGTGTTAATTTATTTTGTCACAATAGATAACTTCCCGTTGTTTTATTACAAATGAGTTTTTGAATTACACAATTTTACAATAAATCGGCCTCTTTAAATTAACACTAAAGTATTTTAAATATGAACAAGTTCACTCTGAATCTAAGCAATAAAACTGTAAAGAATTATCGTACATTTAACAAAGACAAAGATGTGGGTTGTGTTAATTTACATATATGGTTTTAACTCTTAAAGGGCCTCATTTTTTCAAAATATTGAACAAACTAAACAAGATTTTCAGCAGATCAGTCCAATAGGTAAACTATATGTTATTCTAAATCCTACTGAATAAGGAAATACTCTACAATGTAGTTGACTTTATAAAATGATGCCCACCTGATTGACCAGTAATTACTTAAAAATTCTATTTTACATAAATTATGTGTAATATATGTTATTTGTTTTTTGTATTGTATTCCTTAACCCAGTTGGGTATAATATGCAATAAAGATTACTTAAAGAATATTTTGTAAAAGCAATCAAAGGCCAAGCTAGTGACAAAACCATTACGATACTTATACAATGTATTATTTTCAGACTTAATTTTTGGTATAATATTTGCACTGATTAATTAAACAGCCGGGAAAATGGGGTTGGTTGGGAATTGAGGAGGAAGTACATCATTCTGATTGTGAGTATAACCCCCCTTACTCATCCTCCCAAGTCAGGTTTGTAGAAAGGAAAGTGGATAAAAAACCCTGGCTTGGGAGGATGCCCTTACTGCTATTTTTTAGGGCGTACTAAATGAACTTCAATATCTTAAGTCAATCATGTATCAATTAAAGGACTTCGACTTGAGTTTTTTTTTTTAAATATTGAGATCGAATATTTAGTGACATTTCTCATGTTTCCGACAAGTTTCAATATCAGTGTTTTATAAATGCAATTTTATAATAATATCAGCACATTCGACCCTGGTCTTAACCCTGGAAAAAACCATAGTAGGAATTACAATTTTCAAAGTTCAATTGTTCCAAGCGTTGTTTTTTCACAGTTGATTACTTTCATAAATGGTTGCTAGATACTTTTCCCAAAACTGGAAATCAGAGTTTTTCATGATATTACCAAATATGGAGTTGTACATCATAGACTAAGCTTTCTTTTTATTACTGAAGTATTGAATCCATCCACCAAAAGGTTTTTTTTTAGATCTAGCATTGTAAATTAAATTCTTGAACTCTGTGATTTTAGAGTAAAAATCTAAGATTTTCCACCAAAATTATATCATCGGCTGAAACAAAAAATCAGTATAGGATTCAAAATCAACTGAGTTAAACTAAGGATATTGTTATTTCCCAAAATATGTGATTTCTGTGTAAAAAAAATCCAGTTTTTACAAAAAACTACATGTCATACTGATTGACACCAAGGCTTCTGAAGATCACATTATAGTGTTATTAACTGGCTGTTTCTGTATTGGCACTGGTATAGATTCAAGGTTTGCTGTATTGGCCTCGATACCCGTAGGGTCGAGGGCCAATACAGCTGACCGAGAATCTATACCAGTGCCAATACAGAAACAGCCAGTTAATAACACTTTTATTAAATAATACAACTTTTTCAATACAGACTTGTTCTGAATGCTATATTACATACATCACATGTGAATATAGGGCCAATATTTCCAATACGGACTGGCAATGATGTGAATATAGGGCCTATATTTCCAATACGGACTGGCAATGAACCTGAATTACATGCACAATATATTTTTACAGGGCCAATGATTTTAATACTGACTTGCTTTTTCAGTATTGGACCGGGCCGAAAAGCAATATAGATCACGTGATTTACATGACCAGGACGACGTCACCAGTATGACACATGCCGTTTTGGTAGTATTAGGGGTGTTTTAATCGTATTATTTAATAAAGTCTAATATTTCTAAAACAAATTTTTGAATGGACTAAGGCAAACGAAAATTAAGATAGTATCAACCGGGCACCTAACCAGACAATTGCAGTGGCGGATCCAGATGGGGGCGTAAGGGGCGTACGCCCCCACTTTTAAAAAAAAAGAAAGATTTCATATTGCCTGTATTTGAAGAACTAGACATATAAGAAAGTGTCCCAAGAAGTAATATTAATAAAGTAATATTGTCAGTTTGAGCAGAACCTGGTCATTTCCTCTGCAATTACTAGTATTTGAATATTCTGACCGACACCGCCACCCCTAACTTATTAGTTCGCTTCGCTCCGCTCGGCAAACTATTTTACGCCCCATTCTGGAAAACCTGGATCCGCCGCTGAATTGATATCAAAATTTAGGATTATAAACCACACTGGAAGTTTAAATTGAAATAAACAAAAATATACAAAGAGATCGAAGGTTAAGTAAAACTTGTAATAAATTAGATGAACAGATGAGTATCACTTTTGACAACAGAAAATAAAAAAAATTGAAAATAAGTCACGAGGCCAGGGCTGGACTAAGGTATTTCCCAGTATCTAAAACAATTTTTAAAGCCAGAGAGCCAGAATCACAACTTTTGACCTTTCTTAAAATGATGCATTGTTTTTCGATATGTATTTTTATTTGTGTTTGTGTGCTTGACTCTTATGAATAAGTATGAGTATACTTTTTAAAAACCGAATCACAGTATCGTATTCCTGCCAAATTAATCCGAACTTTTTTCTTTCCGTCCCAGATTTGGATATTTGTTTTTCTATATATAAATTTTACATATATTCTATAAATAAATATGACAATTCCAAGTTGTCCCGTTCCAGTGGTGTTTACTTAGATGTTTAGATTGATCTTAGTAAGTAGATATCTATTTTAATGGCAATAATTTTGGTTTGCAATAATTACTACACATCTATATATAAGGGGGCGCAGGACATTTTAGCGGATTTTCTAAAGGCGTGAATGGACATTTTAGCGGCAACTTTAGTGGACATTCTAGCGGAAGAAAAATTGTTTACCTGTACGAATTCAATGGACATTTTAGCGAAACATTTTTAGATGTTAATTTTATTTATTGGTTGACTTCATGTTAGTTCATGTTAGTTGCCCCAGAACACCAGAGATGTTCAGCATTAGTGACATGGTGACATTAGTATATAGATCGATACAGAGCAAATGTTGATATGTACATATTGTAAATATCTTGCTTTTAGCGTTCACTTGAGATTATAATAGTGCTTTGTTTTTAATTATTAAATAATATGATTAAAACAGCCCTAATACTACCAAAACGGCATGTGTCATACTGGTGACGTCGTCCTGGTCATATAAATCACGTGATCTATATTGCTTTTCGGCCCGGTCCAATACTGAAAAAGGCCGTATGAGCCCTAGGGCTAATACAGCCTTTTCACTTCCGGTCGTTGTCAGGATTCATTGCCAGTCCGTATTGGAAATATTGGCCCTATATTCACATCATTGCCAGTCCGTATTGGAAATATTGGCCCTATATTCACATTTGATGTATGCAATACAGCATTCAGAACAAGTCTGTATTGAAAAAGTTGGATTATTTAATAAAAGTGTTATGAACTGGCTGTTTCTGTATTGGCACTGGTATAGATTCTCGGTCAGCTGTATTGGCCCTCGACCCTAGGGGTCTCGAGGCCAATACAGCAAACCTTGAATCTATACCAGTGCCAATACAGAAACAGCCAGTTAATAACACTATAATATTAACTGTATTAAGGTGAACTATATCCTGCTTAAAACCCAACTGTCGCTAGTCTTGCTAACGGAAAAGGCAGATGCTTAAAAAAGACTAAACTCTTCCGCTAAAATGTCCACATAATATTTTAAATTCCGCTAAATTGCCCTTTGAATCTTCCGCTAAAATGTCCACAAAATTTCCACTAAAAGGTCCATTTTCCCCCGCTAAATTGTCCTATCAATCCGCTAAAATGTCCTGCGCCGATATAAGGTGTGTAATTAATACGGTTCGAGGCCATTGAACCCTCGAGGTTCGTTTAATCAATATGGTTCAGTCAAGGCCGTTTATATATTTCAAATATCAACTTTCTGAGCTCACAGTTCCCGGGAACACCGCCTCGTGATTAAAAGTTTCAAAGACCTAGACCTCAACAAGCACTAACAACTTTTTATATCGGGCTCTTGGGACATTCATTTTTTACCCCAATCTGTTTTTTTTATTGGCTCACCTGGTCAAAGGCCATGTGAGCTTTTGTCATCACTTGGCGTCCGTCGTCCGTCCGCCCGTCTGTAAACTTACATTTTCATCTTCTCCTCTAAAACCCCTGCATCTATTTAACTGATACTTGCCCTGTAGCTTCTATGGAATGTCCTTTATAAAGTTTGCATAAATCATCCCGGTCCGTGAAACAAAATGGCCGCTATGAGCATTTACATGTTCTGATTGGTCGAAATTTAAAACTTTTTCTCCTCTGAAACGGTAAAGCCAAATGAACTGATTTTTGATATAGAACATTTATGGAAGGTCCTTTACAAAATTTGCATAAATCATCGTCCGTGAAACAAAATGGCTGCCATGAGCATTTACATGTTTTGATTGGTCTAAATTTAAAACTTCTCCTCTGAAACCGTAAAGCCAAATGAACGGATTTTTGGTATGGAACATCTATGGAAGGTCCTTTACAAAGTTTGCATAATCATCCCGGTCCGGGAAACAAAATGGCCGTCATGAGAATTTACAGGTTCTGATTGGTCGAAATTTAAAACTTCTTCTCCTCTGAAACCGGAAATCCAAATGGTTTCTAATGTCCATCGATCTTGGCAATATTCCGAAAAGTTATTCAAATTGACCCAAATCCCTTATGACCTTTGCGGGTATAAAACGAGGACTTATTAAAAATGAAAAATAGAATTGTTGTTTGTTAACATAAAAATAAAAAATATTGCATACAATTGTTTACGAAAAAATGGGTGGAAAAAATACAGGTGAGAGTTGTCCTACTCCAGATTTTCATGGAGCAATGACTATTTTTAAATAAAAAATTTACACATAGTTTAACAAGCCATCTCTTGTATTTATGTCAACTCATTTCCCGCCGAATTAAATCTATTTCAGGTTGCAAGCGATGGGACAAGTGAAAAGTAAATTCCTCAGTCTTCTCAGTACGGAATCCGGTAAAAGTTTTGATTCGTACAACAGTAGTGAAGAACCACCATCATTATCCGGGTATAGTCGCAAAGGAGCAGCGGACGTTAAGCGGATAATAATTACTCACAGAAACTTAACAACAGTACCTGAAAATATTGGTCTGTTCGTTAATTTAAAACTGCTAGACTTGTCTAATAATAAAATCGAATATATACATTGGTCTATCGCATTTTTGAAACATCTGGAAAATCTTAATCTAGCGAACAATCAGTTGCAGCAACTTCCGGTATCCATGTTTTATTTAAAGGAGTTATGTAGTCTGGATTTGAGTTATAATTTGTTTGAACGCCTGCCAAATGACTTGCTTAGGCTTGAAAAATTACAAATTCTGAACGTTCATGGAAACAAATATCTAGTATCGCCACCTATAGAAATTTGTGATAAAGGCGTATCTGAGATATTTACGGAGCTAAAGAAGCGACAAATGCGTTGCAATGTCTGGGAAGGATGGAAACCTTATTACAAAGGGCAATATACATGTATGAAGACGTTGGTAGAAATATGTATCGATTCCATAATAAATTCAAAAATTGACTATTTATCTGCATTAACAGTACCATCGTCGGTAAAAAGATATTTGACTTCAGCGGAAAAATTTCAGCAAGGCTCAGGACCTTTGTTACTAAAGTGTAGTGAATGCAAAAAGTACTTCTCAAAACCTCATATTTTTGACAATCATATTTGTTTCCCGTAAAACAGAGTTTGTAATTTTTGAAAAGAACAACAATCATTATTTGACAGTTAAATGTTGATTAAATTATTGTTTGCTAAATAAGAGTTGAAATTATGGTGAGGCTCGTGTGGAATTTGACGGGACAAAATATTTAAACCTGGCATTTATTCTAAGTTTAAGTTTTGATTTTACTTCTCTCTGACAGTATGAAAATCGTCTCACACTATTATTACATTATTTTTTAAATCTATTCGGGGTGTGTTCGATTCCAATCTTAATTGACAAGGATTGCCAATTTTCCTACCGAAGGTCGGTGGTTTTCTCCGGGTATTCCGGCTTCCTCCACAAATAAAAACTGGCCGCCACGAAATAGCCAAATGTGCTGAAAATGGCGTAAAACCCCAACTAAACAAACAAACAATATTTACATAGACTTTTACAGGTTATTACTAACGTTTTTATACACTATACATTTTATTTACATATATTTACATGCAGTCTTGGTACAGTTCGTCGAATTTGATACCTTCGAATTCGTGAACAAAATACAAGCAATGGCTGTAGTGTTTTAGGAAAACGTCGTTGCAAGATGCTATGCATTATTAGGAACGCTTGCAGTTGGTCAAGGATTTCAAAGACAACAAGAAAGCTACTATCGAAACTGACAGTAATCCGCGCACACCCAGAAGTTGGAACTCTAAACATGCTTAACCAAAGTCAAAAGTCTAACGTTAAAACTATAGTGTCCATACAGATGGTATGGAACTCTTCTATTATGAAATTAAAAATCTCTAAACCCCATGAAAAAAGTCTCAGGCTTAAATTCACAATTTTCAGAATTTGAACCCTGTGGACACCAATTTTTGAAATAAAAAATTCTAAAACATTATTACACATCTACATACAATGTATGACAATACAATGACGAAATAAAATACATACCCTGAAAAAAAAAGTTTGGTAACGAGATAAAATATCACAATTTTCGAATTTTTACCCTTGTGAGACCTATTTTCGAAACTCAAATTTTAAGATCTTACCTACCAGATTCTAAAACCAGTTGTTGGCATGATACGGGTTATGTATAATTTATGATGGCATGATACTAAACCCCTAACGGGAGGGGTTGTGGCTGATATTCTATATGATAGGGACATAATCTTTCGAGGTCTGGCAATACTAGTAGTCCTTTGTTAATTTATATTGATCATTGTCATTTTGCTTAGTTTCTTCTGTTACCTTTTCTAACATCGGACTCGGACTTCTTTTGAACTGAGTTTTACTGTATGTATCGCTGTGTGTTTGTTTATTCCACAGTCAGGAACCTCTAGCCTTTGTTAGTCTTGTGTGATTTTTCTAAATTTTGGTTTATTTATATGTTTCGGAGTTTAGTGTGGCGTCCACTTCTCTGAACTAGTATGCGTTATTGTTAAGGGCCAGCTGAAGCCCGCCTCCGGGTGCGGGATTTCTCCCTGCGTTTAAGACCCATTGGTGGCCTTGGGCTGTTTTTTGCTTTGGTCGAGTTGTTGTCTCTTTGACACATTCCCCGTTTCCATTCCCTATTATATTTAATATATTATAGAATCTAAAAAATAGAGGGCTTAGTTAAGTGCGTGCAGTTACGACCGCAATATTTCGACAGGTAAACTGAAGTGAGTGTGGACATCATTATGCTTGACCTAATAAAGTGTTGGACATAATATACATTACACAGACCTACCACAAAACCAGCTGGAAAAAATAGTCACGTTGCTTTTTTGACCCCTTTAACCCCTATACTTGACATACTATTAAAAACACTCAATAAGATCAATTAAAAGAAAAATTCTTCATTGAAATCGGATGACAAAAAAAAAAAAAAAAACGATTCCTTGGAAACTGCCAAATTTTACTCTTGTATCTCGCAAATAATAAATGATAGAACAAATTTATTGACATACCAATGAAAGCACTCATCAAGATGGATTAAAAGAAAAATCCCCTTAAGAATTGGACGAAAATTCAAATAATTTACATATTAAGCGACAATTTTGGCCCTTTTGACTCCTTATATTAAAAAAAACCGTAAAAGATAGAATAAATTTATTTTATTAGCATAACTTAAAATATTTAGTCCTACTGATTGCAACAATAATGGAAATGGCCATCAATCTAGAGAAATTGGAGACACATCAAGGAGGAGAATAATTTTGTATAATAAATTTTTTATTTCTAAAATTTAAAAAATGAAAAATGAATAGAAAAAGGTTCTAAGAATATTTACAATGCTTATGGGTGCGGGATGTTTTCGCTGCGTTGAAGACCCATTGGTAGCCTCGAGTTGTTTTCTCAGTGCTCTTTGGTCAAGTTGTTGTCTCTTTGACACATTCCCCGTTTCCATTATATATTAATTTAAACAGAATTCGTTGTACAGATATTGAATATAATATCCACTTTTTACAACACAAGCTGAAATCTTTATTATTTTTATAAAGCGTAATGTATCGACCCGGTGCACATCGTTTGCGCCAACCGACTCATGATATGCGCCAAAAAATACATAGTTTGCGTCATAAAGCACATATCATTTGCACCACAAAGAAATACATAATTTGCGCTGATATAATAGATAACTACAGATAGTTTCAGGAAGGTGTTCTTACTCATATTATGTACTTGTAGTAACCTCTTTCGCTCATGTGGAGATTTTGCAATGATCGTACTGGCTGTTTCAGTTGTAATTCTAGCCTTGCAGGACTTTTTGGAGCATCTGTATATGTCACCGTTCTTTAGAATATTGGAAAGTCTGTATGTGTGGACGGTTTGTTCCTGTTCTGCCCACTTTTTGAAATTTCAATTTCTGTTCTGCCCACATGTCCTGTGTGAACTTAATTAGTATAAATGTTGTTTTAGTAATTATAGTTTATTTCTTAAAAAATAACTTGATAAAAGGACCAGTAAATTTTATCAAAACATTATATACCATGTTAAATTACACAAAAAAATCTGAAATTTAAAGAAATCAAGATGCAAAGTGTAGACGTTTTTTTTAAACATTTTTAATGTTATTTTATCACATTACATGTACTTATCATTTTGTTTTTAAATAATTATATCTAATTATATACATAAATATTGATTTGGACCAAATTTGATTGTAATATGACACTTAGTCACTATCTAAGCAGGGATCATATAATACTTCATATACAGTTCCTGATCCAAGTTAATGATTTGTAACGAGTTGAGTACCAAAGCTAAGCACCAACACAACCACCAGAGATCAATGTTAAACAAATTCTAAACAATATACGCAAAAGATGATTAGAGGAAATCAAAACAGGCATCAAATGAAATTTTCCGCATACAGCTTGAAGCAGTACAAACTACCAGACCAAGGGCAAAGAAATACAGAAACATTGACAGCAGTGAAAAAACTATGTGAATTAAGTTTTTTATCCTACATTGAACTTTTGATCTCATCCCTTTTAATGTTATAATAAGATAATGAAAAAAATGAATATGTATATCATCTTGTGTATTTCTTCTATGAATTGTTCCTCTGATAAAAATAAATATGAGTGGATATTTTAATATTCATACTTAGATATTTCTTTCTGGTAATTTCCGTGAAAAGGTTTTTTGGACAAGACTATAACTTCAAATCTATTGTTCTCCGATTAGATCTAATTAGAGTGTTATTACTACCATTCCTGTTCTGCCCACTACAACTTACTGGGCTAGAAGAAGGAATGAATGAAAAAATAAACTAATAAATGAAAAATATATGAAATGCTATATCCATTTCCAAGACCATAGTCAATAATGCATGATCTAAGATTTTTTTTAAAATGGATACAAAAACTACCAATATTAAAACAAAAAACATGATATCAATGGGAAATTTCAATCAGTTGCCATTTAACTATAAATTTGAATTTTTTGCAAATTCTAAAATGAAAAAAAAATATTTTGTGGTCAACCTAGTAACTACTTGACCATCCTTGTACCTTTTATGTTTCCAGTTTATCTCACATCTTCTTGACATAGTTCAAACATTTATACACTATAATCAGAATTAAATTTCTAAAATTGATATCTTCGTGATTTTTGCTAGCCCAGCTTTATATTCATATTTGAAGCTACCACTATATCTTTCGATTAGTTATACTTGCAATCTTATATATATTTTTACAATTATCAGTACTATAGTATTAATCAATTTTATAGAATGATGAGTGGGGTAATCAAAATCGACATCTTGAAGTGGTGACTTTAGATTTCTTCTGATTTTAGCATATTTTGTCCACATCAAAGATCCTTCAGTTTAAACTTTTTCTTCCTACTTGATATTTATTTTATTATTTGATAAATATACATTAAGCTTTCCAGCTACATTCTTGCTGAAAATACGGGATCAATCAAATTATTTCTTTTTTCAAAATCCTTTAGAATTAAAGAATGTGCTACGTGTAGTCAGACAAAACTAGAAATACTGTGAGCAAAGCTCACTACTTGATACTCCCGCCTTACATAAGATACATGAAAGGAAATGTCAATATTCTGGATAGGAAAACTCCAACAGCAGTGAGATGAAATTTTTAAAAAGCTGTGAGTAATGCTCACTTAATGATACCCCTACTTGCAAGATAAAAGACAGCCTCTTTGGTTTGTGGTTAGCGTGCTTGCCTCACGTGCTGAAGGTCATGGGTAAGATCCCCGGCCGGGTCAAACCAATGACTTTAAAATTTGTATTTGCTGCTTCTCTGCCAAGGAGAAGGCAATAAAAAGTAAGAGCAAAAACTTGTTGGCTTGGAGTCCGAATAATGTGTCTGAGTAAGGTGGTAGGTCTTCCTGTGGACTGCTACTATAGCATCATGTAAAAAAGATTCTCTTAAAGTTTCATCAAATTTCATTCAGTGGTTTAGGATGGCATACTGGAACCCCCTATCACTATGAATGGCAAAGTCCATGTGTTGGTATGGGAAACCCCAAATGTTGGTCAGATCAAAATCTGAAATAGGAGGCGCACTACAGCATCATGTAATAAAGATCCTCTGAAAGTTTCATCAAATTCCATTCAGTGGTTTAGGAGGAGTTGCGGATGGTATCATGGTACCCCTATCACTATGAATGGCAAAGTCCATGTGTTGGTATGGGAAACCCCAAATGTTGGTCAGATCAAAATCTAAAATAGGAGGTGCAATATGGCATCATGTAATAAAGATCCTCTGAAAGTTTCATCAAATTCCATTCAGTAGTTTAGGAGGAGTTGCGGATAGAAAGGTTGGACGAACGGACGGACGGACACAACAATTACTATATACCCCACTTTTTTCAAAAGCAAGCCGGGGTATTATAAACTAGATTTCAATTTGGTGTCAAACAGTGTCTTTCAATCAACAGAAGTAAGTATGATGCGAAACAGCTCATACGATAATACAGTACCAGGAAAATAAATAGAAATGGTGAGCTGTTAAAAGGAGCATAAAACGACTTAAATGTACATAATACATAAATCAAACAAAAATAAACACAAAAACATAGAAAACAATCGAACTTAAAAAGTAAAACTTGCCCAACATTTCATTCAATATGGCGACAGACATAAGTCAGGATATATTGAATCAAATTCCACTAAACTTTTGAACAATTTAGACGTAAGTAATTTTGGAGAGGGCATGGCCCCAACTTGTAAGAATGAGCAATAAATTGTAAGTATGTTGTAAAACAGCTCATACGACAATAGAATACTAGTGTATTTCAATAAATTATTTATTGTAATGTGAAATATAATGTCAGGCTGGCAGACAATTAAAAATGGAACAATCATCAATTTTTGTAGGGGTTTCAATAGAGAAAATGCTCATTTTCATGCTTTAAATTTGGGAAAAAAGAATTTTTGACAAAAAATAAATTTCAGTTCCAGTAGCGAACCTGGAATCTTTGGATAAGGTAGTACACCACTCCATACTTCAAAAAAGAAACCTTGTTACCGTATGTATAACAGGAAGTGAAGAAGTGAAATGAAATGAAACCCTGTGCGTGCAGAATTGTTTTATCATTTGTTTTTTAATGAATAGATCATAAATATTATGGAAAATCACCATTTTAATTCCAAAAAACAACAATAATTACAAATTTCAAATGACCGGCCATGTTTTGACATGAAGGCAACACATGATTGTAATGCAGATTAGAAATGGCACCCACTGGATAGATATTGGATTGTTTCTTTTGTCTGTATTTAAGATCGATGTAAGTTGTATTTATACTTTACAGAAAAGGAATTAATATTTATTTAAGTTTATTCCTTGTAGACAACCTGAAGTCGGAAGCATAATTATACTGAACTTGATTCTGTTGTTACTATCTTAGCCAAACTTCCTGGTAAAAAAATAAATGAAGTTCCTTTAAAATTTTGTTTGTCTTACATTTATTTTCATGATTTAGATGAATAAATTTATTTTTTCAAAGACTTGAAGATGACTAGAGGTAATTCAGTATTGGAATAAGGGAGCAACCATTTGATTTTTATGGGAGAAGGGCTAGGATCAAATGTTTGATCCTGCATATTTTTTTCATTGAAATTTTGGACCTGAATTTTTTTTTCAGCTGCTACTGCAGCTTAAATTTTCAGTTTCATTTAAACCAAAACATTTCGTGACACGGGTCCAGCAATTTTTTTTTCACACCTAAAGTGATCCTGTCTTTTTATTTCAAATTTGATCCTAGCTCCCCAACAAAAATCAAATGGTTGCTCCCTAATGTTGAAAATTCAGACTTCATGACAATAACTATTTGACAACTTCATAAGTGAGGAAAAATTAAAGGTTTCCAAATCCATTTTTCCACAAAATTCAAAAAATTGCACCAATGAAAAAATAGAGAAATTATGGCAATTGAAAGTATAATTAGTTTATAATTATTGCATAAACAATAATATGTATACCTAAAATATTGCACAATGAAAAGTCATACAATACATGTATTATTGAATTATGATATTCTCCATACAATCAATATTAAGAAAAAATATAAAGTGTGCCATAAAAAAATATTAAATGAATATGAATATAAACAAACACATATCTTTCTATTTCGAATATAAAAAAAATACATATGACTGCAAATAGGCCAATGAAGGATATCTGCAGCAGTTGGGTAGTTCTGTTAGGAATTGGTACAAAATTTTCAGTTACCTGGGTTTTAAATTATTTTTAGCACAAATATCTTGATCAATAAATCATTTGAGGAATCCCTTTGGTTAACTAATTTTCAGCAAAACACATTTAATACAAACACAATCAAGTCCTTTGTGTCCCTTTTTAAACAAGATGTACTGTGAACCATTGCTCACTAGTGATACCCCCGCCGCATGTAAGTCGAAAAAATAAACAAAGTCATCAAACAGGAAGTTAATATCGCTTTGGTCCGAAAATGTATCCCATGATATGGCATACCTATAGAAGGCTTGTGACAAAATATCAAGCGGCTGTGAGGATTATTCACAGAGAAAAGTGTGACGAAGAATTTTGTTATGGAAATCAGTATACCCTCTCTCCTTTAGAGGGGGGGGGGGGGGGTATAATAAATATTAGGAAAACTGTCAACATCTCTTTTTTTGTGCTTGGGATCATGGCTAGTTAAACAAAATGAAAATACTTTCAATCCCTTTTTTTATCAACAAAATACCTGAAACTATATGCATTTTTGTTATATCAAGATGTTTTTAAGCAATTTGATTTTCCATCTGATTCAAATTCAAAGTTATTTGAATACAAAATGTATAATAATCACGAAAATGAACTATGACATAAAAAATCAGTTCTACAAAAATGTAAAAATTGAATTGAATCTGATGAAAAATGGTTTTATGAGAATAAAATCTATACATATGCATATAATTACTTCATACAAGTATCCATGTTTAAATAGCAGATACTTATCTTGCCAAATTGACAATTTATTCAGATATATACAAAAATGTATACATTATTATCTTATTTTATATACTAAACATGGTAAACATGTTAAAATGTATATATATTTTTTCTTTTATTTCATTGAAAAGGTCTCAAATGATGCCTTTTACTGTCAGTATTGTTTGAAATGTGGTTTTTGATTCTATGCTATAAAAATGGGTCAAAGTCACAAATGGCCAGGTGGCAAAGAATGGGTTATGAACCATGGAGAAGTTAATAGCATCTTTCAAGATAAAGGTATTGTATGAAATCAATTTGGAATTCTGATCAGTGGCACTGTGTCAACTCACATTTTCACGATGATCGGAGAGTTTAAGATAAGATCAGACTAGTATCAATTTTACTGTGTGAACTACCAACAAACTTTTATATTTTTTTTACGGACAAAAATTCTTCAAATAATTCGACAATATTATGGAGGAAATTATAAACACAGGTCAACAATATTATGGAGGAAATTATAAATACAGGTGAACATCTTTAATATATATGCACATTTTGATGGAAAAATGACTAGGTTCCCAAGTTTGAAAAATGGGAAAAAATTATTCAAACAATTCCATAATAGCAGGTGCACAACTTCAATATGTGTACATTCTTCCTTTGGAGTTTGATAAATCTGGGTTGAAAACTTGCAACCTGGCCAAAAATTATCATGATAGAAATAAAAAAATCAGTCATCAAGTATTGAGTTGATTTACATTTGGACCAAAATTTATCTCAGCCAATGTGACAGGTTATAAATCTTTTGGAAGTTTTTTTTATTTTGTACAAAAAAATAATAACAATAAAATAAAATAAAATAATATAAAATCATATTAAAAAAAATTCTCATTATTTTACTATTAAAGGAATTATGACAAGGAATGCCCCGAAAGTTCACTTTATTTGAATTTTAAATGCCTTTCGTGCATAAATAGGTGTGATGAAGCTTTCATGTTCATATCGATAGTTTTTTTTTTTTGTAATATGAAATCAAAGGGGATCATGTGTTGTCTTGATTAAAAGCCTGTCATAACTCCTTTAATACAACATATACAATAAATTAATATTCAATAAGTCAACAATAGTTATCTCCCTTGTCCTTCCTTTTATACAAAACCCACAAATTCACTAACAAGAAATATACCAAAATTACAATAACATTTTAGACAATGATAATGTGACAATTTCTATCTCATGAACAAGGTCTTGTTTTAACAGCTCTTTTCTGACAATCAACACCTCCCTGCACAACTTCTCTGTGCTTTTTCTGTACTCCATTTTGACAAGCTGACCAATCTCCCCAAGTACCAAAGAAGCATCGTGCTAAAAAAACATAAGAAATTTGAAAAAATCTAACAATGAATAATATCGATTTTTATAACAAGATGTTTCATACTACAGATGCATTTCATATAATGATTGCCTCGAAAACACCATTTTGTTAAAAAAAATATGCATTGCAAGAAATCATTACTGTAAAGTAGGACATATCCGGAATTTGAAAAACAGCTACTAGGACATTTCAGCAAACTGATTTTACCCCTCTTTCACAAATTTTTAATTATTTGTAAGTACAGGGATGACAGGTAAAATGGAATTACGAAAAAGGTAGTTTTACATGTACAAGATCACATATTATATGCTTGCAAAGACATGTAGTAAGTTTCATGTGAAAATCAAGCAAAAGCCCTTCGAGTAAATATATTCCCAATTTTTCATACATATAAGTTGTCTCCTATTTATGGATTTATCTGCTCTTGGGGAAAGTGTCTTCCATAGATATCATTGGACAAATTGTCATATTTCTGTAATATATTTTCCTCCACACACATTAAGGATATGTTCTTGGATATATTTTCCCAAATTTTTCAATGTCTGATGAAGGTCTTCCTGAATTCAACATTTTTATAAAAAATTTAGATTACTTTTTTGCCCTTTATGCTTAATACAAGACACCGTCTGTCAGGAAAGATAACTCATGCATATGGGAGACAATTCCAATATATGCAAGTAGGGAATAAAAAGCATATGAAGACATGTATAAAGGACCATCTAAATTCTTAATAAAAAAGTATCGATCTGCTCAAATTCCTACTTCCACCAACATGTGATGAGCAAGGGTCAACAGATAGGGGAACTTGGTTAATTAAATGAAGATGTACAATTATGTACCTATAAAATTCAGTCAGCTCAGATTTTTCAAAATTTTACACTGCACCAGAAATATTAATACTATTGAATCATTATATTTTGATGAAAACCATTTTTTTCTTTGTTTTTGTGATTCAGTGAATCTAAATCATAAGGATTACAACAAAATGTTTATTTTCTAATGTGTGATCCCTAGAAACTCAACTATTTAGTACAATGTATCCTAAAAAAAGACATATGATAAACAATGAAAATGATTCAATTACAGTCAAACTTGCTATAAAGGGCACCTCTGTATAGCAAATCACTGTCTATAAAGGACACTGTGAAAATGTCCCTGTCATGTACAAAGCATACATAATTAACCTCTACTTAAAGGGCACCTGTTCATAAAGGGCACATTTTTCTCGTTCCATGGGTGCCCTTTATACACAAGTTTTACAGTGCAATACATTGTAGTATTAAATGAACTTTTCTTCCAACAAAAATCCTTTTTTTATGCAAAAATCATAACTCTATATATATTGAGGTTTTTTGTTTACTTATATTATATCGTATAGTATATATACAAATGATATTTAATCTGCTCTTTCGCAAACTAAAGGCTCAAGTAGTGAGCCTGTATTGAAAACCTAGCATCCTTTTGAACATGAAATATTTTTGTAAATCAAAATATTGTCCCGTGAAATTTTGTCCTCCTGGATGAAATATCATGAATATCCATCATTAAATTTTGTCCTTGTCTATGAACTTGTGTCCGGAGATGGACTTGTAATTTTGTCTAGTCAAAGGGCAGTAATTCAGATTGATTTTTAGGACAATATTTCATAACTGATTATCATGAAACTTTGTACCATCAATAGAAATAACAGCAGGAAGCAAACATAAGTAATAAAATGATACAGCTTTCAACAGAAAACAAGCCAATTGTTTTTTGTGGTTATGGACAATGATGTTATCACAATGGCGTTAAAACCTGAAGTTCATCACTTTAATTCTATTAACCTGTGCATATATTTAATACAATGTCTTTATGAAAAAAACTTATTTACATATACTCAGGTATCTCTCTATATCTTGAAAATGGCATCTAATTAACATTGATCAAGAATCTTAATAGCACAGTATAGTGGGAACTGTGTACATATGCATGAATCAATAGAAATTATGTCTTTGACTACTTATTTACTGAAATGAAGTTTTATTAGCTATCCTGACTGAAAGGATTATGATCCAGGAATGTGGTGTTGGATATATAAACATACATCAGATTTAAAAATTATTAAACTCTTTTGTCTTCTTGATTACAAATGACAACAAGAACTGTTATATGTTACTATTTGATTTATATAAGATTTACATAAACTCACTATAGTCAGTATAGAATAGAATTAATAAATGCTTCCAATTTTAGGGACACCTCTTAACAATTGAATATTGTCAAAAGAAAATCATCCAAATTTATAGCAAAGAACGTTATTTCATAATGACATTTTGTTTTGGACATTTTGTTTTTTTTTACTACAAAAAACTATCCACGGACAATATATCACAGTGAAATATTGTCCAGACTGAATTGACAAAATTTCATGGGGAAGGACAATATTTCATAATGGAATTTTGTCCAGGACAGTATTTCACTGTGAAATATTGTCTGTGGACATTATTTCATATGAAATTTTGTCCAGAGGACATTGTTTTATTTTACATTTGTTCATTAAGCTGTTCAGCATCAATTGACCAATTAAATCTAAGAATTGTTCATGGCAGCCTATTGTCGTTCAACCGAGGAGAAATATCAAAATTTGATAAAGGTACCTGCATAGATTTTACCTCTGGTCCTATGACTTGACAAGAAGATTATTTTCAAACTAAGTTCAGTTTTTGTGAACATGTTGGTCTGCAGTTGTTGTCATACAAGTAGTTTCATAGATGATTTACTCTGAGGTCCAAGTCATTTTTAACTGACCAATCAAATGGATGGACGGATTATTGTTTAACGTCCAGTGGCAGCCAAGTGCATATCAAGACGAGAACATGTTGATAAGATAATGAATATAATCCCTGCTTTGTACTAGACCCACATGCTGATCCAAATTTTTAATGTGCTAGCTCACGAGGTAGCTGTCCACAGGAAGACCAGGCGATCTTTGCTAGATGCCGCGTGCTTGGCAGAGCAGCAGCAAATACCAATTTTAGTGTGTTTGGTTCGACCCGGCAAGGGATCAAACTTGCGACCTTCTGCATTCGAGGCGACCATGCTACCACAAGACCAATCAGAAATAAAAATTGTTTATTGTGCCAATGTTAGCCATCTGACATATTATGCAAACTCTACAAAAGTTGACCTTCCATCGATGCTTAATACCAAGTTCCAGTTCAATTGGCTTTGCAGTTTAATGAGAGAATCAGAAATAAAGAAATGTTCATGGTGTCCAAATAATTAGTTGTCTGATAAGGATAAGATTGTGAAAAATGGGTCAAAGAATCAAATGGCTGGGTTACATTACTTAACAATGACTTAAAGGAGTGGAAATTTGTAAATGTTATTGTAATTGACGAAATGAATACTATAAGAATATGTACAGTAATGTTACAGCAACTGGGAGCAAAAGCGTTCCTAATGTAGCCATAATAGGAGGTGCATATGTCCAATATATATACAAACATTCTACCAAGTCTGAAGACTCTGGATTGAAAAGTGTAGGAGAAATTGATTACACAAAATAGGTAGACTCCTTAAAGAATGTTGCTAAAAATTGACTAAGTTTCACAATCTGGAAATTCTGCAAAAATGTTCCAAATGTGTCCATAATAGGAGGTGAACATGTCCAATATATATACAAACATTCTACTAAGTGTGAAGGCTCTGGATTGAATACTGTAGGAGGAGTTGATTACACAAAACAGGTACCCTACTTTCCCCACCCACCTGCCCAACATTCACCATACTTTAACCCGGATTTCACTCCATGTAACCCGGCCAAAAATTAAAAAAGGTCCTTCCATAGATGATTCATACCAAGATTCAGTTCATTCGGCTATACCATTTCAGAGGAGTTTTTTTTTAATTTCACCAATGAGAAATGGGATTTGTTCTTGGCAGCCATGTTAGTTGTCTGATCTGAAAAAATATGTTTACTTTATAAAGGTCCTTCCATAGATGCTTCATACCAACTTCAGTTCATTTGGATATATGGTTTCAGAGCAAAAGATTTAAAATTTGTTCAATGACAAATAGTATTTGTTCATGGCACCCATGTAAGTTGTTGTTCGATCAGGAAAAAATATCCAACATGTATAAAAGTCCTTCCATAGATCATGCTTTATACCAAGTTTCACTTTATTTGGCTTTAGCCTTTCAGAGGAGAATATTTTATCAATCTGACCAAAGAGAAATCAGATTTGTTTATGGCAGCCATGTTTGTTGTCAGATCAGCAAAAGAAAAATGCAAACTTTATAAATGTCCTTCCATAGACGCTTCATACCAAGTTTCAGTTCATTTCACAAATGAGGAATTTAGTTAACTGATGGACAGAAGGACGACGGATGCAAAGTGACGACAAAAGCTCACCTGGCCCAAAGCTAAAAAATAAATAAAATAAAACATAACCAAATGTAAAGAATATTTATATGGATAACTTTCAATCAGTGGAAATCATGATGGTTTACTTCATGTTTCATACAAACCTTGTCCATTAGCTCTAACACAAGATCTATAAACTAATTTTTCTGCAGAACATTTATTTCGATCACCAGATGTTAACAGCTTTTTTTTGGCTCTCTTATTTGTTGTTGGATCACAATCTTCCCATGTACCTTTATCATAAATACATCCTCCTAAATGAAAAAAATACTTATTTAAAAATTGTTAATTATTAGTGAAATATAATTGGAAATATGATTTTTAAAATTTTCATCATCGGCAAGATCAGACATTGACCTTTAAGATGAAGAACTGCAATAAAAGCACTATTACCTCACAATGCTAACTTGTGTTTGTGTTGTATTCCAGTATTACATGGGTAACTTAATTTATAAATATAGATTCTCCTTCAGGTCCGAGTGTGTTATGGAATTTCTCTACCCGAGATAGTTAAATTTTCGATTTTCAACAAACAAGCTTAAATTGAAGTAGAATTTGTTTCTCCTATGATTTTCAACAAAAACCTCAAGAAAATGTCGTTGCTATGTAGTTGTTTACATAGACGCCATTTCGGGACTTCTCTAGTTTATCGTTCCAATAACTGTAAACAAGAGTTGACACACAAAAATGTCTCGCCTGTCGTGTATTTCTAATGAAAGTAAATGCTATCAGACATATAGCATACAGAATTCGAAAAACAGGCCAAAACACAAAAACTTAACTATAACCACTGAACCATGAAAATGAGGTCAAGGTCAGATAACACCTGCCAGTTGGACATGTACACCTTACAATCCTTCCATACACCAAATATAGTAGACCTATTGCATACAGTTTTCGAAAAACAGGCCAAACACACCACTGAACCATGAAAATGAGGTCAAGGTCAGATGACACCGGCCAGTTGGACATGTACACCTTAAAATCCTTCCATACACCAAATATAGTAGACCTATTGCATATAGTATTCGAAAAACAGGCCAAAACACAAAAACTTAACTATAACCACTGAACCATGAAAATGAGGTCAAGGTCAGATGACACCTGTCAGTTGGACATGTACACCTTACAATCCTTCCATACACCAAATATAGTAGACCTATTGCATACAGTATTCAAAAAACAGGCCAAAACACACCACTGAACCATGAAAATGAGGTCAAGGTCAGATGACACCTGCCAGTTGGACATGTACACCTTACAATCCTTCCATATACCAAATATAGTAGACCTATTGCATATAGCATTCGAAAAACAGGCCAAAACACAAAAACTTAACTATAACCACTGAACCATGAAAATGAGGTCAAGGTCAGATGACACCTGCCAGTTGGACATGTACACCTTACAATCCTTCCACACACCAAATATAGTAGACCTATTGCATACAGTATTCGAAAAACAGGCCAAAACACAAAAACTTAACTATAACCACTGAACCATGAAAATGAGGTCAAGGTCAGATGACACCTGCCAGTTGGACATGTACACCTTACAATCCTTCCATACACCAAATATACTACACCTATTGCTTATAGTATCTGAGATATGGACTTGACCACCAAAACTTAACCTTGTTCACTGATCCTTGAAATTGGGTCGAGGTCAATTGAAAACTGTCTGACGGGGATGATGACCTTGTAAGGTACGCACATACCAAATATAATTATCCTATTACTCATAATAAGAGAGAAATTAACATTACCAAAAATCTTTAATTTTTTTTCAATTAGTCACTGAACCATGAAAATGAGGTCAAGGACAATGTACATATGACAGACGGAAAGTTCGTAACATAAGGCATCTATATACAAAGTATAAAGCATCCAGGTCTTCTACCTTCTAAAATATAAAGCTTTTAAGAAGTGAGTTAACGCCGCCGCCGCCGCCGCCAGATCACCATCCCTATGTTGAGCTTTCTGCGACTAAAGTCGCAGGCTCGACAAAAAACGGCAGTAATTCCCACTTAGAAATTTAATCACCAGAAAGTGGTTAAAAATATTATGTATTTTTATCCAACCGATTAAACACGTCAAGAGTAGAAGAAAGTACGTTCCATCTGTATGGACAGCTTAACCATTAGCCACAGGCACAGCCTCTAAAGACAAGACAAGCTGGCGAAACCTTTATCAGCCAGAGTAATATCGTGTGATATTTAGTGGTATCATGTGGTAAAGCATAGTCCTCTACACATTCCAGTTCTAGATTCTCTCAACACGTTAAAACATTCAAACTTCGATTTCTGTCTGGTCACGTGTTCCAAGCAGTAATGTCTGTATAAAGTATGATCCACTCAAGGAAGATCAAGATCGAGATTGACATAAATTTAACAACGGTATATGTAAATAATCCAAATAAATTTAATGACATGAGTCAGAAAAGTATACATCTACAGTAAAACCAGCATTAAAGGGCATCTTTATATAGCAAATCTCACTGTCTATAAAGGGCACTATAAAAATGTTCCTGTCATGAACAATTCTACTGTATAAAGTCACCTGTCAATAAAATGCACTTTTGTCTTGTCTGTTGCTTTGGTTGCCTTTTCTACACAAGTTTGATTTCACATTCACCTCAGTAGCCGAATTAATAAGTTGGAAGTGGTTTAAAGTTGATTTGGAATTACAAACCACAATCTTACTTTAATATTTTCTGCCCACAAAATCTGTAGAAATTTACACGATTCTTACATAAAACCACACACACACAGAGTAAGAGAAAGAGAGAAATGCAACAAAAGTTCTATTTCCTACTTAAGTAGATAAAAAATCATAGCTGCAATGACATTTTTCACTCAAAAATATACCATTCATGGACTTCTTTCACATGAATTAATGTACAGAAGTTTCTTTCATAATGTCTGTCATGGTTCTACCCAATTTTTTCCAAAAAATATAGCTGCCCAACTATAGTAAATTTGATAAAAAGTGGTGTAAAAATATAAAACGGGCCAATAAACAAACATAAGAAAAATGTAAGATAATAAAATTACACAGTACTGGAGTCTGTTTAACAGAAATCAATATTTGTAAACATTCATTAAATTCAGAGATTTCTATATAAATATTGATTATAGTAATTAACTTATGTTGTAGATTTAAAATTTTTTGAAAAATGGAATGCGATTACATCTGAGAAACCAAAAATTAATAAACTTTATTTCAGTCAAGGGAGATTTTTTGAAAGACGTCCAATGAAATATTGGTTCATTCAATCATACTGTCAAAAGTCATCGTCCATCACTCTACTTGGGAAAGTTTCCGATTGATTGTTTCCTTATATTTTATGACATATATTATATCCCTGGAACACAGAACAGATCTTGGAGATATTGAACTATTTTTAGATTATTAGACTGTGGCTGTGTTAATACCTCTCCAAAATGTCAAATTAATGTATTATCATTAAATCTTATCTCGACTACATGGAATTTGAACATTTTCAATAGTGAAAAAATTTAAAGGCTGCCATACCTTTAAATGCAAATGGAAAAGACAATATATTAGTATGAGCAATTTCAATGGGATAAAATTTATCCGATAAATAATCAATTATCAAATCCTAGACATCACAGATTTAAAGTATAAGTAACCTTGAAATTCAAATACCTCAAATCAGTAAAGTGGTGACCGAACAATACCTCAATTCACATATTGTGTGCCATTTCTTTTTTGTTTGGTCATGATTTATATTTATTAATTTATTTATTCATGTCGTTTTCAGCAAATTTGGCTATTTTGCGGTGTCCAGTTTTTATTGGTAGAGGAAGTTGGAGTACCCGGAGAGAACCACTGACCTTCGGTAGGAAAATTGGCAATCCTTGTCAGTTAAGATCGGAGTCGAACACAGCCTACCACAGATGATATTCGAACTCACAACCTTCGTGTTGACAGGGTAGTGATCATTAGTAGTCATGACTAGACCACTCGGCCACCGAGGCCCCCATGATTTATATATTTTTGGTATTCAAATTTAAACATAAGTTACTACATTTATCAAACTGACAAATTCAATGATAAAATACAATGGATAATGTCATTAGAACTGGCTATATTTATGTCATATCCTTAAGTGAAATAGCCTTTTCTATTCCTCAGTGAATTATCATATTTTCTTTCACTGGATATCACTGTGTCATTTTTTGTCTTTGATATTTCATTGGTTTCCCATCATGAAAAAAGTAAATGAGCAAAACAATAGGAACAATATAGCTATTTCAAATTTCTGCATTGTCACTTTTTTGACACATTTAAAAATTCAAAATGGCCACATCAGGCCAATATAACTATAAGGATTATCAATTTTAAAATTTTGAATCATACCTTTATTTTTCTTTATCTTTTTACGCCCTCTACATTTTTTGGTTAAGGTTCTTCTTGGTTCACAAATATCTTGACTATTTTTTCTTAATCTGTCAATTCTTTCAGAAATACCATTTTTACAGGGTCCCCATTTTCCAGTTATGTATTTACAAGCTAATAAAATAAAAAATTCTTAGACATAAACTACAATGCTGTGTCAAACTGCAACGACAAAACAAAAAATCTAGGGGGAAACTTCAATTAGGCAATAAGCATAGAATTTTTAATGTAAATTCTTGGCTAATTCATTCTTTACCAATTTTTATTCACAATCATAAAGCAGATGTAAAAAAATAGTAACAGTTTCCCATGATTTATCATGAAGAAGAAAGAGTACAAGAAAACTGTCAAATAAGGGGAGATAGCTCCAATTTTATAGTATTGAAATTTTTTTTCTTAAAAATTTAAGAAATTCAACAATAATATAGAGAGAGCATAGATAGATAAAGGCATATCATGTACCTTCTGCCCATGATATTACATTGAATATCTGACTTAATTTTGGTGGATTATTTAATTCCTGTACAGATCCCTATCCACTCGCTCTACAACACATTTGATGGACAGAAAATAAAATCATGTACTGATGAAAATCTTAATTTCAATTGTTTGATGTACATACCCATAATCCAAACTTTCAATATACGGGGTAATTCAACTTTTATATAGGGAAAATTTATCTGTTGTAAAGACAGGCAAACAGCAAGAATCTCTTTTGATTTATTTATAAATTACTGCCAGTACTCCATTCAGCAAGAACTATATAAACATATTACAAATTTTTCTGCAAATTTGTTTCAGAATTTGATATGACGTGGACATTTAATGTTGCAATCAAAATGTAAATGATTTTTTTTGTACCAGCCACTGACCTATGCCTGCTTGAGCTGACCTAATGACCACATTTTATATAAGTTATCATGTCAGTATGCAAACTGATTGCTCATGAAAAATTGGCATTGCAGTATCCAATAATGATACATTATTTCAGGAGCATTCTATGCATAATAAAATGGGAATGAAAATTACATTTGGATAGTGGAAAGGAAGGGGTGATATAGCATCCTGGATATTTTCACAACACATCAAAGAAGAGATGTTTTTACACAAAATGGAAATATTTACACACTACTTAAAAGAACATTTGGACAATTAACATGACCAGAGTAAATATGTTATCAGGCAATAACTATCTTACTATATCCTTACTTTGATATGGCAATAAAAACTTGACCAAATCAAGGATGCACAAAATGTATGTCACAGTGTTTTATGCTATCCTTTTCACCAATAATAAATTACACAGGAACATACTGACCTACTTTTTCAGGATGTTGACCTATTTAAGATGCATTTGTACACAAGATCAAGGCCTGCTTCTACCTCCAAGTACAGAGATATTATTTGGGAAGTCAAAGAAACTTGGGATTGGGATGGGAGTGATGAGTTAGGTTTTTTATCCTACATTGAAGTTTTGATGTTGTCTTTTATATTGTAATAGAAATTCTTACCGACAACATGCTTACATGATAGTTACTAACGTTTTTTACACTTCTTGCTGAGAATTTTTGTTGCAGGGCAATGGTTGGAATCAACAGATTTCAATGTCATTGTCATTTTCATGGTATCTGTTGTAACATCACAGTCACTCCATGGACCTGTTTCATATTTACATTTATCTGCAAAAGAAAGAATATACAAAATATGACAAGTTCATATTGATTTTAAATACTTTGGGTTGAGTAAAAAAAAATGGGTCAAAGATACAAATGGCCTGGTTGCTTTACTTGGTGTTTACTGTAGTTGTGACAAAGGTGATTACAAGATCATATTGCACATTGGCAGTCATGAATATTAAATAGACAAAATCAGACACATTGTATATTGGTGTGCGAGCACAGAGGCAGTCATCAATTTAATTAGAAATAGGTGAAGTAAGCCATATTTGATTTGATTACATGTTGATAAACATGTGTTTGGAAAAATGGGAAATAATTCCTGATTTCGCAAAATAGGTACCCTCTATTGAAGATGTCAATAAAAAACGACTAAGTTCCAAAAGTTTGGAAAAATTGGAAATAATTCCTGAAATAATTCCATAAAGTGAGGTGCACATCTTCAATATATATAGAAACATTCTATGAAGTTTCAAGGATATGGGTGAAAAACTGTCGGAGGAGTTGATTTCGAAAAATAGGTACCTATTTTCCCTGCCCGCCGCTGCCTGCCGCCGCCCGCCCGACATTCACCATACTATAACCCGGATTTGCACTCTGTGCAACCCGGCCAAAAATCACAGGAAAATGTATTAGTAAGCAGTTGAGAAAAAGATCTCCAATTATGGCTGGCAATTCCACAGTACAACTTATTAAAGGCATAGATCAATCCTAGGCATACTAGTAACAGTCAACAAAGTTAAAGAAAATTTCATGTTCACTGGTTCAGTTAAAGAAGAGTCTAATTTTAGCACTGTATTCAACAATGTCACGTCCCATCAATTAGATTGAAAACATATTCTAGACTAAAATATCTCTATGTCTAGGTTGTATTACAGAAAATTTTTTTTTAATTGTTATGATTTTAATTTTGACATTACCAAGAGCATAAAAAGATGTCTGACTTATCTATTATTTTTATTGAAATTAATAGTTATATGTATTAGATCTAATACAACCAGTCAAACCCTTCAACTGGAATCATTTATTTTAATATGAAGTTGTATTCAGTTGTGAGGTGTATTTATTCACAAAACTTCTATTTCTCAGAGTGTTATCCTAAGCAAAACCTTCCCCAATTAATCCATACATTTATGATTCATCCAAAAATAAAATTTAACTGTACTGAATACAATTTGACAGTTTATTGACTGTGCATAACATATTAAGCATAATACTGCAATTCCCAATATGTTAAACTATATTTAGCTCTGGTGGCCATCTTGAATGACAGGGGGGGTCATTGGATATAATTCTGAAAGTAGATCACCTAAGGACCATAATATTGCTGCCAAGTTCTGTTCGTTTGGCCCAGTGGTTTCAGAGCAGATCTTTAAAGGAAACTTTACCACAAAGATGACGACCTACCACAAAGATGACGACCTACAAGGATGAAGGACGCTGCATGTGTTGGACAATACTGAAAGAAGACAACCTAAGGACAATTACTGCCAAGTTTTGTTCAAATTGGCCCAGTGGTTTCAGAAGAGAAGACCTTTAAAGGAAAGTTGATAACCACCACGGACAATGACAGACAACGGATGCCAAGTGATGGCAACAGCTCACATGGCCTTTTGGGTCAGGTGAGCTAAAAAACTTTACAAGGAACTTGAGAAAATTGACATTTATTATTTGCATAGTGTTATATATTAAATAATGTTTTGTGATATTTTTATTGGCATATCCATAAAAATTTAGGTTAAACTGGCTGGGACAGACTCAGCATAAGTAATAAATCTTCTTCAGGTGGGTCTCAAAGGCCCACAGACAAGCAACTCTAAAATACCCATAATTTTCACATATCATCGAGAACATTACCCGAGAACATTAGCCGTATGAGTAAAATTTGTCAGGAATTAAAAGATTAGCATGTTATAATGGGGGATAAACAAGAGAGTCATTTTAGCAAAAAGTTTGATCCTGTCACCCTCTATGAGGCCCCAGTTAATTTGTACAGTATTCTGCTATTGTCTCTCTTGAAGCAATTATTTTATCCATAACACATCATTATGGGAACATTATGGACAGAATAAGTTGATAAATTCATACAATTTCAGACAAATTAGTACAGTACATGTAATATATTGGGAAATCTACTTTTATTACCACAATCATGATTGGCTTAGGCTATCATTAAAAGATGGAGAAGACATATACATGGTACTATGCAATAAATCTTTGTTTTTTTTTATAATTCATAATATTTTCTTACATAAATGAAACATATAAACTAATGTACAATGGGGTCTCAAGGGACTGAAAATAAAATTGTTCTTTATACAAAGGTTGCTCTGCATGCTTTATAACCATAACATCGATATATTCACAGCTAGGTTTTATATGGTGCAAGAATTTATCATATAGGTTCAATTTAAAACAGCTTTGACTATTTGTGTTTCCTGTGAAAACATGAAAAATTGTCAGCAATTGAAAATAAGATTAAATGAATTTCCCAATAGGGTCCTATGTTAAACTAAGTTTGGCTGTGGTGGCCAGCTTGGTTGACATTCCAGCTCATCGGCCAAATTCTGAAAGAGGACCATCTAAAGACTATTTCTGCCAAGATTGTTTCCATTTAACTTTGTAGTTTCAGACAAGAAGATTTTTAATGAATTTCATAAAGGATCCTATGTTGAACTAAGTTCAGCTGTGGCAGCCATCTTGGTTGACATTCTGGATCAAAGGACATATTTCTGAAACAGGATCATATAATGACCATTTCTGCTTAGCATAGTTTTGTTGCAATTGACCAAGTAGTTCCACAGATCTTTAAAATTCACCCCCTCCCCTTTTTTTCTATTTTTAGTAACTGCAGCCATGTTGATAGGAAGTTGAAGATGCCAGACACAATTTTGGAAGAGGGTCAAAGTTTGGTTCCAATTAGCCCATTGGTTTCAGAGGAGAAGATCTTTAAGAAGTGTACGATGATGGACAACAGATGCAGTCATGGCAATAACTCACACTGACCTTATGAGTTATAATAAAATCATTATCAAAGTAATACACGCATGGACAATCTAAAAATATTTTTTTTTTTTAGTTTTTTTTTAATTTGTGGCTTCACTTACTTTCTGTCATTTTCTTTGACATGCCATTTCTAAGTTAACTGTCTTGTACTATTTAGATTTTATACCAAATTAATAGTGTGATAATAGCTATATTCTGATGGCCACTTTTCATAATGTTGGAGTAATATGAAGTTGTTTATGAGGAAACAGTGAGATATCTTTTCCTAACCAATGTAGGAAAGGGAGATAATTAAATTCTCTCCCTTTTGTCCTGAGGCTAAAAGGGAGACAAATTTATTATCTCCCTTACCTACATTGGTTAGGAAAAGATAACTCACTCTGGTTTCTCATTGACCAGGGTAAAAAAGACCTGACTATGAGATACTAGTATGATATTTTCTTACTCATCTATGCTGTATTCTTTGGGTAAAAACATCAATAAGTTTGACATCATGTGTAAAGTGGGTCAACAGTATATACCATCTTTTGGTAAATGCCACTTTATAAATATTACATAAGCTGTGTGTAGCTGCTTTAAAACCACTTTAGTATTTCTAACATTTAGGAGAAATATTATTTGCAATAATCTTTTTATATTGATTTTACTTACCATAGTATTATCAGCTCTCCCAAGAGTGAAATTCAATTGTATATTCTGTACATTAATATGGAAATGTTGAAACAATTTATTTTCAAAATTGTCAACTACGATTTATATATCTCTAAAATAAACATTTTTGTGGCTTGATTATATGCCAGACGTCACGGAAACTTACAGCATTAACCCAGGAAGTAAAGAGCTGATTTACTATAAAAAGAATATTTAAGATTTCTTTTACTGAAAGGATTTTTGACAATTAAGTATCTTAAAACCTGTATCAAATTTTAATAAACTATACATTAAAATATTCTATTAGACAATTAAAATCCAGTTTTGATATCTTGCTTCAACCTTTAAATGAAATTCTTTTCTCCATATCATGATAGTTAAAATATTGTTAAAATTGTTAAAATATTGATTTTATAGAAGATAAAAGCTTAAGACAGTCCATTTTAAAATATATTAATATTCTTTGGCAAAAATTTTCAAATTTCAGTATCAAAAAATACTTTACCAACAAAATAGAAGAGAACCTCATAAATATAAACTTTAGAAAATCATGAAAATCATTCTTCTACAGAACAAATTATGGACATTTTGTTTGTTTGTTTGTTTAGTTGGGGTTTAACGGCGTTTTCAGCACATTTGGCTATTTCGCGGCGGCCAGTTTTTATTGGTGGAGGAAGCCGAAGTACCCGGAGAGAACCACGACCTTCGGTAGGAAAATTGGCAATCCTTGTCAATTAAGGTGGGAGTCGAACACACCCCGCCACAGGTGAGATTCGAACTCACAACCGCAGTGTTGACAGGCTAGAGATCATTAGTAGTCATAACGAACTACCTAGACCACTCGGCCACCGAGGCCCCTGGACATTTTAAGATGCAAAAATACTTTAGACTCTTTTGACAAAAACCAGAATGAAAGCACACCCATTAGAGATTGAAATTGGTCGTTACTACAAAATCCCTAGAGATCAACAGTTTGGACACCATAGCAGACTGCTATTGAGGATGAGGCTCATTTCATTTAAAAATGTTGATTATACAATGAACTTAGAAATACCCATTTTGGATGACAGCTGCAGCTAGACCATTTATAAAGAGGTAATTTAAATCCCCCAGATCTCAAAACAGTGAAATTAGTATGCAAATTTTTGCAAGATTCTCTATCTATAATACAGAATTCCAGAAATTAAAGAGGAGTCTCATAGACATTGGTTTTTTTGTACTGTGTTTGATATACATACATTTTTTTTCTACTAGACATTTGGATGATTTATGCTTTACCCACTCACTGTTGTGTAATATTATTTTTATGTTCTTGATGTATCCCAAACTATGGTTTCTCATCAATAAATGATAGTATTAGTTTTTCCGAAAATTGATATTGTATTACAGTAAATGAATTGGTTTTTTTTTTCATCAAATTTTGAGATCACAAAAGAAAATAAGAATAAACATATGAATATAAGATCTATGAAGACTTTTGATAGAACTCAACAATCTCAAGTAATGAATTGTGGAAAAAAAAACAATCTTAAGTTATATGTGAAATAGGATTGACAATAATCTCCGAAAAATTCTAGATTTCACAGTCAAGCTACCAAACAAGAAGTTCATTCTATATTGTTTGGCATCTTTGGTATAACTGCATTATCTAAATATGTTTGAATCATCTATCTAACAACGTTTTGCATATGTCAGTGCTAATTAATTTCCTTTTGTAATTTGTTAATAGACCAGGCAATAGAATAATTGTATTCCCATCTGTTCAATTTACAAAGATGCATTAACCGATATTGCTGAGGAAAGTGTGTTATCTCCATCAACCAATTACGTAATCATAAAATATCTACTAAAACAATAGTTTAAGACCACAAGCAATGCAAGACTCACTCAATTTCATTCATGCTAAAGCATTAGACTACATGTATATAAAGACAATTTTCAGTGGTTTTTCTTTTACATTTCAAATTGAATTCTCAAAGTAGATGATTCTAAAAGTTAGAACCCCTGTATATAATGCTCAGTGGATGTGTGGTCATAAGAAATTTTCAATCTTATTTTAACTTTTCAGCTGTCTATTTATATTTCCCCGATACTGACCGAATCTGCTTGGTCAATTATTATTTTGCTATTCGGTATACGCATGTTAGTAATGTTCACGATAATCTCAGTAACAAGATGAAACTTGGGTCATTGAGGGACTGTGGCAAAGGTTTCCGAATTTGAATAGCACCCCAGGAGACCGGGTTACAAAGGGACTGTAAGGACTAAGGGTACAATTTATTCCTTTGTCACTCAACTCCTCTCAGGTTATTTTGAATACGGAACTGAAAGTTGGCTCAGTAATTGCCCTGCCAATGTAGATTGTGCCAAAGGTTTCGGAATTTGAATAGTGCCCCTGGGGGCCGGCTACACGGGAAGCCTAACGGTACATTATTCTTTTGTCACACAACTCCTTTAATGTTATTTGGAATACGGAACTGTAAGTTGGTTCTGCAGCAATTGCCATGTAAATGTAGATTGTCCCAAAGGTTTCAGAATTTGAATAGTGCCCCTTGGAGCCGAGCTACATGGGTGGCCTAAGGGTACGTTATTTGGAATATGAATATGGAACTGAAAGTTGGCTCAGTAATTGCCCTGCCAGTGTAGATTGTGCCAAATCTTACGGAATTTGAATAGTGCCCATGGGGGATACACAGGTAGCCATAGCATATAATATTTCTTTGTCAGTAATTGCCCTGCCAATGTATATTGTGCCAAAGGTTTCGGCATTTGAATAGCGCCCCTGGGGGCCGGCTACACGGGAAGCCTAACGGTACATTATTCTTTTGTCACGCAACTCCTCTCGTGTTATTTGGAATACTGAACTGAAAGTTGGCTCAGTAATTATACTACTAATGTACATTGTTCTAAAGGTTTCTGAATTGATTTAAGATGCAGTTCCAACTTTGGTAAATTTCCTGGAAGTCTCAAAGACCATATTTTTTTGACAAGAAACCATGTACTTTCTGGATCACATCAACACTAACACATATTGGGATCATCTAGATGTCAAAAATATGTGATTCCAACTTTGGTAAATTTCCTGAAAGTGTCTAAGACTATCATTATTGGAATCTTACTTAGCAATTACAGACTTCCAATTTTCGTAAATTTCCTGAAAGAATCAAAGAATAGTACTGTATTTGTGATCTTTACTTAGCAAACATATATATTTGGAATCACTATAGCAACAGCAATAGTTTGGATTGTATGGATTTCTATTATGCGATTCCAATTTTGGTCAGTCTCATGATAGTGTCTAAGACTATTATCTTTGGAATTTTACTTAGCAATTATAGATATTTTTGGATCATATTAGCTTTAAGATTTATCAGGATCATTTGAATTTCAAAAATATGTGATTCCAGTTTTGGTAAATTTCCTGAAAGGCTCAAACACTAGTTTATTTGTGATTTCTACTTAGCAACCATATATATTTAGAATCACCATAAGAACATCACTAGTTTGGACTGTATGGATTTCAAAAACATGCGATTCCAATTAAGATAAATTTCCTGAAAGTGTCTAAGACTATTATTTTGGAATTTTACTTAGCAACTATAGATTTTTTTGGATCATATTAGCTTTAAGACTAATCTGGATAAGTTAAATTTCAAAAATATGTGATTCCAATTTTAGTAAATTTCCTGAAAGACAAATTTATTTGTGATTTCTACTTAGCAACCATATATATTTGGATCACTATAGCAACAGCACTTGTTTGGATTGTATGTATTTCAAAAACACCAGAGTGGTGTGGGGATATGCAGCGGGGCTGCTTCGACCAGTTTTCTATTCTTTTTATCTACCTGATGCTAAATAATGCTAGAATGGGGGAGGGACCTTCTTGTCCTATTTATTTTATTAAATTGTATCTTTTTTATGAGTAAGTTCAGTTATGAAGTGGTTCTGAAGATACTACCTAACTGATTTTATTTTTTTTGTTTTTTGTGTGTTTTTTTTGCTACTTCATATGTACACCAAACTGTATAACCAGTGTTTAGCAAGAAAGAACTGTGTATAAAAAAGATTGTGTAATTCTAGAAAATTTTGAAAACCATGAAATTTTTTATCTTGAAAATGACCGTTTCGATGGAAACCATTGATTTTTTGGAGATGGGGAGAAGAAAATTATCTTAGATCTGGAAAACATACTATTTTTTCTTTCAAATTTATACAAATTTATAGATTTACAATGATGCCTTTTTTCACCCACATCTTAATCCTTTTTTCCCACCAATTTTTTGAGGTAGATCTACCTTTTTCAAATTCCTTCCTTTTCAACCTATGAACATAAAAGGTTGCATGCTTCCTCAATTGAACAACACAACTATATTTCCAACAATATTTAATGTATGGACACCTCAGTTCATAAAATGGATTTTTGAGAATTAACTGAAACAATTGAATTTGTCTAATTTGGTTCAACCATGTCGTCCAGAGAAATAAAAAAATTCCGCCTATAGAATTTTCAATGTAAAAGGGAGATAACTCTTTCTATGAAATTTTATAAAATTAAGTATTACAACCCTGTGATGCATGAAATATGCACAAAGTGCATTAAAAATATTTGAAATAACAGTTTTACAAGTTTTAGGATAGGTCTGGGTTGATGAATTAAAATTGTTAATTTTTGAAATTTTCAGGTGTATTACCGGTAATTTTTCTATTGAAAATTCCCCATTCAGAATCATTTTGTGAGGTATACAAACATAAACTTTATAAACAACTTTACATTTTTTATGTTTTCTTGGATGAATCAATAAGGTTAATAAACCAAGAAAAGATTGTCTAATAATTCTAAGGTTTAGACTTTAAAATGTGGAAAATCCATTTTATGAACTGAGGTGTCCAGACAGTAAGTACATGTAGTGTCATGATTCGGATTTCTATTATAAATAATATATATGGTCAATATCCTGCATCTTGAGACTGGCATTGTCTGTTAAGCTTAGTTAAAACGTATTTTATTTGTTCCTTAGACAACAATAGGGATGAGACAGAAGTTCATTGTACTTATGAGATCTTCTGGCATTGTCTGTCTTATACATTCCTATAAAATTCATTAATGCACAAATATTGCAACTATTACTGTATATAGACAGATCTGATGACTTTCCATTAGCTGAACAATACCAAATATGTACCTAGAGACATTTAATGGATCAATGCTTTTATCTTCATCCCATTTAAGGTTCCCATGTGGAAGGTATACTTAAGACATAAAATAGTCCTGGAACAAAATATGTCCTTTTTATATGTCAAATTTAAGGTCCTATTATGTGCAGTTAGATCCCAGTTGGACAGTTTCAGATAAATATCAGAATGTTAAAAGTTTTAGCTGTGAAATAAAACTGATCATCTGTGGCCGGACAAAGGTCACAGGCAGTTATATATATATATATATATTCATTCCCTTTATAATTTTCCACAAGGAACACAACGAAAGTGGCCAGATCCAAGACATGACCATGCAGTGTTACAGACTAAAAGCTATAATATGCAACGTAAAACTATACAAAATATATAGTTATGGGTCATTTTGAACTTGCAAATAGGATGAATCCCTCAAAGTCACTTTAAGCTGGATAAAGAAATAAAAGCACTGATTCTTAATAATGCTTGCACTGTTTTTGGAAACAATGCAGGGGACTAGATATTGTGTCAAGAATCAACCCCTTCCAATACATATTCAGTAATGTGTGTATCGGTATATTAAGTAAGGATGCTTGTTAAATAAGTGTTTGGAGATAATATAATCAAATTAAAAATGAGCAAGTTCTCACCCTCAAAATAAAAAACAAATCTTAACAACTGAGATTTAAAATAAACACCATATTTACAAATTAATACACAATATAAATAAAATTCCGCCCGGGATTGGACAAGAGTTTCTGAGAAATAAAATTGTTGATTTTATTAAAATATGTTGCTTTATGAGTAAAATGGATATATCTTCATATGATCCCCCCAGTAAAGTCAATTATTTAAGAAACCTCAGACATCCTGTCACCAGGGAAGATAATAATTTATACAAATCAATAGCCAAGGTTTCTAAATGGATATTCAGAAATAATGAATCTAAAACATGTATAATAATATACTAAATAAGTTTCTGTTGTTTATAAAATTTTGTTTTCTCAATTTCTTATCAAAAATGATTTATTTATTATGAATATGACAATATCTATGGAAGCCCATTTAGGACCTACCAAAAATATAAATTTGAATTCAAAATCACGAATTTAAATCGTTATCACGAATTGAAGAATTCGTTATAACAGATTAAATTCGTGATAATAAATTTTCGGAATTAGTTATCACAGTTTTTGTAATTCATAATTACGAATTAAATTCGTTATCACAATTATACAATTCGTAATCATGTTTTTAATCCGTTATCACTAATTACAAAAATTGTAATAACGAGTTTAATCCGTTATTACAAATTACAAAAACTGTTATAACTAATTCCATAAATTCGTGATCACGAATTTAATCTGTGATAACAAATTCTACAATTTGTGATATCGAATTCAAATTATATTTTTGGGAGGTCCTAAATGCGCTTCCGTATGATGTCTTTGTTTTGTTTAAAAGAAATAAATTCTGTGACTTAAGAAAGAGGTTATATCATTTTTTAAAATTTTAATCAATGAAAGATTAAAATAAGATTTTCTCCAATTATCTGAAAGTAAAAACATCAGTCAATAATAATTTGAAATGAAAATAATTTTGTGATATCAGGAGTAAACATAGTATAAAATTATACCTGTGTCACATGATATTTTGACCCCCATGGGAAATTGACCCTAAGGTCAATATACCATACTGTATTTTGACCCCGGCGTCAATATCCTATGCATGGCGTCAAGATATGACTGGGCACCAGTAATCTTAGACCAATGAATTAATTTACGACGTCAAAGATTTTGGGAAAATGAATTTGAGAAACTGAATTTTTTTCTTTTTATTTTAACCTAAAGTAAACCTGCAATATCTCTATTTTTTGGAATCATCTTCCTTTATTGAATTTTTAATTCCATGAAATTTAATGATTGTCCAAAAGAAGGATTTTGAATCTTGTTCAATCCAAAATTCCAAGAAATGAGAGATTGTGTAAAATTTGTAACACTGTTGATAATGAAGGTCATTTATTATTTTATTGTTCTATTAATGATTCTGTTGGAAATAAATATTTGCAACCTTTTAATTTTGAGCACGAAATTGACCCAGAAGATAAACTGAAACAAATTTTGAACCCCGAAACAAATGAACAAGTGAGAAAGCTTGGCTCCTTTTTGAAACAGTCACTTGTACTGAGGACAGGAGACAGCTAGTTTCGTTTGAATCACATGCTCTGTTTATACTGTTTGTTATATTGATTTATTGCTTAATGTTTTGTCTTGTTTGATGAATGTATATACATGTAGCCATTAGTCTTGAATTGGACACAACAGTTGCTTAATAAAATATAATTAAAGCACAAAGGTATCTTTCATCACCAAAGGTAAGAGTTACTGCCCATACTAAACACAGCACACAATCAAGGTCAAGAATACATATATGGATTTTTTTTTATTAAATAACAGACTGAATATAAAGTTTGTAAAGAAATTGTTTTTATAAATTATTCAGTCCAATTATCAATTTTATGGATTGTTGGCAAGCTTGATCAATTTATACACATTACAAACAATTCAAAATGTCACGAAGATTTAGATTTTTAAAATTCTAAATTCAACCTTTTTTGCATATTTTTAAATAAATGTTTGAGAAAAATAGGTAAAGACCACTTTCACAACCCACTGAATACCTCCAAAATAAATATATCTGAAATCAATCTTTCTTAACACTTTTGGCCAATCATGGCTAGCTCTAATATACAGGAAATAGTTCCCATGTTTGGGTTAATGATATAACGGAAAATTTTAGCATAGAAATTAAAAGTGAATCATAATAAGAACCAGAAATCTACCATTACAAAGTTCACTTCATTCCCCCAATGATTGTAGATTGGATAACTGAACATGGACGTAAAAACTTAACCTAAGTCAATGAAGTGCGATAAGTAGGTCAGAATTACCTGATTTTAGTGGGAGGCTGTGTTACCCCCCAAAATGCACCCTCTCACCAAGTAATATGATTGTAGGTCCCTTGGTATCGGAGAATGGAACTGACAGACATAAAACTTAACCTAAGTCAATGAAGCGCAGTAAGTAGGTCAGGGTGACCTAATTTCAGTGGGAGGCTGTGTTACTCCCAGAGATGCATCCTGACACCAAGTACAAATGTAATACGATTGTAGGTCACTTTGTATGTTAAAACTGATTTTTGACATAAAACTTAAAAGCCAGTCAACCATGTAATATGGGTCATGTGACCTTCATCTTATGTCACATGGTCAGTCACTTTGACATGCACCTGCATACAAAAATATATGACCCTATGTCAACTAGTATCTCAGAGAACATGCTGTGGACGCTCGTTGTGGCAAACTAAAAACCCTCAAACAAGCCTCAGTCTTACTAATCCTAATGCTTATTTACTTCATATTTGTCAACATAATCTTCATCTTACTGGGCTCGTAATTCTGATTAATTAGGTAAATAAGGTTAATCCATCATAAATCAAATCTGTAGGAGTACTTTTACAGCAAAAAACTTGTATAGATTAAAAAAATATTGTCCACATTTGTGAATGTCACGTTGGTTAACGTTAAAGCTGAAAATAAATAATTCTAATTTTGCCAGAAAATACATCCTCGTCCTTTAATCTGCCAGAATATTATAAATACATAATCGGAAACCAACAGTTGATTACATTAAGCCTTAGGAGAAAATTTTGATATCAACCTCAGTATACTGGTTTATCATAAAACTGCTTAGGCCAAACAAAAATTTATCTTTAGTTCTTTGGATTTTGCTGCTCTAATTTTTGGACTATGTAAATTCTAAGAAAAAACTTTTTTGCCGCTTCATTTTGCAAAAATACTCAAAATGTACCCAAAATTCTTCCTTTTTGAAGAAATTAAAAATAAAAATTGTTCGCTTGCTCCTTCAAATTTTGTCAAAATTGAGAAGCTTTTTCCAATTTTTTGCAATATTGCAGTTAGTTAAAAAAAAAAAGTGTGCCGCAGGTAAATTTGATCTTCGCCTGAAAAGAATTAGTCGTCAAGAAAAAATATTAAATTTCAAATTAAAATTTCGCTCGCTTGCAACTATTTTGCCATCCAAAAATCCAAAGAACTAAAAATTAAAATTGGTGTGGCCTTATGGGCTAAGTCTAATTTCTGTTTAATGTGGCAAACACAACTTAATTGCATATCAAAATTACCAATCATCTGAAGAAAACATCACTGTAGGGAGGCTATTGTAAAGTCCTTCTGTCTGATTACATTCTTAATCGCTCAATATTACGGACAATTTACTTTTGGATAGCCAACTTCAATTAATGCTGTCTTTATTGGATTTTTTGGTAATAGGACAATTTTGATAGACTTGATTTCTGAATTTCTGTGGTCATGATGTCAGAAATTATTTGTCAGTAAACTGATCGATGCTTTAATATTCAGGAAAAATATTAGGAACTAAACCAGAATCTAAATATATTTCAACAGATTTCTTTAGTTAGGAATTTTGATCATGTTTGTAGAGAATAGTCTAATGTTGAATTTTAATTAATTAAATTGAGAAACCAGAGTGAGTTATCTTTTCCTAACCAATTTAGGTAAGGGAGATAATAACTTTTTCTCTCTTTTAGCCTGAGGATAAAAGGGAGAGAATTTAATTATTTCCCTTACCTACATTGGTTAGGAAAAGATAACTCACTCTGGTTCCTCTTTATACCTGTTATACACAAACTGGAGTCAGTTTACAAATATATATGTACCATACTTTCGTTGGAAAAAGAAAGTATGGGTATATATTTGTAACAGCTAGACTCCGGCCAGATTTTGTATTAAGAAATGTAAGGCCACACCAAATTAATTTTTTGTTCTTTGGATTTTTGGGTGTCAAAAATAGGTACGTGTGGGTGAAATGTTAATTTAATTTTTTATTTCTTGAAAACATGTTTTTTCAGGCAAGGATCAAATTTACGCACTGAAAATCTTTTTTAAAAATAAAATATTGCGCTAAAAATTCTAACTTTTACAAATTTTAGGAGTGGGCAAACAATTTTTATTTTCAATTTTTTGAAAATTGAAGAATTTGGGGCAAATTTTCAGGATTTTTGCAAAATGAGGCAGCAAAAACTTTTTTTCTTAAAATTAACATAATCCAAAAATCAGGGCAGGCTGACAAAATCCAAAGAAATAAGGATCATTTTGGTGTGGCCTAAGTTTAACTTTATTTGAGAGAACTTTAATGATAAAAATTATAAAAAGTATTAAGAAATGTAAGATTAACTTTACTTGAGATAACATTAATAATGAAAATTAAAAGAAAAAACAACTATTAAAATATTTTTTCTAAAGTTATTAAAAGACAAATTATTTAAGAAATCTTTTGCAAAGTAGTATTTATTTCATATCTTTATTCTATCATTGTTTTACAGTATTAAATATAGAATTTATATTAATTTAACAACCCTAGCCCTTCAAGAGTTATTAACAGACATATCTGACTGTTTTTTAGGAGTATTTGATACCTCACAACACATTCAAGGCCAAATAAATTTTTCATGTTCAGAATGCAAAAGACTTTTTTTATATACCTAAATAGGACCTCTACGTTTTCAATGATTGATATAATGACATATATGTAAATAAGTGTAACCATTTCCTAAGGCAGTTATTATTTACATTCCTGTGTAATATATTCTAAATCCAGTCAAATCTGGATCTAACCTGAAATATGGAGTTTTGTCTGCATTTTTTCCCCAATTCAAATTGTATATTTCATGTCATCATATATTTTATTGAAAAAAAGCTTTTTTTGAATGTATAATAAAAGCATAATTTGCAGCAGGTCCCCCCCCCCACCCCTAAGTTATCCACACAAGTCTCTGGGTCATTTGTGGCTAGTACACACCTTGATTTGTGACAGCTGGCTCCCCCCTCACCCTTCGAATCTGCATCCAGCAAAGATCACATATATATTTAAGCAGTCATAAGTCTTGGATTTTACTACTTTTCACACCTTAAATGAAAATATCATTCTATAATGATAATCAATTTTCATGTTTTAGAAGAGGGGTACAGTGGGGACTGTTGGTATTTGTACCAAAAATGGAGATATTTCACATCTTTCATATCAAATTTTTTAACAAGATTTTAATTCAAATGAAATGAAAACTTCCTTCCCGAACCCCTCATGTGAACAATCCATCATTACCCAATGATGACTGTTTGTAATGACTCCTGTATAATACTTTTGAAATCTTTATACAAGATAAATTTTTGTAAATCAAATTTGTAAAGATTTTTGTGTACTTGATTATGTCTAATACAACTTTATTAAGATTTAAGACATTTTGCAAAATGATACAGAGTTATCAGCACTAGTGAGCTGTAAAAACTATTAATGGCCATGGCAATTCTTAATATGATAATTTTGATGTTCAACAAGACAGAATTAATGAGCCATATAGACAATGATATTTTTAATCTGTATGATTTTAGTTTTATATTTCATTTATCAGTCCCCAGGAATTTTCAGGCCTATAAATTTCACTGACATTGATTTATTTAACTATTTTATCAATCAAAATATATTTAAAATTCCAAAGAGCAGCAATTTCTGTATCTGAAATATAAGAGAAACCTTTATCTTTTTTTATAGAGATTTCATTGTATTTTTTGCTATTAAAATCCATACCAGTCTAATAATTTGCTTTTGAAAAATATTCCAAACTGTATTTTTCACATTTTTTTTCATAAGCCAAATTTTTAGGTCTGTATATTTGTTCCTTGACTGCATGCCTTTTTTTTTTTATCATACATCAATACAAGGTTTTGATAAATTTTAGCACAAGTGTTTACAGGGGCCATTTAATTCTTATTTCTGTGCATATCTCTTTGTCGATTGCCACAACAACCCCTTTGCCCTTGGTATGTGGTAATTAGTAATTTTAAAGAACTTTTGTCAAAATACAGTGAAAAATATACTTTTCATTTTTCTACAAATATGATTGTGCGACCCAAACACTGTTGTAAATTTATGCAAAAATTCTTGTTTACATAAAATATCATTTTTGAAGATTCACACTTCACACCCCTCTAAAGAAAATGCAAATCAGACACTAAAAATGCAAACCTAAAGGTCATCTCAGTTCAAATATTTTCATTGTATTGTATATTTTGGGGGGTTTTGTAAACTACTATAAAACACAACAAATTTAAGGGGACATAATACCAGTGAATGTTTGACTGACACCAAATTCTATATTTGTCATGCATGTTGTAAAAAGAATAAATTTGTTACATTTCTATGTTATGGGAATACGATACAAAAAGGTTCCTCCACTGAATTTTTGCTGAAAATTTACCAGATGGTCAATTTTTATGTATACTTTCCAAATATGTATAAAAAAAAACATACCTTAATGACTTAATTTTTAAGATAATCAACACTGATTCTGTTATATTTGAGCCAAAAACGCTAAATTTTTTATTTTTCCAGAGTGCCACAAAAAAGTCTCTTACTTTTTAATGAAAAAAAAATAACTTCCCCAAGTCTTTTGTAAAATATTCCCAACTACATAGACATTGTCTTCTAGTAAATACCTGATGAAAAAGATCAATAAACTAATTAGGAAATTATGCAAAGTTAAGTCAAATAAGGAATATTGATAATAATTTGGTAACTTTAGATGCATGTAGAAAAAAATCCTCCACTGATTTTTTCTTTAAATCTTAGTATACTTTAAGTAATGAGCTTCTGTTTGCAAAAGAAAAAAGGTGGGGTCCATGTGCTTATTGTAAAGCTATTTGAGAATAAAATGCTCCGCTGGGCGCAGCTAGATACGACCGCAGATGTCGAACCCTGAATAGTTGGGGCAATTATGAACACAACATTCAAGCTTGATACAATACTGAATTTGGATTGTGAATAAATATTTGACACAGCATAGGTTTGACACAGAATGAATGTTGTCTAAGAACTTAAAAATTTTTAATTTACCTATTCAAACCATATCAGTATTATTTGTTTTTATATATAAATCAGAAATAACCAATTTAAAATTGGGCACACATATCAATTTCTTGCTATTGCGCAATACTGTGCAATTGAAGATTTCTTGCTATTGCGCAATACTGTACAATTGAAAATTTCTTGAAATATTTGACACATAATAGGTTTCTGACACAGAATAACTGAAATCAAAGAACTTAGAATTGGTCATATGATTTCAATTTATATTCAATTTTTCAATTTTTTGCTTTTTGTGCAATACAATATGCTTTGGAGAATTGACCCACCCCCCCCCCCCCCCCAAAAAAAAAAAAAAATAATTTATCCCTTTTTTTAACTTTTGTGCAATACACTATGAAGTTGCACATTGACCCCCACCCTCCCAAAAAAAAAAAAAAAAACAATAAAATTTATTGTAACCCCCCCTTTTTTTGCTAAAAAAAATTTGAAATTTTCTTTTTAATTTATGAAATATGAAATGAGAAAAAAATTGCCCCTTCCCCAATTTCTCATTTATCCCCCCCTCCCTAAATTTTGTTTTCAACCCCCCCCCCCCATTTCTGTATACTTTGCAACCATAACAGCCCATTTAAATACACCATAACATATTAAAATAGAAAATGACATCATAGGCATGGATGGCAAATTTTAAATATACATAATTTAAAAGCAGTTTAGATAAGATAAACAAAAAAGCTTCATCAGCACATTTTATATTGGCAAATTTCCAATGGAATTTGTTAATAATAAAGTTTTGATAACAGGGCACACATATCAATTTCTTGCTATTGCACAATACTGTGCAATTGAAAATTTCTTCAAATATTTGACACATAATAGGTTTCTGACACAGAATAACTGAAATCAAAGAACTTAGAATTGGTCATATGATTTGAATTTATATTCAATTTTTTGCTTCTTGTGCAATACAATATGCTGTGGAGAATTGCCCCCCTCCCCCCCAAAAAAAATAATTTACCCCTTTTTTAGCTTTAATTTTGGACCTCGATTTGGACCAACTTGAAAACTGGGCCCATAATAAAAAAACTAAGTACATGTTTAGATTCAGCATATAAAAGAACCCAAAGAATTCAATTTTTGTTAAAATCAAACTAAGTTTAATTTTGGACCCTTTGGACCTTAATGTAGACCAATTTGAAAACAGGACCAAAAATTAAGAATCTAAATGCACGGTTAGATTCGGCATATCAAAGAACCCCAATAGGTCAATTTTCGATGAAATCAAACAAAGTTTAATTTTGGACCCTTTTGGCCCCTAATTCCTAAACTGTTGGGACCAAAACTCCAAAAATTAATCCCAACCTTCCTTTTGTGGTCATAAACCTTGTGTTTAAATTTCATAGATTTCTATTTACTTATACTAAAGTTATTGTGCAAAAACCAAGAAAAATGCTTATTTGGGCCCTTTTTTTGCCCCTAATTCCTAAACTGTTGGGACCAAAACTCCCAAAAACAATCCCAACCTTCCTTTTGTGGTCATAAACCTTGTGTTAAAATTTCATAGATTTCTATTTACTTATACTAGAGTTATTGTGCGAAAACCAAGAAAAATGCTTATTGGGCCCTTTTTTGGCCCCCAATTCTTAAACTGTTGGGACCAAAACTCCCAAAATCAATCCCAACCTTCCTTTTGTGGTCATAAACCTTGTGTTTAAATTTCATAGATTTCTATTAACTTATACTAAAGTTATGGTGCGAAAACCAAATGTCTTCGGACGACGACGCTGATGACGGATGACGACGACGACGACGCCAACGTCATACCAATATACGACCACAAAAATTTTGCGGTCGTATAAAAACCCCAAATTTAAGAATGGTATAAAGGTTTTTCTTGAAGGATGCTATGAAGTCACAATGTGCATCTCTTGGTGACATCATTATCTCTCCCTTCTACTGTATCGTATTCCCTTAAGTTGTCTGTAACATGCAAAATTCTACTGCAGCAGATCCAGGTCATATGAATCAAGGGGACAATGGAATTCAATGGAAAAAACACATTAGTTTTAAGTTTAAAGGAATTGTATGATAACAGATTTTGTGGGAAGGGTGCATTGGTTATTTGGTAAAAGGACTTTCCAGCAATAAAATACTTTTGATTTTGCCCATTAAAAAACAAACATTTGAAAAAAGGGTAAGGGCTGCGACTAATCCTAGATCTGCCAATTTTCTATTTACTACTGTATAACATAACATAACAGAAAGTCATACAATCATTACTTTATTGACTGATTCATAAGAAAACATTTTCATACATTTTGGTATAAATACAGATAAAATAAAGCATCATTTTTGACAATACATCATATAAAAATGCAAATGCTGATCTACAAACAAATTATATAAAATTTTATAATAATATATTTAAAAATTAAAAAAAGAATCCTTCATTTTCAACCACAAACCATTGATCTACCCTTGTATGAAAAACATATATATTCATTCACATCAAATGTGGCCTGATTGAAACCTCCACTCACCCTCCTTAAAAAAGGCACAACATACAGTTATATATCTTATCTACATGTAGAAATTCAAAAAGTAAATTGAAACTTTTTATTTCTTGCAGTGTGTATTATAAAACAATTTACTGTAATCTTATACCGATACCAATAACTTTTTGATCATACTTAAGGTTCTACATATGCATGCTTCCAAGAACTGTAAGCATTCATTGTTCATACACTGTACATGTTCCTCTTTTGTTTGTCATACTTGTTGCTGTACCTTAATTTTGAGGTATTTTTCTAATGAACTGGGTATATTTTCTGTTGATATTTACTCTGTGTCTATTAGTGCTTTTATTTCTGCCCTCAGGAATATTTATAGGGGGCTGGGAGGTTAGAATAAAATAAAACTAGTTTAGTCCAACTGCATAGTACATTTATTTGCACCTGTCCCAAGTCAGGAAAATAATGGTCACTGGCATGTATAATCTATTCAAATTCTTAAATTTCTAAGCCTTATTTGATGATTAAACATGGTGTTGTTTTCAGTTATTTATACACTTGGTTATTTTGTTGAGGCCATTTAGGGCTCGCCACATGCTGTGGGGATTCCGACTTACTGCAGACTAGATGTCTACTTTCGGTTAAATTTGACATTTTACTCCATACCCAATCTTTCTCATATATACATGTTTTCATGTTTCGTCATTCCTCTCCACGTTCTGGTCCAATTCAAGAATAATTGTTCCACTTCCACTTCTAAATATTTTAAAGCTGGTGATATTTATATAAGGTAAGACATATAGATTATGCGCTGAATATTTTTACACAATGTGATCACATGATGTACCAAAAAAGAAATCTTATATCTTGGATAAAACATTCCATCATAAGTTTTAGAGAGCTTTTAAAATGAACATAAAATGTACAATACAGACATGACAAGCACATTACAAGTGCAATTTTTTTTTTTCAAAATGGGAATTAAACTACAATGTATTTTGGTTTACTTTTAAATACTGTTTCAAATTACAATTTATGACAATAAATAATTGGTACCAATAAAAGATTTTATTGTTAAAGGAATAGACAAGTGTATTAAAAGGATAAGAAAGGCATATTATGTGGTAAACAAATCATTTCATCCAGGTAAAGTATACAAGAAAAATAATAATTAATTGAAAAAACTTCATTCTATGAAAAAACTTGACTTTTTGACTGTAAAAATACATCAACTGATCTTAACATCTAACATGTACAATATATTACATGTATTTCATAAATTGCTTGAATTTAGATATAAGATGATATGAAAATGAAGGAATCAAATACAATAAAAATCAGTCAATAAAGTAATAACGGTGTTAAGTAGGTCACAGCAACCATATTTTCTGGTTTATCAGATTAAATATTCCTTTAAGGATCAACCAATCATATACAGCATAGACTATTTAAATGATAAAATTTAAGTTTTTGAAACATGTCCATGTTTATCCTTAAACATCAATAATAGTATCATTCTTCATACAAAACAAGCATTATCTCCTTCAAAGAATTTTCTACTCTTAGGAACCTACCCTGTAACTGAAACATTATCTATTTATCCACTGTTGAAATTTGAACTGTTGACCTACTTTACACCTGATAATATGAATATGACTTTAAATGAAAAACAAGACTTTTATGTCAACATACATGTACATACAGTGAAACCCATGTCACTCAGACTCACATCTTAGATGGTAGAAATTACATGTGCGTTTTAAATTTCTCAATAGGAGTTTCTTTTCTTATGAACTTAAATTAGCAGAACAACTCTTGAATGCAACCTATTAGACTCAGACTCAGAGGTTTTTAGACCAAGAAAAGTTCTATATATACTGTAACACTGACTCATCTTTTACCCGACTTTCTGATGTTCGAGTGACAAAAGTTATCCTGTCCTTCTACATGCATCATGATGCATTTTCTACACAAGCATTGTATAAATGGGTAAAATATGAAAATGAAATTATATGGGGTATGCATAATTGAGACAATATCCAATTCCATGGAACAAGGTATAAAAAGTTTAATTACATCTTGGGATCGTTGCGTGACTGATATATAATATATAAATGATGTAATATTTTTAAGGACTGTACAGGGGAAAATCAAAGTTTCCCTCCCCAAATTTCACTGTTGCGAACAAAAATCTTTGCCTTACATTGGCAAGTAAATATCAGGATTATCTCCCCTTGAATTTCAAAATTTTTAGCCAAGGAACTTTATGTCTTTTAAACATGTTAATGTTCGGCTACGTCAAAACTGTTAACAGGAAAAGTCAACTACGACATATCAATCAATCAACATCACCCAGAACCCCAGACAAAAAATATCATAAAAGAGCATAAACACACACATAACAGAGTCAGGATAGTCTGACTTGGTACAGACACTAAACAATGGGGGCTTAAAGTGGTTTTATGGGTACCTAAGCCTCCCACTTATCTATCCTGACACTCTGGTGTATAAAACATACCAGTACCATATCAGCCAATACAGTATGATTACCAGCAAGTTGACCGCTTGCTAGAACTGCAAAATTTGGTTAGACGTTACATAATTTAGATAGCAGGGCCAGAATGTGCTTGTTTTAACTGTAAAACAGTTGAAATTCAAAATGAAGAAGAAAAGATCTAAGCCAGACTAAATACATCCTGGAATGTAATATGTTCTTCTATAAAAATTAATAAAAGTATGTTACAACGTATCTCATAAAATGTGAAATTCTATGGTTTACTGTAGGCGGAAAGTTAGGACGTTTATTTATGAGTTGTTTCAAATGCTTAAACTATTCTAATGCAATGACAAGCATGAAATGAATTATGACAAATGACTAGCTATTGGTATGTAACAAGCATGCATCAAATCTTTGTAAATAAATCCAGAAATGTATACTTTCAACATGTATCAGCAGATCAGGTGGGTTTTACGTTATTCAATTACAATTTCAAGAAATAAATTCAATTTTAAGTAGAAAATATAAGTCTTTGATTAAGTAAAACTACAATGGTTTAAGTAGAAAAAAGAATTTGAAATAAAATATTTACACAACAAGTTGTGGATATACCACCATTATGTTTAAATATTACAACCAACTTGTGTTGGTAATAGCAACATTAATAATTTGATTTCAGAAGACCATTCCAAAGAAAATATTTCTACAAAATATTAAGATTTTAAAATCATTTTCCTCACCTCCTCATTTTAACCAGTCTCTCCTATCTCCCCACAAAAAATAAAATAAAACAAAGAGAAAAAAGAAAACATTTGGATAACATTTGCATTTGTGCCATCTACATCTCAAGGCCACACTAAATTCATTAACCATTATTAATTTTCTGCTAAAAAATGGTGGCATGCTAGCTCTAAAATATTTTAGCAGGCAAGGTGAAAATGTGGGTGATAAAACAAATATTTATTTTGTAACCAAATTTATGCTTTTTATGGAAGCAGCAAACCAATGTCTTTTTATAAAATCAATTTATTTATTTAGAGAGAGATAAATCATAAAAGTTAAAAGTCAAAGGTGGAACCTAACAGCCTAACTATTTTTCTCTCTTGTCAATATTTAAAAAAATAAGAAAACCTTATTTAAGAAAACCAACTGAATTTTGTGTGGTCTAATCAAAATTGTTTTTAAATACAAAAAGTTATTTTCCTCTTATCTAATAAGCTCAAAATCGAGAAAATAAATTCATATTTTTGAGAAAAATGCCATTTTCATAAATTACTAATTAACATTATCATATACATAATTGAACTTCACCAATAATTTAAAAATCATTATTCCTATAAAAATTTCTTGATCTTGAACTGTATAGAGAAATTAAAGATATAACCCACAAAAAACAAAACCCAACACTAATATTTTCATACTAAAATGACATACCTATTTTTATATAATATAAAATTTTCCTAAAAAAGAAGTATGTCAAAACCATCCTACTATAAAAACAAAAGATAAACTTGTGAATTTTGCAAGATTTTTACCCGAGATTATGCCTTATTTTTTTTTTCAATCCAAACAAAAGCATTCCAATATTAGGAATTCCAATTAATAAACTTTTTTCTGATTTAAAGCATACATATTGACTGATGATAAACCACTTATTGTGAAAGATTCAGCATTCTTCAAAATTCTATCATAAAATTCACATATTTATCTTAATCCATTCCGAAACTACAATTTTCTCCTAACCTTGTCTTGATTTGCGATTTCTTCTTCGTTCTTTTTTATTTTTCTTCTTCATTTCTTGTTTTATTTTCCTTTTATTTTCTTTCTTTTTCATTTTTCTCTCCATTTTCTTTTGTTTTTTCCTTTGTTGAATTTTTTCAATTTTTTCCTGCATTCGACAGGATATTTCTACTGGTTCAAGGACACATGTTGTTGCATCCCCTGATTCCAAGGTGAAGGTTTTAGTAACTTTATGTGTGTCGTGATTGCACGCACTAACATTTTCCTTAAAATTACATCCAGCTGAAATAATACAAAAAATTGAACTTGTTGAGGTGTATTTCTTTGAATTGAGGAATGCTTCCAATTTTTAAACAGATAACTGAAGTATAATTATAACCTGTCCAGAATTTTGAAACATTTCTTAGAATCTAATTTCAAAACAGAAGTACAATGATTCCTCGATTCAAGCATCAATAATGACATGAGACTATTTGAATTTACAAGGGGCAGATTAATCCATTGGTGATGTCACAAGACCTAACCAGGTTAAACAGTATAACCCATGTTGCTCTATGTTGTTCAGCCAATAAATATGCAGTATTCAAATCAAATTAAATTATCAGTATTTTTGCTACTTTTACATTCAGGAAATTTTTCAGATATATTTAGCCATTTTACACCAAAATAGAAAGGCCATCACAGGAATTGTATTTTTTAAATAATCTTAATAAAATACAATCCTCATCACCATTTTTTTTTAAAATGGTGATTTGTAAATTTATAAGTAATTCAAGTTGGTGGGGACCATGACCATGATGAGTTGAATAAGGTACTAATTTCGCTCCTGTTGCACATCTACTTCCTGTTTAACAATGTCGCCTTCCATTTCTTCATACTAGAAATTTTTGGCTATGAAATTCTCAGCATCAATAGGCTACAAGTGAGGTAATTTATACTTTGTGTATTACCAACTCAAGATGGGTACCAACATGTACTTATGATACAGCTAATTCCTGTTTACTGATGTGATCCTACATTTTTAACTTTATGGACTATAAGAATTTCTGGTGGCAAAAATTCTCATCAAATATAGGCGATAAAAAATTCATAGCTGTTGTTTATATATCATAGATTTCTTACATTTGCTTCCTATTTAATGATACCCTCTTAAAGTTTGAAATTTTAACAAGATTTCTATGCTGTAGCAACATGTCCCTCGCCAATATATATAGAGTTGTACAACAGGGACATAGATAACATTTAAAAGTATATTTTAAAATTGAAATAGTTGTTTAAGGTAGCAAAAAACTGATAAGATGAAAACAAACTTATGAAACCATTGCAAAAACTGGAAAACAATGAAAAGGACAAACAAGTCTATAAAACACTACATGTACATGTAATCGCAAACAATCCTTCAAGGTTTGAAAGATTTCTGTCAAAACGGTTTCAAAGGACTTGTGTTCACAAGATGTCAATGTTGCAATACCCCCAAAAAATGGTCAAATCAAACTGGCGATATGATATGGTCAAGTACATATGATGGCGAACAATCCTTCAAAGTTTGAAAGATTTTCGTCAAACAGTTTCAGAGCATTTTCGTTCACTAAGTCTTTGGGACGGATTGAAATGATGGTCACGGGTACTTTTAAGCTGTTTGCTTACAGCCCCTTCATTTACTCACCTTTACGTAGACCTTTAAGCTTCTTATGAAGTTCCTTGAAGGCCATTTTTTCAGCTTTTAAACTCTCCTTTGCAGCTTTCTTTTCCTCTTTTATTTTTTTAATTTTTTCATATTTATCACAACTAAATGTTTGTGTGTGTGTCTGTTTACATCCACCATCACCCTTTCGTAGGGTAAGTGTCCTGGACACCAAATTTGTTGTTGAATCACATGGTCCCCAGTCACCTTTGTTGTATTTACATTCTATAAAGATATCAAAGCATACTGTAAATGCAGATATTGATGTGTGGTTTTAATAAAAAAAAAAAACATCCAAACTGAAAGGGGGGGGGGGGGAGGGGGGAGCTAAATTGGTGGAGTTGGAGCAAGAGGAAGTGGTTACCTTTAATTAAAGAAATTTTACTGACTTTTTCAATATTTGGCTCTTGGTAAGTGTTTTGCTGTATCCAATTTTTGAATAAATTTCAGTAATTTTAAGACTAAATTCCCCAAAAGTCAATTATTTTTTTAGCAATGTTTCAGATAAGCTTTGTTTGCATTTAAGAAGTATGTAACAGTATATACATAATACAATTTAGGTTCATCACCCAACTATGTATTGAACACGGTATAATTTTTTTGAATAAACGAAGACATGAATGGGTTCTTTATAAACAAATACTCAAAAAATATTACAAAAAATACACACTCATTTTGTGTCTTTTCTGTTTGCACGGGCGAGTCTGTTCGATCGTTGCATCACATCCATCCTTTGCTTCTTTCAAGGTCAATGTTCTCTTCATTTCATTGGTTGTTTCATCACAGGCACTCCATTCTCCTTTGTCATATTTACAACCTGCAATGAAAAGTACTACATTTTTTGTACTTGTATGTTTTATACTTTTTACTCCTAAAATTTAAGCTAAATAAGGTGTTAGAAATCTCAGGGGTATTACACATTACATACCACTGCAAGTCACTTCTCCTTCTCAAATGGAATACAAAGAAAGTGCAGAAAACATGGAGAGTAAATGAATAATTTTAATGTAGGAATATAATTTTTACAGAGAAAATTTTCTGAAAAGAAGGGAAACTTCATGTTACCCACATGTACATCTACCAGTTTGCTAAAATTAAGCCCCTTTTACTGACTAAAAACTTACAACCAAACTATGAAGAACAAAAATGTACAACATACAATGTATGCATGTACATATAGCTGATATGCCTGTAACTACATAATGTATAATACATGTACACATACATATACATGTACAATTACATCTACCGACCAAGGAGTGGTTATATTGTCACCAAATCAGTCATGCCAGAAAGCAAGCTCATAAACAGTTTCGGTGGTACGAAATATGTATATACATGTCTCTACCATATTACTATATCTTAATGTTTTTTTTCATACCTAATTCAGCCGGCATAAAGGAGCACTTGTATAAAGAAATGGCAGAGGCTTCCTGTTGAAGAGGATGACAATAGCAATTGATTGGTTGAAGGGTATTTAATGGATTTATTTGAACACAAAATCTCCATATATTTATTACGATTGTTCCATCTTACACCCCAGTTCTTTTGTTCGACTTGCTTTTATACAACAATTTTGCGTAAACATCATACTACCTATGTAGATTTCGAAAATTAAGAGTCTTTCAGAAAAACTATTAAAAATTCCTTAAACAATTTTTAATGTCCATAGCAAGATTTGAAGCATATAACATACAAGCCACTGAGAGGCAAAGCAACAAACCTACTGTACTAGTTCTAAAATATTAGATCTGTCCATACTCTAAATGCACAGACACTTGTTTCTATCAATGGGGGTCATGTGTAGGGGCTTGTTTCTATCAACACGATCAATGGGGGTCAATTATAATGTATTGTGTAGGAGCTTGTTTAGGTCAAGGGGGTCAATTATAATGTATTGTGTACGTAGGGGCTTTGTTTCTATCAATGGGGATCAATTGTAATGTATTGTGTAGGGGGTTTGTTTCTATCAATGGAGGTCAAATATAATGTATTGTGTAGGGGCTTTAATTTGTTTCCATTAAAGGGAGTCAATTGTAATGTATTGTGTAAGGGCTTTTTTCAATCAATGGGGGTCAAGTATATTGTTTCTATCAATGGTGGTCAATTTTAATGTAGGGGCTTGTTTCTATCAATAGGGTTCGAGTTAAATGCCTGTATCTAACTGGCTCAGACAAACAAGATGCACTGTGAGCCATTGCTCACTAGTGATACCCTCGCTTTTTGATAAGGTAGAAAAATAAATGAAGTTGTCGTTGTCTTGTTCTGAAAAATTATCCCATGATAGGGCATACCTATTGAAGACTTGTGACAAATTATCAAGTATTGTGATAACTACATGTAGTTGCAGAGAAAAATATGACAAAAGTTTTTTTTACAGACAGACTAATGGACGGATGCAAGCACAAACAGAACCGAAAAAGTAAAACAGTATACCCTCCTCTCCTTTGGAGCAAATAAGTATGGACTGATTGTCACATATCTAATTCCATTACCAAATTATTCTCATTTAATGCTAACTTGTCATTAAGACAATATAATAGACTTACATGTATATATGTAAACATGGTAAATTAAAAAGAATTTCATATAGAATGTTATGCGTTTTAACTACATGTACCTACCATTTGCTTTACGATGTTTCTTGTCTCGCTTCGCTGATGTTATACCAAGAAGGGCAACAACAATCAACAAAACATGGAACTTCATTCTGAAATAAACATCTTATTTCTGTTACATTTGATTATACCGTATGTTAAAATTTGGCACTTAAGATTGCCAGTGGCCGGTTTATTCTAAATTTTGGTACTTTCTTATGGTCTTATCATTTGCTATAACTAATAGATAGACAATATCTTGTGTAATGTACATTGTAGATAATGTTGTCACTACAAGCTGTGATAATTAACAATTGATAATTGTTGTTTTTAAAGTCTAAACGAATCCACTTTTTTTTTATTAGAAACAAAATATGATTTAGAGCAGTAAATATTTTAGGTTTAACAAAATTACAGTAATTTCAACTATAATCAATGTTAGTAACTTTTCCCAGATTATATTTTGAAATTATTTTGGAAGTTTAAGTTTTTTTCAGTATGTTTAATTTTGGCACATCTACATTGTACAACAGGCATGACAGGCATCAAATAATCAAAATATATTAAACTGCAGACAAATTATTCCAATTTACAGTATAGATGTATTGAATGTCGGATTCCCATTTTACATGTATTATCTACATATACATGTATTTACTTCTTGCAAATTAAAGAAAACATCAAACATCCAGCCTGCCTGGCATCCAGATGTATACTGTTTGTTTGTTTAGTTGGGGTTTAAGGGCGTTTTCAGCACATTTGGCTATTTCGCGCCGGCCAGTTTTTATTGGTGGAGGAAGCTGGAGTACCGGGAGAGAACCATGACCTTTGGTAGGAAAATTGGCAATCCTTGTCAATTAAGATCGGAGTCAAACACACCCCAACACAGGTGAGATTCAAACTCACAACCCCAGTGTTGACAGGCTAGTGATCATTAGTAGTCATGACGAACTACCTAGACCACTCGGCCAACAAGGCCCCCAGATGTATACTGTGGTATTATATATTTGCCAGTAATTTACAGTAGTTTCAATATTTATTTCAACCAATCAAAAATGTTTTGGAGAAAAGAAAAAAAAATCTTTTTAACCTGGGAAGGTCTTCAAATTCACCCTGTTATCTTTATACTACATTTTAGTTTGGTGATTTTTAAAGAGTTATTTCCCATATTTCAGCAGATTCATTGACAAATTTTATAACAAATATATATTTATTTGTAAGGTATATTTCTAACATTATATACCTCATCTCAATCTAAAATCTATTCCAAATCATTTTGTCTTGAAAATGGTTCACTAAATCTTTAAATAAAATTACACATCAAGGCACATTGCTTTTTTGTCCCTTTTAACCCCTTTTATCTCAAAAACCGTAAAAGATAGAAGAAATCTGTGGACATTCTTCCGGAAACACTCATCAAGATGTAAAGAAACCCCATTAAAATTGGAGGCAAAATAAAATTTTATGCATTCTCCAAAGTGGCTAATTTTTGCCCCTTTAATCTCTTTTATCTCTGCATTAACAAAAGTAACACAAAAATGCCTTGAGTAGCTTTTATTGTATTTCTTATGAGGAACGATCTAAAAAAAAAATCATCAAAATCATCAAAATCGGATAATAAATAAAACAAGTTTTGAAAATTAAGATGTATCCTTTTTTTGGCCCCTTATACATTTAATTTGTATCTCTAAAACAGTAAGTGATTAGTGAAAAACGGATCTTATAAAAAAAATTTCAATTTTTATCAAAGAACATTAAAAACCAAAAATTGGACAAAAATTTCAAAAGTAACACCAATCAAAAAACCTTAATGACCCCTAGAAAAAATTGAAGGGGCCAGTTTTCCCAAAATCATTTCTAACCTGTATTTCTTATGGGGGACCATTGTGGTAAAATGCCATAAGGATACTTTAAATAGATCAAAAGTACTTCACATTGAAAATTGCTAAAAAACTGAAAGTCACTGGACCATGACCAAGGGAGAATGGACTCAAAATGTTCAACTTACTGAGCTGTACTGAAAGTATTGCAACTTTTCATATATACAAAATATCATTGATCTATCACAAGTAGTTCCTTTCAAACCGACTTAAGAAGAAAACTTAACAACTGTTGACTATAACGCCGCTGTCAACGACGCCGGAAAAGCAACACCTATACATTTTAGGATGTTGTTAGGTTCTATGCTGTCACAATGCGTATCTCCTGTTAACAACATTAACTTCCCTAACACTTTATCATATTCCCTTAATCACTATATAGTTATAGCCTTTCAACAATGGTATTCTGGCTTACTCCACCAATAAAAGCTGGACGTCCCAATTACATTGTGTAAAAGCATATATAGCTAATTAACCAAAAGCCATTTAAGATATGACTACTAGTATTACGTTCCTGGTACAATACCTTAAGTTATCATAGCTGATTTTAATCAGATTCACATGTTAACATAAACTATTTATTCAAATCCCCACAGCAACCCCAACAGGTAATCCCTTTTGGGATTCTGTGTCCAGAGCTATTTTTCGGACTTGGCCGCCTGGCCGCTCCTGAAGCGGCCAAGTCAGAAAAATAGCTCCAGACACAGAATCCCATAAGGGATTACCCCAACAGGGTATCATTGACACCCAATTTCCCAATTAGTATTAGTGAAGCTGAGATGACAGGAAAATTATTTCAAGAACTCTGTCTCTCTGAAAAATGAATAAATAAAAAATACTAAATTAATCACATCTGCTGTATAATTTCACATTTAATGTCAATTAATGATTTTCAATTCAGTTTTTGCCTTGTTTTCCATATACAATGAATATAGTGATGAATATTGACTGAATATACTGAGTAAAATGTAGATTTAATCTGTAGATGTCAACCAGAATATAGACAATAGAACATGTCAATATCATTTGTAAATAATCAATATCACAAGATATCTGGTTTCTACTATTATTCTATAATTATTCATATAATGAACACCATTTGAAGATGCCAGATGTGGCAATATTGTATCTTAGATAATGGTGATAAGGAGCAAACTGGTGACATATGACCATAACAAAATAAGTCCAAACTCAGGTGTGGATTCAGACAAAGGTGAAACTGGAGTGTCACCCTGTCTTAAGTTAAGGGAAAATTTAAAAACCCCAAATTTTTTTCTACTAAAAGATGTAAATAGAGGCTGCTAGGAGCCTGTAAGGCTCACCTGGATTTTATTTGAAAGAGTAACACCTTTGGTCAATGTTATTTAAGGTATCCGGACCATAAATGACCATGTGATTATTAAAAAGTTCCCGGATGTTCTATACAACGCAATTGAAATGACCTCGGTAATTATCGGCAAACTTCGGAAATGCCAATACAACTAACTTATTTTTACAGACTCTGCATATAAGCAACAAAGTGGGTTTCAAGTTGAGAAAAAAATATATACAAAATTCCAGCTTTAAATTGTTTGGTTCAGCCATTCACGGTCAAAAAGAAGTACAATTTTCGATCATTATCTATTATGGTGCGGATACCTTAAGTCCTATTGCCTAATGTCAGTTATTTTGGATTTGCAATCATTAACAAAGTAACAACTCTTGGATAATACCTTGCAATGATCATTCATGACAATCCCATGGGACAAGTCTATTGATAGAAGATGATTTAGGAAATTTAACCAATCAAAAAAGCCCTTATTATTCTGAGGTACCTTACAATGATCATTCGTGAGGTCAAGTACATGTATATCTAGTTTCAGAAAAAAATATCTTGGAAATGTAACTCAATCTAAAGCCCCCTCTGGGGCATAATTTGCAGGCATGTTTGATAGCCTTGTACCACGGTAACAAAAAATTTTTTGGTCCCCATATAAAGAATCACTACCAAGTTTCATACCATTTTATTAAATTATTCATCAAACCTAAAATCCTGCATCTCACCCTGAAACCCCTTAAGGAGCTGAAGAATTTAAAGGTGTTCAATTTACACAAGTTTCTTTACATGTACAAGAAACAAACAAAAAAACAGATAATGAGTTTGTTTTTTGGAGGGAGGAAATTGTTTTCATCACGTACATTCTGCACAACTGGTTACATGTACATTGCATATTGTGATACCAAGTTTTTATTGGTGTATGTCACTAGGTGATGGTAGTTGGAGTCCTCTGAGACAGCCAACTGACCTTTTCAAGGAAAACTGCCAAAGTTGTCAATTAAGACATGTGTTGAAATGGTAGATATAAGAAAATTCAACAAAACTTGCCACTTTGAAGTACCTGTACATTTGTACATGTAACACAATTGAAGACAAAGTTCAGTTCTTTTTTGGATTGTTGAGTAACTGAATCTTTAAGCTTTTTTTAGGAAATTTTAAAATCAAATTTTAAAAAATCACACTCAAAAATCACTTAAAAACTCCAAAAAGTAAATGACATTTTATTTTTTCTAAGTTACGTCCCTTTCATTTGAAGAATATTATCTTTTATAAATTTAATATCTGCTTCCATGGTTATAAAATGAAATCTTAAACTTTGATAAAATTGATTATCATCCAGACCAGACTCTATGGTAACAGAATTCAATCACAAGTATCTACTTGAAATCAATTAAATAAACATTTCTCTGAATTGGATTTTAAATTACTGTTTATCAGAAATCAATAGTCAGCTGCTGATTAAATCATTTTTGTGTAGAATTTCTGCAGATCTCATTGCACTAAATAGTACTTATTTACGCAGAAATAAATAGGAACGAAATTTTATTATAAAAACATTTCAATGTATGAGCTCAAAAAAAAAACATGCTACTGACTCGTTTGAATAATGTCCAGAATTTTCCACTATCCCCTGTTCCTTTTTATTAATGATAAATGTGTATTATTAATTCTACATTAAATCTCAAAATGCTATCTTCCATGTCAATTCGAATGTCAAAAATACTGGAAAACAATTTCTCACTGAAAAGTACAAAATGTATATAGTCTTTATTTTATTCTTAAATTGAAATATCAATCACGGATGTCCTACATGTAAACAGTCATCATGGTTTAAACTTTTGGTAAAAAATCTTGAAAAAAATGATGAACATTATGACCACGGGACATAATTCTAAACTAGAGGCTCAAATGAGTCTGAATGGCTCACCTGGATAATAAAGCAGATAAATTACTGCATATTTAATTTTATTTGTATATCAAAGCTTTAATCCAATCATAGTGAAATGATATTTTTTTTTTATAAAGGACCTTCCGTGAATTACATTTGTAATTCCTTGCAAGCTTGGTCAATATTGGCCTTATAATTTCAAGGGTGATGATGAAACTGTGATTTCCCATAAGGCCAAAGCAAGTTAATTCTATGTTTGACATCATCAACCGCATTGGATTTTCTTCATTTCTTTATAAAACAAACAAGGTAAAATTTTGAGTATTTGTTGACAAAATCCAGAAATTTGTGATTGTTCTGTCATTTTAAATGTACTATTCATGTAGACAGGTGTTATTTGAGTTCAATAATTTCTCTTTAACATCTCTTTTCTTATGTCTTATATCGAAATGTCATGGAAAATAATCTACATATGATTCCAAATGGCTGGAAATGAGTGATTAGTCAATTTCTACAACTTTACTTTGAAACCTCTAAAGTCTACATGGTCTACAATGTAGATCAAGAAAAGTTCAGTTTAACTGCCAGTTTTCATATTTGTTTTATGTTTTTTTGGTTTGCCTCATACCCTCCTCCATTTGAAAAAAAAGTTGACGCCAAAGAAAGAATTAACTTGCTTTGGCCTATGCTTTAATGCAAATCTATGTGCCATCACAGCCACCCTGTATGCCACTCTATCAACAGGAAATGAAAATCTTTGTAGATTGTATCCATTCATCATTTCTGTAAATTTTCAAAAGATTTAGCAATTTAGTGTAGAGGAGAAAATTTTGAAAATTTAGGCCATCAACAGAATCAAGAATTGTCTATGCTGGCCTTTTTTAATGTGATCTGGAAAAAATGAGAAATTGTCATAAAGAGCCTTCCATACATGTACATTACTCCTGCCATGTTTGGTTAATACTGGTATTGGAGTTTCATAGGAGATGATATTAAATCGTGATTTCCCATAGGCTTCAATACAAACTATGCCACTGTAGCTGCCATACACATGTACATGTACATTTTTTGTACAAGTACATGTACATGCCGCCTGATCAATACAAATAGGAGAATAAATTTGAAAATTTGACCAGACAAAATCAAATCAATCATATTACATTTTATAGTTACTTGTAATTTCATCATGTAATAATCAATTTGTTTATGTACTTTTCAAACTCTTGTATTAGAAATAAATATTTAACAGAAATTATAAATGAAAATCCAGGGTTTGACGATTTAAGTATAATTAAGAAATTAAGCTTTATATTAAACCCATCAACACCATCACAAGTAAATAGACTTGGTTCCTTTATAAAAAGGTCATTAGAACTGAGGATTTACTTGTGTATACATGTATACAATTATAATGTTTTTTTATTTACTTGTATTATATGTCACAAACATTTTTATGTTTATATGACAATAAACATTTGAATTGAATTGAAATCTATTGTCAAACATGCCCCTTGTGGGCCCTTGATTTTGTGAATAAATCTATCTATTAGCCAATTTAGCTGCCATGTGCATGTATGCCGTACGATCAACACCAAAAGGAGGGATATTTGAGAGCCCCCAAATAATCATTTCTGTAAAGATTGAAAAGATTTGGCATTGTTGTTTTAGAGAAGAAAATTGAAAATATGACCAATCAGAATCAAGAATTGCCTCTAGATCTGGTGGCCATGTTTTTCATTCGATTGAAATGAAATGAGGATATTTTATAGACACCCTTCCATAGATCATTCCGGTGGAATTTTGCTCAGAGGAGATGATGAATAGTCTAATGATAAATGGACAACAAATGGACAACAGACACAAGGTCATCGACTTGTGAGCTAAAAAGAGCAATTCTACTGAAGTAGGGTCCTATTGACCAAGTGGTAATTTAAGACAAAAATACATGTGTATACATGTATATATAAATTAATTGGTTGGATGCTTAATTCAAGTAATGATGCCATGCAATTTGTTTCAATTTCCTCATCCCTGGACAACTTCACAAGTTTGAGAGAAACTGACTACATGCAGTCAGATCTTTACATCAAAGTTTGATCCCAACAGGTCTACATGTAATTAGATCTTGACTTTCAGACAATTTTAATATGGACAGAAAACACATCATTGTGATGGGAAAAAACTATGCAATTAATTCTGAAAAGTGGCATGACAAAAAGATAAACTTATTAATGACATATAAAAAAAGATGTTGAAATGTACTGTAAAAAAGTAAAGATTTACAACTTACTCAATCTTACACTTGAAATGAAAGGCAAACAAGTTAAATAACCTTATACTGATTTACATGCAATGTGCAGGCTAATGAAAGCTTCCTGACAGTTAACAAAATCTGAAATCCACTGATCAAATATTCATACACTGTGTATTTTCTAATATCAAATATAAATTGATGTTAATATACACTAAAGTAATTCCAGGCCATTTTCACACAAAATTTGAACAAGAAAAGCATGCTAAATGCATTGTGTTGAAGAATGCCTTAAATTAAACCCAAGTAAAAAATTGGTTTGCGAAATACCTTCTTAATAGTTTCTGCTGATAGTGTCATAACTGTCACCTCTGTTAAGGCTGATGATAAATTTTGGTTGTAAATAATAATAAGCCAAATCTACTACTATTTAGTGTGTTAAGGACAAACTACAACAGTTCAACAGTTCCCCCCCCCAATTTTGCATTTTACACACTACCCTCGTCTTCGTCTCGGTTACTATCAATAATATGAGGGCATACCATAGAACCTGCCATGCCAGGTATCTTTGTTCAACAGAACTATCCTCAACATTATTCTGATCTAAGTGTACCCAAAAATTTACACATCAATTAACTATTATTAATATGAATTATAATTGAAATTTATGATATCTACATATAGTGATAGATAATTTTTACACCGATGAATTAGTACACTATACGAAAAATCTTTACATTGTAACTCCCAATAAGTAAATTTACAAACCTTGTATCTGAAGAACAATTCCAACTGATGAATTATTTGTAAACAAAGACATATACACAACGTATGACTATGTTATCGTGTACAGAATCACGTTTATGATTCTCAATTTCCTTTTAACCAATCAAATAACTGACAAGAGACTTTTAATTCCTGAGGGCTGAGTTAACGATTAGGTTTTGTGGGGTTCACAAAAGGATATATAATTTATTTGTGAGATACAATGTATGCCGGGGAAATGTGTCAAGCCGCCTATTTCAAATTAAGAAAAAATATAAAGTTGATTTTCAGAATTGGCTTTAAAAACTTTTTAATTTAGGTGTTCGAGCAGATATTGGAAGACTGCCCCTGGAGATGTTGATAAAAATATCAATATATATCATACACAGTAAGATTGTATTCCGATAAACCCTTTATATCAAAATAAGCTCTTTAATTTATAAAAAAAAAAAACAATATACATTCTACAGGACTTGATTCTGCTTTACTTATTTTAAAGATATGGTAGAGGTAAGGAAATTATACAAAAATACTCCTTACAAAATATAACAATAGATGGAAGAGCAAATACATTGAACCTTTTTACTAGTAAATGAAAATTTCATGGATAAAACTCTTGCAGAAATAGAAGATAATATTAAATTAAATATATGGGAAAAAAAATTGTATCTGAACCAAACTAAATTTGAAACTAGAAAATTAGTAACAAAATCATCATTATCTTCTAACAGAAAAGGAAAGATGCGATAAAATTTCAAAAAGAAGAGCAAAATTCCAAAAAGGAGAGATTATGTCACTAATTCAAAAAAAGATGAAACTCATTTCCTTCTACAATGTATGTCTAGTAATAATGAAAGAAAAATAAATAATTAGATTTTTTGTTGAATATTAATAAATAACGGATTTAGGTATAAAGTAATTTAATTCCTTAATCCTAGTTGGTTCCTTCAGAACTGATTAAAGACGAATCTTGAAATACTTGTACTTTGTATATATATTACAGTTATCCTACGGTTATACTGTATCTTCTTTCAGTTTGATGTAGGGGCGGATCTATGGTTTTTTAAGGGGGGGGGGGGGGGGGCGTAAATCTACCAACAAATTAAACGTGGCTCCTTTATAATAAAAAAGGTCTTCAGAACTGACAGGTGAGCTGTTGAATATCATATGTTTGTATTTATTTTGTTTTTTTATTTTATTGACATTGACCCAAATATCTGCAAAGTTTTAAAAATGAATATACGACAACAATGTGAGGAAAATTTAAAAATGAATGGAAGATAAAATGGCTCAAATAATTTTTGTCACATAAATTACTATTGCAGTTTAAGTATCTACGAATAATATGGGTCGAATTAAAATGTTGCACCAAGCAAAAGTGAGCCATTTTCCAGAAAATTAACCAACCTGACGAAGATAATTATAGGTCTGAAATTCCAAACTGTTTTTGCGTGCAAATGTAGTTGACTGCATATGACAAACTGTTATATTGATTTGAAATGTTCATACAACCGGTAACGACAGAAAATTTGGGATTTGTCAGAAAATCTACTTTAAACAAAACTGAATTATAGTGTATTCAGGTTTGAAGGAAGTACTATTGATATTTACGGAAGGGGAGGAGTCGTTTTCTCAAACATTCACGAAATAATTTTGTGGGATTTTGAAAGTACGCTTGAAAATTTGAGGAAACTGTCCATTTCCTTTGGCTTTTGTCAAATCTGCCATATGCACTAAAATCTATTCTCTTTGAAAGCACAGACCCAAGAGATTTTTTAACAGTTATTTGTATGTATGTTTTAATATGTCTTAAATAAAATAACATACAAAATCATACTGATTGTGCACGTAAGATTTAATTCCCGTTCTCCTCAAAACGATAACCCATGTAATTGCTACTTTCTGTATACATTGAGATTAACAACAATATAGAATCGTGTAACCTAGTAGTTTCCCGGGACTGTTGGAGTTAACTCCCTTATGACACCAATGAGACACCTTGTCTATGGAAATTTAGACGTGGGACAAGACTTGAACCCACATTCAAATCCTACCTCATATAATTGTATAATTATTTATTAATTTAACATCGATCTCTAGAATATTAATGTAAAGAGGACAAATACACCTAACGAGTAAACAAACAAACAAAAAACAAACAAAAAACAAAAACAAAAAAAACAAAAAAAAAAACTCAATCCCATGATTAGACAAACCCGGGATGGATGGGTGGATGAATTATTGTTTAACGTCCAGTGGCAACCAGGTGCATATCAGGACGAGAACATGTTGATATGATAGTGAATATGATCCCTGCTTTGTACTAGACCGACACGCTAAGTCGGATTTTTAATGTGCTAGCTCACGAGGTAACTGTCCACAGGAAGACATATCACCTCACTCGGACACATTATACTGACTCCAAGCCGACCAGTCTTTGTTCTTACTCCTAGATGCCGCGTGCTTGGCGGAGAAGCAGCAAATACCAATTTTAATGTCTTTGGTTTGACCCGGCCGGGGATCGAACCCGCGACCTTCCGCACTCGGGGCGAGCACGCTACCACGAGACCACCAAGGCGGTCTACAAACCCTGGAAAACAAATGAAAAACCACAGGCACAACAAATGAACATTGAAAACTGAAAAACAATGAATAACACGAACTCCTATAAAAACCAGGAGTGCACCGGAAGGGTAAACATTCCTGCTCCGTACGGCACCCGTCGTGAAGTTCAACAAAGTCAATCCGGTGGTAGTCACCGTTAAATCGTTGGAGGTACATGAAATCAAGGACGTATATTAGAGTTATACGTCTTTGATGAAATGTTACGATATTGGGAACAGGTCTTGGAACACTGTAACGGTCAATCATTCGTGATGACTACCGTAAAATTTCCTAAGTAATGACATCAACTTGTAAATATGTAATTTCACAAACCATGATTCTATAAAAAAAAATAAGAATAGAAATCTCTGAAAGGAAAGAGGGCATTTAAGTTTTATTGGTAGGAATTAATGTACCATAAATTCAGACTTTACTTTGAAAAATTGTGTGGGGATCTTCACACATAACATGTATAACCAACCATTTAAGGGACGAGATCAAAAGTTCAATGTCGGATAAAAAACTTAATTCACATAGTTTTTTCACTGACCCCCCCACCCCCCTCTTAACTTAATTTGGGAAAAATTGATTGACCAATATAGGCGTATACAAAAATCGATGTCGGATAACAAAACTTCCAGTGATTTTTACCCCCCCACCCCCAAACTATTTGAATTAAGTTTTTTATCCGACATTGAACTTTTGATCTCCTCCCTAACATGCATGTGTGTGATAATTCAAAGGGATGATCTCATGTATTTATTAACAATCTAATTAAAAACCGATCTCTCATCGCTCCCGTTTTCTGATATGTCGCCGCTTTGAGGTCACACGTGAGTGAACTGGAACTTATGAATTTATAATGACATGCAAATGAGTTGACTTCCTATCAGTAAGCCAATCAAAAAAGTTTATGAATTCTGGGGACTGACGATTTCTTCGTTAATAAAATGAGTTACACCCCTTTACCACACGATCAACTTACAAGATCGCCTAAGCCGCAATTTCTTTGGTCGAACAGGACACACCTACGAGGTCACTCACATGTGACCTCAAAGCGGGTTTCGTTAGATCTCCGACGCGACATATCAGAAAACGGGAGCGATTAGAGATCGGTTTTTTTAATTAGATTGATTTATTAAAGGTATAAAATGACACGTGTGTTTGTTTATAAATAATAACCACGTGTCTTATGCAAATTAATGTTTTCACTTTCTATTGGCTAGGCTATTGTATTTTACCTGCCAGGTAATAATTGTCATGCAATTATCGTGCTTTAATTTAAAGCGCAAATTTAGGTTTATAGAAACTAAATTCTCCATTCGAAGTTCGTCTTTCAAACAGCACTGTTCGCTTTCGTTCACATAGATTATGTCGGAATCACCGTCTCATGAAGGAATAAATGTAGATGAACAGAACTCTCGGAGCAACCAACCCAGAGGCTTACAAGCAGATCTTTTGGATACGGTGGAATTGTTCAAAACCATATTAGGCACAAAATTGGATGATTTTAAGACTGAATTATTCCAGGAAAACGACATTTTCAAGAAGAAGGTAAAAGAGGACGTCAACATCAAATTTCGTAGCGAAGGCAATCGGAAGCAGTTTTCATTTAATGAGGAGGTACTAGAATCTTTGGATAAACTACGTAAATCTCTACCGGCAGATAATACAAAAGCCGCTAAATTGGTACTGTAAGTAAGTAAGTAAGTAAGTAAATTATTTATTTATCGAGGGTTACTCAATTAGACTTAATCTAATTTTCATTGAGGCCCTCCAAACATCCATTAACAAAATCATACACATTCATACAATACACATTCACATAATAATAATCAACAAATTATAAACAGTATATAATAAACGTATATAATTAAGATATAGTACATTTTCCTTAAACTCCATTAAGGAAATATTTAAAACAATGTTCCTTAAATATGTTAATATTTCGAGAATTTTTTATGCAATATGGCAAATCATTCCAAATTTTAACTGCTGAATACTGAAAGGATTTTTTATAAAAATTTGTATTTGGTCTTTGTAAGAACAAATCATCATTTACTGAAGATCGCAGATTATAATTGTGAACTTCACTAACAGTTTGTAAAAATAGATACTCTGGAACAAGACCATTTACTACTTTATACATTAGCACAGATTTTTGATATTTAACTCTTTCTACAAAAGGTAACCAGTTCAGAGAAGAGAACATAAAATTTGAAGGAACTGTATTATCACATTCTAATATAATTCTTGCAGCTCTTTTTTGAAGCTTAGTAATTCTGTCTGAATCTTTTTTAAGTACATCACCCCAAACAGAACTGCAGTAGTCCATATATGGTAATATATATGAGTTATAGAACAGCTGTCTAACATAAATTGGTAAAAAATGTTTTAATTTATTTAAAAGTGCAATTTTGGATGATATAATTTTACATACTCTGTTTACCTGATCTGTTTACTGGAGCTTATAGAGAAAGTCAAGGGTCGCAACAAGCTTATAAGGATAGCTGACACATCTCCCGCTGGGTGGAACACGGTGAAAGAGTACGAGACCAACGCTATTGCGTCCGATTCAGAAGATGAGAAGAAAATACGTCAGACGGAAAAACGGGCTATCCGAAGCGCAAAGGACAAGTCTAAGCGTTCACAGCCTTACCCGAAGACTGCACCTCTTCCCAACCTGCAGAGACCGTCGGGAATCCTGCTTATGCTAATTCTTATCCTCGTGCATCTGTCCAACAGCCCTTTCGTGGGGGCGTCGCAAGGCGTGAGCCTTGCCAGTATATCTGATACAACTGTAGGCAATTTGGACATTGGAGGAAAAATTGCCCCCTCTTCGCTAAATCAACAGGAAACAGCACAACGTTTCAGAAACAGTGACGTCGATCAGGATAGACTACGCAGGCCTGCAGCTTTAGTACATGGTTTTTCAGACGTTTTTACTGTTGGTCGGTGGAATGCCGGATTTGTTCCTTGCTCCCAGGAAGTTAATGAGCTGTATGGTAAGCTGCCAGATTTTCTACTATCATCGAAAGCTGAGAGTACTCGGAGGAATTACAGATCAGCCTTCAATTTATGGTGTAAGTGGGCTAATTCTCATTCTATGTCCCCCTTACCCGCCCAAAGTATTCATATTTCGCTGTATTTAATACACTTGGCTGATTCTGCAAATTCCGTGTCTAAATTAGATGAGGCCATATATGGCATCGCTTGGGCGCATAAATTAGCTGAATTTGACAATCCATGCAGTGATGACTTAGTTGTATCGGTTAGGGAAGGAGCCCATCGGAAAATTGGTCACTATATTGTGAAGAAAGAACCGATCACACCACAAATATTGCAAGAAATTGTAGATAAATATGCTTTTCCTACTTGTAATCTAAAAGACATTAGAATAGCTTGTATGTGTATACTTTCTTATGCTGGTTTTTTAAAGATTTTCTGAGTTAGCTAATTTGAGACTTTCTGACATAAAATTTTTCCCAACTCACATTGTACTCCATTTGGAGAAGAGTAAAACAGACATTTATCGGGAAGGAAAAGAAGTTTATATTTCTAAAATTGGTACCAAAACTTGCCCATTTAATATTTTGCAGAGATACATCAAATTAGCTAACTTTGTTGATAATTCCTCTGATTTTTTATTTAGATCTATTTCATTTTGTAAATCATCTAGTACATATAAACTAAGGAACACTGGACCAATTTCTTACAGCAGGTCAAGAGAAATCTTGTTGGAAGCTCTAGAATCCATAGGTCTAGATAAATCTAAGTTTGGTCTGCATAGTCTCAGGTCTGGGGGTGCAACTGCGGCAGCTAATGCGGGGGTTCCAGACAGATTGTTTAAAAAACATGGTAGATGGAGAAGTAATAAAGCCAAGGACGGATATGTTAAAGAAGACTCCTCGGTCAAGTTATCTGTTTCAAAAAATCTTGGCCTTTGAATTGTTGTAATTTTAAGATACATACATTGGTCTCCCAATTCTTCCTTTCTTTCTTTATCTTCGATATGCTATGGTGCTGTCAAGGCGAGCTGATACCAAAACACTGTGTTTTGTTTTATTTTATAAATAATTTGTTTGGTTGAACTGGTGAATGAAAACATAAATGTATATATTAAAGGTATAAAATGACACGTGTGTTTGTTTATAAATAGTAACCACGTGTCTTATGCAAATTAATGTTTTCACTTTCTATTGGCTAGGCTATTGTATTTTACCTGCCAGGTAATAATTGTCATGCAATTATCGTGCTTTAATTTAAAGCGCAAATTTATGTTTATAGAAACTAAATTCTCCATTCGAAGTTCGTCTTTCAAACAGCACTGTTCGCTTTCGTTCACATAGATTACACCCCCTCCCCCCTCCCACCCCGACGCCGCATATAAAACAAAAAGTTTCCAAGTTTATTGTACAATTTGTAATTTTGTGTTTTTCTAATTGTAGATTGTGTATGTTTGATGTGATGCAGGGGGGCCCAAGACAGCCTTTTTTGGACATTGTCTTTTATTATTAAAATAAAATATGCTACAGTGCTGTCAAGGCGAGCTGATACCAAAACACTGTGTTTTGTTTTATTTTATAAATAATTTATGTTTGGTTGAACTGGTGAATGAAAACATAACTCAATTTTCAGAAACATCACATCTTAAAATTGTGTCCTTATCACATACCGGAGTGGCAAAAATCTAACCTTTTAGCACATATAATAAGAATCACAATTTAAAAGCTCTGAATGTATCGACTTGAGTGACACTTATACGACGCCTATATCAATTTAATTCGCTATATTCACATCGGTTGCAAGATATTCCCTGTACCCGCCCGCCTTTATTCATTTCACTAGTCCCGACTAAAATGATATGAAATGGGTTCCTGTTTATCACTGTACATACATAAAGAAACTGCGAGGCCGTGAGGTGGTAAAGGATGTGTTGGGGCGACCGCAGATTTTAAATATTTCGAAAGAATCATGATTTGCTTTAATATAAATTAACTTGTTTTTTTTTTTCTATCTTCAATTTCTATGTTCTTCGACCTCTTGAGGTGGAGTGGGGGTCTTGGCCTACCTATTTCGACTCTGCCACACTCGGCCTAAGGCGGCCTTAAACTTCTCAATGATTACTTCATACCCCACTTTAAGAACCGGGGTTGAAATTTTTTCACTAGAATTCACCTACTTCTTCAACTGATTTTGTTGATGAAAAAAACCCTTTGAATAACAATTTTAGAAATGCTATGTCAGTGACTATAGATAAAATTCTTGACTGAACCTGTGTTAGGAATTAAGAGAAAATTTACACATATAACTCTTTCGATATTTATATATTCAGTTCACGAGTTCATGCGTCATTTCTTTCTTTCTATGATAATTGAATCTTACTACTGTCCTGAATACAAAATATGTATGTAAAACTCCTGTAGTTTTCTTAAAAATACCATCAATCTTAGTTAATATAATTATTCATACGTCATTTTTGATCATTTTTTTTATCAAAAGTTATAGCATGGGATCGACGAGAAACTATAAAAGATAATAAAATATTTTGTGGTTTCAGCGGATATTTCAGTGTATGTGTGTATGTCTTCTGTTTATGTTGTGGACTTTTTGCAAATCTTTAGGGAATTTTTTAATGTTTGTTACGCTCGTTTTAATTTGTCTTGCAACGAGAGAGGCTTGAGTACTTCGCTAAACTAGTTAATCCCGTTGCATTTTGATATCTTGTCTCAGCTCTGAGGACTTTGTCATACGGTTGTTTATTTTTTTTTGTGTTTATGCATATTGGAATATAGTTGTTCAATGAAACATATATCGTGATTTCGGCTGAAGGTTTTCATAACTTTGTCGTTGGGTATAATTAAGAGCATGTTCCTCAGTCTCGACACAGGCCCTTATAAATGCAGGCTGTATACCGGCTTCTTTTTTTCACATTTTTAAATATCGCAAGCGGGCCCCGCAAATTTATTCAATGGATCCACAGCTACCGGCCTGTGGGAGGGGGGGGGGGAGGGGGGATGTTGGTTGACCTGGGGGTACGATTTTTCCAAATTCCCTAAAACATTTGCCATTCTTCGCCAATTCCTTAAAAATTTTGCTCCTTTTCCTCTATTCCCTAATTTTTTTGCTATTTACCCAATTCCAAAAATCGTGTTACCCCTATCTGCGAGTTAGCACTTATATCCTCGAATTACTGAGATGATAAAAGTATGTTTTAGATCTTGAAAGTTACATGTTGAAGTTTCAACGAAAGAACGAATTTCTATCCCAACTTCGCTCGATTCCTTCGTATGGAGGATTTTAACCCAATTTTCACCTGCTTAAGACAGTTCCAAGTTCTGTTCAAAGTTTCTATGTCAATCTCATTTACTCCATATCTTCTTCCTGTCATTGCTTATTCCTTTATATTTGTAGTAGAATAGAGAATGGAAACAGGGAATGTGTCAGAGACAGCAACATGAACAACCCGACCAAAGAGCAAAAAACACATACAAACGAATTAATGTACTGAGAAAACTAAAATTTATTATTTTCCAGTAAAAGCCTATTTACTTTTGTTAGAACGCTTTTAGAATACGCATGTGAATGAAGATGAAAAATGAATAACTTGAATAACAGAATTGGTAAGTATAGAAAGAAGTATATGGGTACAATTGAAGTCGTATTTAAGGAGGATCATGAGCCACCGGAAGTGACATCAACGGAAGCTGAAGTCACATTATCCAGATGTTGTTTGCGCCCATGCACAACCGGAAGTATTTCTTGTGGACGTGGCGTGCAAGCGCAACCGGAAGTAGTGGGTTTTCCTGACATTTTTCTATTACTGGTTTACAGGATTGACGTCAGTGACGTGCCATGTTCCGGATGCTTATTTTGCGCACGCATGGACGGAATCGGATTGGATTACCTCCTTATTCCCGCGCATTTCATTCTCGATTGTCTCTTGGCTTGACATCGGTCTGTATAGGGTTAGGGTCTCCCATTGAGTCCCTATGGGCTGTTCCTCCCACTGTAATGTCGAAGTCTGAGAGTATACTCAGTTGTCACAACGGGACTATTGGGTTATCTATCTTTTTCCGCGTTTTTCATTCTCGGTTGTCTCTTGGTCTGTTATCGGGCTGTATAGGGCCAGGCGGCTGATCCTCTCGATGTTATGTAGAAGTCCGAGATTATACGCAGTGCAATGGAACTATTGGGCTGTCTTCCCTTTTCCTGGGCTTTTCATTCCGGGTGATATCTGTTCTAAATTGGGTCAGGGAAAATCCAAAGGTAGGATTGGATTATGCCCCCTTGCCTCCATTTCGGTTGATGCTTTCAACGTAATTTCAATACAGGTGTGTACTTAGCAACCGCCCTAGCAAAGGCGGTCCTTCTCATTGCTTTCTGCTGCTCTTTACTGCTCGTAGGTGCTCAGGACTTTACTTATCAATGCTCTTTGCTGCTCAGAACCATGCTCTCGTGCTCATTTCGGTTTATGAGGAGGAGGAGGAGTGAGAAAAAGGAGGGAGGGGAGGAGGGATTGCTTTTGAGGAGGATGTGGGGTCATTTTTTTCTTGTGGTGGTCTTGATGTTCTTGGTTTGGGTTGTCATCAGATACGTTTTTAGAAAGTTAAAAGTCTGTTTTACTTGTATATTTTCTTCACTGCTGAGGGTTTCACTCCGTTGCACATAGATGCTCTTCGCTGTGCTCATATTGCTCTTCTCTTACTTCGTGCTGCTCGTCACTGTACATCGCTGCTCATGCCTGTACTCATTCTGCTCTTCTCTTATACCGTACTGCTCTCTGCTGTTCATCGATGCTGAGCACCATGCTCTTGTGCCTATTTCGGTTTTTGAGAGGAGGAGGATGAACGATTGTTTTTGAGCAGCAGGAAGAGGAGGAGTGGTCATTTTCCTCTTGTCTTGGTCTTGGTGTTCTCGGTCTGTGTTGTCATCAGACAAGTTTCCAGATAGTTGAAAGTCTATTTTCCTTGCATCTTTGCGAGTTGGATGATTCTCTTTACTGCCGAGGGCTTCACTCCGCTGCACATCGCTGCTCTGGACTGTATTCATATTGCCCTTCTCTTACTCCGTACTGCTTGTCACTGTTCATCCCTGCTCATGTTTGTACTCATTCTGCTCTTCCCTCGCTCCGTGCTGCTCAGCAGTATGCCCTCGTCTCATAACGGAGGAGGAGGGATTATTTTCTTCTTTGTGCTCTTGGTCTCGGTTTTCCTCAGACAAGTTTCTAGATAGTCAAAAGTCTGTTTTCCTTGTATCTTGGCGAGTTGGATGATTCTCTTCACTGCTGAGGGTGTCACTCCGCTGCACTTCGCTGCTCTGCACTAAACTCACACTGCTATTCTCTTGCTCTGTGCTGCTCTTTGTTGCTAATCGGTACCAATGCTACGTGATCATTTCGGTTACTTGGGAAGAGGAAGAGGAGTGAGGATGAGGAGAAGGCAAGAGACAAGAAGGAATCGGAGGAGGAGGGTCAGTTTCTTCTTGTTATGGTCTTGATGTTATAGGTCTTGGTTGTTATCAAACAAGTTTCTAGATAGTTAAGAATATAGAACTGTTTTTCCTCGTAATTTCGCGAATCTCTTCATTGCGCAGGGCTGCACACCGCCACTTAACGCTGCTCTGCACTAAACTCATTTACTAGTAACTCTTCTCTTGCTCCGTGCTGCTCTTCACTGCTCATCGCTGCCCCGCTCTGTAGTCATTTTGTTCTTCTCTTGACTGGTCTTCTCTTCTACTTGCTGCTTTGCACTGTTCATATTTTGCTCTTCGCTTGCTCCGTGCTGCTCTCTATTGCTCACCGCTGCTCTGCACTGTACTCATTTTGCTTTTTCTCTTGCTCCGTGCTGCTCTTTACTGCACATCGCTGCTATGCACTGTACTCATTTTGCTCTTCTCTTGCTGTGTATTGCTTTTCACTGCTCTTTTCTTGCTCCGTGCTGCTCTCCACTGCTACTCGCTGCTCAGTGGTGTACTCATCAGTGCTCTTTTACGTTTATCGCTGCTCAGGACTGTACTCATCACTGCTCAGAATCATGCCGTCGTGCTAATTTCGGTTTTGAGGAGAAGGAGGGATTGCTTTTGAGGAGGAAGATGAGGTGTGGTCATTTTCTTCTTATCTTGGTATTGGTAATCTTGGTCTGGGTTGCCATCAGACAGGCGTTCAGACAGTCGGAAGCCTGGAACTGTCTTTCTTTGTTCCTTGGATGAAAAGGCATTTCTCTTCACTGCTACTCGTCGCCGCTCTGCACTAAACTAATTTTGGTCTTATCTTGCCCTGTGCTGCTCTCCACTGCTCATCAACTGCTGTGCAATAAACTCATTATGATCTTCTCTTGCTCCCTACTCCTCAAAAACTGAGATGGGCACGAAAGCGTGGTTCTGAGCAGCGATGAGCAATGATGAGTACAGTCCTGAGCAGCGAGAAGCAGTGACGAGCAGCACGGAGCAACGAGAAGATCAGTGATGAGTACAGTCCTGAGCAGCGAAGAGCAGCACGGAGCAAGAGAAGAGTAAAATGAGTAGGGTACTTCCGGTCCGCCTAAGCATGCGTTAAACTGTTCCGGGTCGAAGCATTTCCGTAAATCATACATGGAAAAATGGCGAATATTTCCGGTTCCGTAACATCCGCTTCCGGTGATGTCAAGTCTTGTGATGTCATTTTCCCGAGTGACGTTCCTTCCGGTGGATTCTCCACAAATACGACTTGAACTGTGTCCATATATCGGTATGGAAAACACATGTGAAATGATTCGCTAAGATCTTTTCACAGTCAGGGCTGCAATTTTTGCAGTCACCTTGTTGGTAAACATACTTTCTTGTATTTTGTAGAACGATTTATACACCAGAGTGTCATGTAGATAAGGGGGAGGTTAAATCTGGGTAACGATAAAACCGGTTTAACCCCAAGTATTACCTGCTGAACGATAAAATATTGCAAAAAATCCCAAATTTTATAAAATTCAGTGTTCAGTGTCTGTATAACAAGTGAGGCTATCCTGACTCTCTATTGAGTTTATGTTTGTGTTTTATGCTCTTTTATGGTTTTTCTTTTCGTGTGTTTTATACACCAGAGTGTCAGGATAGATAAGGGGGGGGGGGTGGGTGGTTTGGGTAGCCATAAAACCGGTTTAAGCCCACCACTCTTCAGTCTCTGTATCAAGCCTGTGTTTATGTTTGTGTTTTGTGCTGTTATATGTTATTTCTTTTTGCTCGTTTGTTGATTGGTCTTTCCTGTTATCCATTTTGTTGTTTATCGAAAAATGATTAGCTTTTTTTTAAAGACAGTATTTGTTGAAAAAATTCTTTAACGTGTTGGATATTGCTTCGCTTTTCAACATTTTATAGGCCTTGTGCACAATTAAATGGGTCGTAAACCGACAAAATGTGCACATTTTCTGCAGCAAAATTGGTATCATAACATATTTTAATACTACTGCATCGATACCAGTCCCTTTAGGTATCACCATGGTTGTTAGTATTTCGATATTAACCCGAAATTGATACTTTGAATTCAATGCTAGAAAAATATAGTATTTGAGAATATTGAGGAGTATCTTCGTCGTGCATAGTTATGTCTTTAGATAATTTTGACTGTGCCTTTTCGGTCATTTTCGCACTTTTTGAAAATCCTCTTCAATGTTTTTGGATTATTATTTTTGTTTTAAACATATTAGGCCTTAAGTAAAACTGATAGTTCGTAAATCGACGAAATGTGCACATCTTATGCATCGAAATTGACACGATCACAGAATTTATATATATACAGTTGACATCGACCTACAAAGATGGATTGATGGATGAATTGTTGTTTAACGTCCAGTGGCAGCCAGGTGCATATTAGGACGAGAACATGTTGATATGATAATAAATATGACCCCTTTGTACTAAACCGATACGCTGAGCCGGATCTTTAATGTGCTAGCTCACGAGGTAACTGTCCGCAGGAAGACATATCACCTCACACGGACACATTATACCGACTCCGGGCCGACCAGTAGATCTTTGCTCTTACTCCTAGATGTCGCGTGCCTTGCGGAGAAGCAGCAAGGTCTTTGGTTTGACCCGGCCGGGGATCGAACTCGCGACCTTCCGCACGCTACAACGAGACCACAGTGGCGGTTGACCTACAAACAAAAATATTACCTGCTGAACGATGGAAAATCACGGCATGTGGTGATTTTGCCAGGATTTAGATTTGAGGAAATTTGAAAAATAACCTTGATCACTCAACACTTATCCATATGGCAGAGGCTTAATGTTTGCAACATTTCAGTTCAACACTTCAACACTTCTCGTAATTTTGAATAAGGCCCAGTTTTAAAATACCCCCCCCAAAAAAAAAAATTCTAGAGGGGGGTCACTTGATTTGAAGTAGAAATAAAAAATACATTTTGTACCATTTTTCCTACACCCGATCAATTAAACGTCCTAAATGTGGCAGAAAGTGTTCAGATGAATTGTTTTTTACTTGTTTCTTTGTTTGTCAACGTGCAATCTCCATGAATTAGTCAAAACAGTCTTTTTGGTATATATGAAGCGTCATCAGAATATATCTGAGGTGGGGGTCAAAGCCTCATAAAGGCCTTGCGCTGAAATGGTTAATATTCCGTAGTGTTTCCCTCGATGCATCCTGTGAGGATACTTTTCTGATCATAGTCTGCTATGATAATGACTGGTTAAGATATGGCAAACAGATATTCAATATTAATACTTCCCTTGAACACGACAAATGTATTTACTGTCCTGACTCTCTGTTGTGTTTATGTTTGTGTTTTTTACTGGTTTAGGTTATTTTTTTGTCTGGAGTTCTGTCAGTTGGATGGCTTTGATTGATTGGTATGTCATTGTTGACCTTTCCTGTTATCCTTCTTTTTTTATTAGGCCACATCAAATTAATTTTTCGTTCTTTGGATTTTTGGATGGCAAAAATAGGTGCGAGCGAGCGAAATTTTAATTTTATTTCGGCGAAGGTCAGATTTACGTGCGGTACAAATTTTTAAAATTAAATATTGCAAAAAAATCACAATTTTTACAAAATTTAGGAGCGGGTGAAGATTTTTTTTATTATTTTCTTGAAAAATGAAGAATTTGGGGCGAATTTTCAAGATTTTTGCAAAACGAGGCGACATAAATTTTTTGTCTTAAAATTTACTTAGTCCAAAAATTGGAGCGGCATTTTGGTGTGGCCTTATGAGTTAAAAGGTTCGTCTCGTAATAAGAAAATGGGGTAAAACTGGGATATTCTTATGTATGGGGCTGGTTTTTATCTGGTTCCAAATATGTTAGACTTTGTATATATAGGAAAATTACTTAAGTGGCAATATTTTTTTTCCCGATCTATTTACTCAGTTTATAAATTGTTGACATAAATGACAAAAGCATTTATTTTATACTTAATTTATTCTTTAAATACTGTTAACAGTATAGATTTATTTCCAGAAAAATCCCCAAAATGAACTTTGAGTAGTTGTGACCTTTTCCGTGTCCTCCAAACACCATGATGGACAAGTCGTTAAAGTACATAGCATTTTGGAGAAAAGATTAGCAAAGTGATGACAATTATTGTAGTATACACTATACACCCCATGTTGCTGTTCATAATTCTTTGTGCAGCGCTTTAAACAATCAACAGATAAACTGCTGTAACCGGCAGGTGACTCTTCACGTTTTGAGTAGCATCGGTGACTGTATCTTGGACCGGTACTATTGTATACATCTCCAGAGTTCATTCTTTCAAAGTAGTAACCATCGTATTTGAGCCATCCATGCATCGGTCTAATCGCAGAACGATATGAGTAAGATCTTTTCCGTTTGGATGTCCTTAAACAGTACAAATTTGTTGTTCCAAAGTAAAAAGGTTTTCCTCTTGAAGAATCTGAAGAGTTAAAAAGGTTCATTTTTATTCGAACAATATATTTTATTTTAAAACATTTAACATTCGAAAACAGATTTCTAATTAAATTTTAATTGTTACATTTTTACCAAATGTTAATTTCTTTTTTATCGAATTAAAGAAGACAAACAGTAGCCTTAGGCTGCAAAGTAAAAGACCTCTGTCATGGCACTGGTTTCGTTCAAAGATAAAGAATATTTTTATTGTAACTCACCTTTACACTCTTTGTGATCATAATTAGAATGATATTTGAACAACCATGCGTTGACATGATCTACTGCCAACAAAAATACCATAAGAAGTGGGACCTGGAAGAAACACAATAACATCTGAAGAAAAAATATTCACATCTTCCTAGACGTGCAAATGTTGATAACACATGTGCGATTAAAGGAAACGCTTACGAATAATTCAGTGCATCACGAGCTTTTTTCTCAATTTTCTGTGCCTTTAAAACGAAGAACAGCAATAAACTTTTTGGCTCGTGCATGTAGAAATATTATTCATTATCACATGTTTTGTACTAATATGTACGTTTTTGCATGTCCAATAATAGCCGGAAGTCGGAGTCGGTTATTTGTCGTCGTGACCAATATCGATATTGGCCCTCCAAAATCTATATTTACCCTCGAAAATCCGTATTGGCCCTCGAAAATCTGTATTTGTTTGTTTTTTTTTCTCTCCATTTTTTAAAAATCTATTTTTTTTTTGAAATATGTGATAAATAGATCATTACATGGCATTTTCCATATCGACCCTGGTATCATCCCTCGGCCCATATCGCACCTCGGGCTAAATTCTTTCATAATGACTCATTCAGTTCAATATTCCATCAGTTCAAATATGAACTTATCGATTTTTATTTGCGCTAGTTCAATGAATTAAAATTTCTATTACAATATAAACATATTCCAAAAAAATAATTTACTATTTTACAATACTGCATCGATATAGAGGATAATTGCCCTTTGCAGCACACGTCGTTGCACCATTGGACTCCGGAAAACTCGTGCAATCAGGGTTGCCGTAGGCTGCTAAGTGAAATTTTTTGGGGTATATTTTAAATTCAAAATGTAACTACCAGAAGAGGGCAACGAATAAAAGGGCCTACAAACGTGCACGGAGCCATGAGTTCTACTAGAAACAATTCTATTTGCATTTACGTTAAATCTACAAAAACTTTAAAATCCAATGTTAAACTGAACTTACTGTGAATTGAATATTCATAATGCTGCAATGAAGCCGTTTATTATCCAGAAAAAAAACTGAAAAAGAGAATTATTTCAATACAGTGTTGTAACATTGCTCATTTCAAATGATATTCAAAGATATATTTTCTGTAAGAAGGAAAGGTAAAGACTTCTTTAAAAAGCTACTATTATGCTAAAGACCGATGTTAAGCTGGTAGTAGATGTTTTTCATGAAATATATTTGTATATATTAATTTTAAGATTATGATGAATTTGAAAGTGATATCGACAGAGGACAAAATACGAGGTTGATATAAAAAAATATCAATTATGGACTCTTTACCCGTTCACTGGTTACTTTACACATTGACTTGCTACAGTGATATCAACCTCCAATTTAGGCCGATACCAATTTATCTAAAACTTGTTTACCACGATTGATAATTTCATCTTAACTCACTGTGTCCCCAAAAAATATCTTTATATTCAGAAAGCTAATGAATGGTCCACGTTGACATTAAAAAAAAACTACAAAACGTGAAAAATTGAAAAAAGCGCCAATTTTACCGCTGAAAACTTTGGTCTTATAAACACAAAATTCAAAAAAGATTGCAATTTGTAGGAATAAAAATACAAAACACACAGCATACCAAAGAAACGAAACAAAACAACACAAATAAAAAAAGCATTGTTGTAATATTAAAGTGTGCTGAAAGGGTGAGTATGTCTAGCCTGTTAAATTTAATTGTGTATGTAACGAATTTGTCAGGCACAAACTTAGTACCGATGAATAACAATAATATTAATCAACCTCGAAATGTGGCTGTTTTAATTTATTTAAATTTTCCAAATTACCAAACAAAAATATGAAATACATGTTTTATAGTAATAACTCAATTTTACTTACATTAAAGGATGTCTTGTGTATTGTCTGTTTAAACCTTTTGGTCCGACCCTTTTGTCAACTGTGAGACAGAAACTTTTTCTTTTCCAGATTATATACTGCTTAATGTGACCTAAGGTCAAATCGTCATCAAATCAACTTAAAGGGGTTCTTATTAGTATCGCTTTTAACTTTTTCTTGCATTTTCAACACATGTTTATACTTTTAGATCAAAATATATGCATTTTGGCACATTTAATTTCCGATGTTTATTAAGACATTTCCATATATTTTCCGAAGGGGAAAAAATCATTTTCTTCTAAATTTTTCACCCATCTCCCCCTTATTTGGTTTTTTACGTAACTAGTGTCAAATCCGAGTGACGTAAATATTCATTACTTTTTAATGGTCGTGGATAGAAGCTTTTAAAAGAAATCTAATTGGCTGTTAAGTTTAGATGTATTTTATTTCAATGTCAAGTAAATAGGCAGTATTTACATTTTTATTGAACGCCTACCGAACTATATATATAGCTAGATGATAAGTGTCAAAGTTCCTTATTGTATTGTTATTATTAATTATTCCTTATGAAATCATAAACCTATATTTGTAATTAATAAATTACGATTATGAATAATTCAAATTTTAATTATACATGCTTTTGTTAGTAAAATATAAAAATAAATAAATTAATTAATTTAAAAAAAGGAGATACATTAGGAATTAGTCTCTCGTTCTCATTATGGACTATTTTACGTTACAAGACCCCTCTTTATTTATTGAGATTAATTTTATTGAGTGTAACATTCTTATTGTTTTTTTTACTGCACCAGAACATTTCCGAAATGATATAAAACAAACAGAAATACAAACCAACACTGTTCTATGTTACACAAAACGTTCATTATTTACTGTGGTAATAATTATGAAAAATTATGGCATAATTTCTTTTTGGACTGCAAAAAAAGTACAAACTTTAAATCTCCAAATACTGCTTTTACATTGTATTAACGAAAAAGTTGATTTCACTGACAAACTGGTCTTTTGAATTATCGTATTTCCCCATGCCTATATCGACCTGCTGAGGCCTTCACAATTTCCCGTATTTCGGCACTATGACGTCGTAAAGAGTTGACCCCACCCAAATATGAGCTGACCCGAATATATCAGCGACGTCATAATGTTTGACCCAACGTTGACCCGAATATATCAGGAAAACATCCGGGTATAGACAGATGGCCATTGAAAAGTAAGAAATTCCATTAAGATTGCTAGTTAACAATACGATAAATTTATCATCAAGTTTTCTTCAAACAAATATTGTAAAATATAAGCCGCTCGACACAATATGAAGTTTTTTAGCTCGTTCGCTACGCTCACTCGCCGAAAAAGCTTCAAATTGTGTCTCGCGGCTGATATTTTACGATATACGTTTGCAGAAAACCTGATAATATGTACTTATCTGGTTTAAATTTTGTTGTTCCTTATAGTCTTTAGGACCTTAAAATTTTTGCTGAACAACCTTTTTGTTCGTTTTTTGCAATACTGTGTATCAATAGGTCATTGAGATTCTGATTTTCTTTGGTTTTGGCAATACTGTGTATCGACAGGTCATTGGGATTCTGATTCTCTTTGGGTTTGGCAATACTGTGTATCGACAGGTCATTGGGATTCTGATTCTCTTTGGGTCTGGCAATACTGTGTATCGAAAGGTCGTTGGGATTCTGATTCTCTTTGGGTCTGGCAATACTGTGTATCGAAAGGTCGTTGGGAGTTTGATTCTCTTTGCTTTTTGCAATACTGTGTATCGACAGGTCATTGGGATTCTGATTCTCTTTGGGTTTGGCAATACTGTGTATCGACAGGTCATTGGGATTCTGATTCTCTTTGGGTCTGGCAATACTGTGTATCGAAAGGTCGTTGGGATTCTGATTCTCTTTGGGTCTGGCAATACTGTGTATCGAAAGGTCGTTGGGATTCTGATTCTCTTTGCTTTTGGCAATACTGTTTATTGACAGGTCATTGAGATTCTGATTCTCTTTGGGTCTGGTAATACTGTGTATCGACAGGTCATTGGGATTCTGATTCTCTTTGGGTTTGCCAATACTGTGTATCGACAGGTCATTGGGATTCTGATTCTCTTTGCTTTTGGCAATACTGTTTATTGACAGGTCGTTGGGATTCTGATTCTCTTTGGGTTTGGCAATACTGTTTATTGACAGGTCGTTGGGAATCTGATTCTCTTTGGGTTTGACAATTTTGTTTATTGACAGGTCATTGGGATTCTGATTCTCTTTGGGTTTGGCAATACTGTGTATCGATTCTCTTGATAAGCTATATGTTTTTACGCCTCTGGTTTTTGTATTTGATGTATTTCTTGCTGCGTAATTCGTCTTATCTCTGAATTTTAATCTTATGATAGACTTTATTCATGGTCTTATTGCATCGATGTATTCTCAATTCCGATATTGAAATGTTCTTTTACAGTATATCAAAAATGGTATCAGAAAACGCTTTTCTATCTGACAAATGAGACTGTATATATGCAGTTTTAGATTTCAGGTCTTAGGGCGGAGTCTTTGAATTTTGATATTATTGCGTTTTCCTGTTATCGCACTGCTTCCGAATTATTTTAAATCCATTTATTTCCTACAGTATTAAATAAATATTTTTTTATACTATACTCCCGACGCAGTTTACCACCCTGAGTTTCTAAAATGTACATATCGCATAAATACACTACTTGTACCGAAATTTGTTTTTTGTACTTTTTCTGGTCTCCGTTTCTTTCTTCTTTTGTTTTTAAATTTATACAACAATCTTAAATCGTATTTTCCCATATTTTGATGCAAACGATTAACTTTGCAATGGATTTGTTGATTGACTTCTGGGCTTCAGTTACACAAATATGAAGCAACATTTACAAAGATTTCCATTAAAACTAGGACTAGTGGCACAATTCGGCATGCAACATTTATCGACACTTTTATGCCGTTGAAGGACTCGCTTTAAAATGAGAACAGTAATAAGATCGTAATTGTTTCTTTGTTTTAACTCCTGTCACGTATATATTGGGATCTTTTTAAGATTTAATACACTACATACCTTCTTTCATACCGACATGATACAAAATACCCCCCAAAAATGTTGTAATTCTTTAATATTTATTTCTTTGAATATCTGTCAGATATTTTATATATTTTTTTGTCTTATATTTTTTTCGGTAAGTAATTGAGAGCACAAAATTTGATATACATAAGAATCATTTTATTAAAGCCTAGAATATACTTTTATGAGATTTGTACGCTTATTCATGTATTTTCTTAGGTTTTTCATACATGTTTAAATCTGTAATTGATCATAATTGTATTGATTTGAGCAAAGCTTCGTCAGATAAATAGTTTTTTAACTAGAATTATGAAGTTTCTATCTAATCTGAATTTCTGTAATAAAGTTGACTATTTTTTATTATAATAATATTATTATTACTTTATACATAATCAAATATGAACTTAATGTCGATTTGATTATTAGTTTAGTGTAGAAATATTTTATTGTCAAAAAGAACAATTGGATTGGATACAAGTTATTACAACGTATTGAATCCTCTCCATACAATCATATTATACATATTTCAAGATGACAGCAAAGATATATAAATATATAAATGAAAAATAAATACATATACATGTACAATGATTAAATATTGCATTATAATTTGATTATTGATTATTTGATTAAATTGGCCATAGTCAGCTATGCCAAGAATTTATAGTTGACTGAGAATTTAATTTTACAGTAACACGAAATTATGAATTATCTAAGTTTATGTCCGTGGGCATTGAGATTCTATCACACGGAGAAGGAGCTGAAGGCTGAACAGTGGTGCTGAAGGGTTGTACACGGCTATAAACGTAGATAACGGATTTATTTCCAGTTTGACCGTTACTTTGAACAGATATATCATGTTAAGGAGGGGTATTTGCGAAAAATACCAGTCGAGAGAATGTTAAATTTCCCAAGCCGTAAGGCGAGGGAAATACATTCTCAAGACTGGTATTTTTCGCAAATACCCCTCAAGAACATGCTATATCTGTTTAATTACACCGAATGTTAACGTACAAATCGTGACACAAAACGCATGGATGATCGTGACAGTACAAGCGTCCAGTCGGATAGAGTATTTTTTGGCAAATACCACGGCAGAGAGGGTAAAAAAGGCATATCCTTTTTGCATATACCCCGGCGCTGTTTTAAAATGAACGATATTCATTTGATAAAAGTAAATTGGTGAAAAATGCACTGGCTATCAACCAATCAAAACCCAGGATTCTTACATAAGGTGTAATTATGATAAAAATATATGATCATCGGTCGAAACCTATGAAAAATATCACGTCATTTCCTGATATTAAATTTATGCAGAAAATGCCCTCTTTTTCATGTCTTGCGTGGTACCAATGGTACCAACCTCTGCTTGGTTTTGAGCAGAAAATGAATTTAAGCTGAGTCGTCAAACAATGATTTATGCCGGTCCTGAGAAAATCGGAAAAAATTGAAAGTTTTCTTTACGGGCAATAAGATTTACGAAAGGTCGTGTGACGTCAGAGGATTCGCAAGCTTTATTACCATTCCAAAGTATTTCACATCATTTTATTATTTGTTTTGAATTAGTTTAGAACAAAAACTCAAACAATTGGTACTAAGTTCAATTTGTATTTGTCCTATTTAACAATAATTTGATGACGTGCCTCTTTAACCAAAAATATCTCTCGTACGTAACTATTTCCTTTGTGAGCTAAAGAATCTTATTACGTTTTCAACTTACAAAGTGTGCATTTTGAAAATGATGACTTTCAATTCGAAAAAAGAAAGGCGCCAGCTATTGTTGATTTATAATTGATGTTCACAGGTCAATGATGGGATCTATAAGCATCCTGGTTTCTTTTTTCAAACAGTGCAATTATATATTTGACGACAAATGTCATCAAAATGTTTTTACACGTAATTTTAAGTCTAAAGAAAGAATTAAAAAAAATCAATAAATAGGAGAAAATGGGTCTGGATCACTTTCGTAATAAAAGTAAAATATTTTTGGATTTTGAATCAATGGAACAGCTCATTTTCTGATCGTAGTTTCCGGGCGCATTTCTTCTACAACTCCATTTCCCAGAGTGCCTTTGTTATTTCCGAAATTTAAAATCATGGCAACTCCCAAATATATACATGTAATTATATACTGTTGGTAAATTCTAACCCTAATTGATTATAATATTCAATTTAATTCAATTTTTTTATTGTCATATTAACTATAAATACAAAACAGTGTGACAAAAAAATAAAAGAGACACAAATACTTTAAATGAAAACAATCATATATCTAGGGGACAGTATTAAAAGTCTAGTCCCCAGTCCTCAATTCTGATGACTGTTTTAAAAAGGAAAATGGTAATAGTAATGGTCTGCGTCCGTGCGCCCGTCACAGTAATTTGTTCACGCAACTCCTCTGAGACCGCTGATCGGATTTCGTCCAAATTTTGACTGTCCGTCAAAGTTATTTATGGACGCAACTCCTTTGAGAGCGCTAATCGGATTTCATTCAAATTTTGTCTGTCCGTCCGTGCGTCAAAGTTATTTGTGGACACAACTCCTCTGAAACTGCTGATCTGATTTCGTTAAAATTCGTAAGACTGTTAGTCAACATATGTACTTGATTCTATCGCACCGCGATTTTGATTCGACAAATTTTACAGGAGTTATGGGACTTTAACGTTTTTGTGCGTGTGACACTATAGGAACAGTTTGTGGGCGCACCTCATCTGAGACTGCTGATCGGATTTCATTCAAATTGTGTGGGATTGTTTGTTACTATATGTACTTGATTCTATCGCAACGCAATTTTGAGTCGACAAATTTTACGGGAGTTATGGAACTGTAATGTTTTGGTGCATGTGACACTACAGGAACACTTTGTGGACGCAAATTTTTATTTGTTTTTGTACTGCATTTTTTTTTATTAGGCAGCAACTATTTGATTTTTATGGGGGGGGGGGGAGGGCATGGAAGTAATCTTAAATCCCTAAGGGCTTCGAATTTTCTCTGCGTTGGGGGACACTACGTGTAGCAATCTTGTAAACAAGTACTTAGTATAATATTAAGTTTGTTTGTGTCATCAAGATAAAAAATATTAAGAAGATGGTTTAATTGGTTATTTATATATACATGTATATCAGTAAAAGAAAAAGGTATATACTTGTTACTGGCTATTTTTTATTTCTTTGAAAAAAAATTCTCTTTAGATATAATTTACAATGAGACTGAGACAAATGTGTATTCATTGTGGATATACACACAGAAAAATATGATTTGTTTTAAATAATATCTAATGTATGAAAAAAGAGTATATTAGCTGAAAAAACCTGGTTATGACTGAAAATGTAATCTAAATACTTTAAAACATGAAGGGTTGTTTTGAAATTCAAAAAATATATATTATTTTGAAAAAAAAAATAACAGAGATAAAACGCCAACATTTCTTTTCGTACTAAATTAGCCAAGTTTTAAATTAATGAACACTAAATCAATTTTGTCATACCATACATATTCTATTGCATATTCAAAAAGTAAACACAAAAAGATTATATTTACAATATATTTAAAAAAAAACTAATAATAAAAATAGGAATAATATTTTATATAATGATCACTATCATTAATGCTAGAACTAATTATTATTCACAGCATAGCAGGTGTCCCCGGTCCTCCCATTATCATTCTAGCCTCAAATATAAATTTTTACGAAAGTAGAATTTATTTTTGAATTTTTCTATGATCCGATTTTTTCAACTTATTGATTTTCAAAATGGTCATCTATACCATTTTTGATGGTGATGAACTTTTTTACGCGAAAATTGGAGCTGTCCAAATTTTTTTTCAATTTATATTTTTTTTAAATTTGAAGGTGGCCATTTTTCAGAATGATGAGGTACAACGTCAGATGGTGGTATATTTCTGTGCCAAGTTTGGTTTCAATCGATTGAGTCGTTGCTCATCGCTGCTGTTATCTTGCTCCTTGCTGCTCATTGTTGCTCTTCTCATGCTCATCACTGATATTCGCTGCTCATCTTTTGCTCCGTGCTGTTCATCGCTGCTCTCGTCTTGCTCTATGCTGCTCATCGCTGCTCTTCTCTTTTTTTGTGCTGTTCTTTCCTGCCAGTTATTTCGAGGTCCGATGACACAGTACAATGGGGACTATTGGGTTATCTCCCCTTTTCATTCTCGGTCGTCTCTTGGTCTTTCTCTCTCACTGTTAAGTCCGAGAGTACACTCAATACAGAGGGACTATTGGATTATTTCCCTTTCTCCCGCTTTTCATACCGGGTGATGTCTTCCGTTTGTTCAAGGGAAGTCCAAAGAGTGCATGACGTCATAAATTGACGGAACATACTCAAAAGATTGATAGCTGGACAATTGGCTGTACCATATACCAATAGTATTTTTAAGGAATTCCTTTCCAAATTCTTACCATTACAGAAAGATAACTGACAAAAAATAGGCGTCCCCCTTCAAATATTTCAAAAACAGACCAACCTTAGAGCACCCTAGCAAGGATTACTGCGTAGTTTAGAACTGAGTATATGTGTTTTCCAAAGTACACATTCAACTGGTTTCAGCACATGTAGTTTCAGGATACATTCGCCGCCTTTTAAAATTGCTACATGAAGTGGTTTAAAATTACCCTATTTTTGGATGTTTTCAGAGTAGTCTCCCATTAATAAAAATTTTCTGAAAAAAAATCCTTTTTTACATTTCATGGATTTATTTAAACTTAAAATAAAGCCAAGACTCTAATTTAAATAATGAAACAAAAAAAAAAAAGAAACAATCAGAAATCAATATCTAGAACTTATAAATGGAGGGAACTCCATACCTATGACATAATATATTTAGGGAATTTTATATGAAACTGTTGTTTGCATTCAAAGGTAGGGTTGGATTATGCCCCCTTATCCCCAACGGATGTTGCCACCGTTAGGTCAATGGAGGTCCATCTCTTTGCTTTTTTTGGGATGCTCATCGCTGCTCTTCTCTTGCTTTTCACTGCTCATCGTTGCTCTTCTCTTGCTCATAAGGACCATTGCTGCCAAGTTTTGTTCCAAATGGCTAAGTGGTTTCAGAGAAGATCTTTTAGTAAATTTTCCATAGGATCCAATGTTAAACTATGTTCGGCTTTGGCGGCCATCTTGGATCGCGGGCAGATGCTCTGCTCTTGCTCTTCGCTGCTCTTCTCTTGCTCATTTCTTCTCATTTCTTGCTCATCGCTGCTAATATCTTGCTCCAGGCTGCTCTTCTCTTGCTCCATGCTGCTCACCACCGCTCGACTTCGCTGGTATTCTCTTGCTTTTCGATGCTTACTGCTGCTCATCGCTACTCTTATGGTGCTCCGTGCTAATCTTCGCTGCTCTGAGCTGCTCGTCTATTGCTCCGTGCTGCTCTTTGCTGGTCATCGCTGCTCTTTTATTGCTCCGTGCTGCTCTTCGCTGGTCATCGCTGCTCGGCACCATGCTCTCGTGCTCATTTCGATTTTTTTTTGCTGCTGCTGCTGCTGACGCCTGTCGCTGTTCTTTCCTGTTGCAGCTGTGCTGAGGAGGTGTAGGTGGGATTCTTACTGTTTCGTTATAAATCATCTCGTTTGTGTTACGATGAACAGTAAAGATGGCTGCATCGAAAGAGAGCACCCTTATGAAACAGAAATTTTAAAGTCTTTCCGAACGGGAACGAATGTTCTAGGTCCCATTTATGTTACGATGGCTGCTCCCATGTAACACGGACCTGAAAGAGAACACCCTCATGAAACGGAAATTCTAGAGTCTTTCCGGTCGGGAATGATCATTTACGGATTCCAGTCTTGCTCTTAACCCTAACTCGAGTCCTAACCCTAACCATAACCCTAACCACAACTCTAACCCTAACCCTAACCCTTACTCTTACCCTTACCCTAGTCCTCTAAATCTTATCGTAGGTCATTACCCCACGTCAGTGGTTCAATGGTGCAACCGTGACAAACATGAGGCAAGCAGTCACGCTTGCTTAGGTGAACGTCCATTTGGAACAAAACTTGGCAGCACCGGTCCTTTTGAGCAAGAGAAAAGCAACGATGAGCAGCAAAAAAAAAGCAATGAGATGGACCGCCGTTGCTAAGGACACCCCTTCATTGACCTAACGGTGGCAGCCTCAGCTGGAGGTCAGGGGGCATAATCCATCCTTACCTTTGGACTTCCCTTGAACAAACGGAAAACACAACCCGGGATGAAAAACGGGAGATAGGGAGATAATCCAATAGTCCCTATGTATTGAATATACTCTCGGACTTCGACATAACAGTGAGAGACAGCCCCAAAGACGACCGAGAATGAAAAGGGTAGGAAAAGGGGAGATAACCCAATAGTTCCATTGTATTGTGTATACTGTCGGACTTTGACATAACTGGCAGGAAAGAACAGCGCAGAACAAGAGAAGAGCAGCGATGAGAAGCACAAAGCAAGACAAGAGAAGCTATGAACAGCACGGATCAAGAGATGACCAGCGAAGAGGAGTGATGAGCATGTGAAGAGCAGCGATGAGCAGCACCGAGCAAAAGAAAGTAGCGATGAGTAGCAAAGAGCAAGAGAAGAGCAGCTGAGCAGCACGGAACAAGAGATGAGCAGCAATGAGCAAGAGAAGAGCAGCGATGAACAGTGGTGAGCAAGAGAAAATCAGCAATGAGCAGTGGTGAGCAAGAGAAGAGCAGCGATGAGCAGCAAAAAAAGCAATGAGATGGACCGCCGTTGCTAAGGACACACCTCCATTGACCTAACGGTGGCAGCATCAGTTGCAGGTAAAGGGCATAATCCAGCCCTACCTTTGGACTTCCCTTGAACAAACGGAAAACATCACCTGGAATGAAAAGCGGGGGAAAGGTAGATAATCCAATAGTCCCTCTGTATTGAGTATACTCTCGGACTTAACAGTGAGATAGACAGACCCAGAGACGACCGAGAATGAAAAGGGCAGGAAAAGGGGAGATAACCCAATAGTCCCATTGTACTGTGTATACTGTCGGACCTCGACATAACTATGAGAGTATCAGGCTTCAGGGACTCAATACGCAGCACAGAGCAAGACAAGATCAGCGATGAGCAGCTAGGAGCAGGAGATGCGGTTGGTAAGGACACCACTCCATTGACCTAATGTTGACAGCATCAGCTGAAGGTAAAGGACATAATCCAATCCTACCTTTAGTCCTCCCTAAAACACCACCCGTGGTGAAAAGAGCGGGAAAAGGGGAAGATAATCCAAAAGTACCTGTGTACTCCGTATACTCTCGGACCGTTGAAAGACCGAGAGACGATCGAGAAGCGCGGGAAAAGGGGAGATAATCCAATCCGAAAACCGGTCAAGCATGCCGAGACACATCCGGGTCCCATCTCGCGACTGACGTCACATCCATAAACAAATAATGGGAAAATCACTACTTCCTCTTGCGCATGCGCGCAAACAAGTTCCGGGTACTTCCGGTCACGCATGCACAGACGACACATCGGGTCCTAGCACGTGACTGACGTTACTTCCGTAAACAAATAAAGAAAAATGGCGGTAAAACACGTCACTTCCGGTTGTGCGTGGGCGCAAACCACTTCCTATTCCTGTCAAGTGACTTTCGGTGACGTCATTTTCGTCATATCCGGCATCACCACAGCTGCTAACTGAAAACCTCCTATATACTACTGATATATAAATTTCAAAGATTAGGGCCTTAAATATGTTCCATACCTTTATATCTCTAAAACGGTAAGAGTAAAAATTGAATAGAAATAAAGTTTAATTTTCAGTAAGAAGGTTATTAAAATCAGATTAAAAAATGTTTATTTCAGGTTATTAAAAAAACACTTGCTGAATATGAAAAAAATAATGCAATTATTTGATTTTTATTTCTTTAAATGACTGTCATATATTGATAGGTTTTGTTATTTAATGTTTACCATTAGTAATTAAGAAGACAATTTTCTACATAATTTAATATTATTATTATTAATAATAATAATAATTGGGTATTCGTGTATTCTATTTCATGAGAACATAATTTTGTAGCTTTGTCAGAAAAATAGATATTTTACCAAATTCTCTAATTTAGATTTGTGTAATAAAGATGATTACTTACATATTATATACTTTTATAACTTAATAATATATAGGATACTGGGTAATTGAAATCAAAACTTTATGACAGCCTTTGGTGTATACATTTCACTAACGATTCGTAACTACAGTACATATGATATAGCTTAGGTTGTCTTGATGTAGCGTGCTCGCCTCGAGTACGGAAGGTTGCCGTTTCGATCCCCGGCCGGGTCAAACCAAAGACATTAAAATTGGTATTTGATGCTTCTCCGCCAAGCACGCGACATCTAGGAGTAAGTAGGAGTAAGAGCAAAGGACTAGTCAGCTCGGATTCAGCATAATGTGTGCGAAAAGGGCGATATGTCTTTCTGCGGACAGTTAACTCTTGAGATAGCACATTAAAAATCCGGCTCGGTGTGTCGGTCTAATACAAAGCAGGGATCATATTCATATATCATATCAACATGTTCTCTTCCTGATATGCTCCTAATGGTTGCCACTGGACGTTTAACAATAATTCATCCATCCATCCATCCATACAACAATGTTGTCGAGAGGGAGCGATTGCTGCCACTTAGACGTCTGTGTTACGGTTATGTTTTCATCACTTCAAAAATTTTAAGGTCTTCACGAATCAATTGGCCGATACGAAGTTTCTATCTCGGATATGAGACTAGATATATTCAGTTTGATTTCACGTCCTCAGGCGACTTGACACTTCACTGAATTTAACAACGTGACGGACAGGACCATACTTGACCCTTGCGGACAACCTGGGCCCAGTTGTTCAAAAGTTAACTACAATTTCCTGTTTCAAATATTCGCTTCTTTCGTTATGACTAAGGACTGAACATTTGATGGGTTAATCCTAAGACTGTGTAATGTCTATGCACAATTTTGTACAGAAATATTACTCAACAATCGAAATAATGGAAAGTGAAAAAAGTGATTAACTTTTGAACAACTCGGCCCTGGATATCAATCTCGGTTTTAAGGTAGATTTTATATTAATAGTGCTTTAGTTTCTATGGTGACTGTGTATTTTATTATATGTTTTTATGTTTTTAGTTAAACTTGTATCCCTGGGTCATTTCTTTGTTTTGTTCCATTCTAACGAGTTTGTCTTGCTTTTACATTTCGATCTTACGGAGTTTTTCACTTTGTTGTGTCGCCTTGGTATTCGTATGTAAGAAAATATTTACGAAAGACCTTTTGACGTCAGAGAGATTTCCTGCTATATTACCAGTACGAAGTCCTTCATATCAGTAATATCATTGTTTGTTTTATTGTTTAGTACAAAATCTCAAGCAATTCATATAGAAACGTACTTTGTACTTTGCGTAAGTTCAATTTTTATTCGCCCTATTTAAGAATAATTTGATGGCTTCCATCTTTAAAAATATATTTCATACGTAAGTATTTCCTTTCTGTGCTAAAGAATCTTTTAACCATTGTCAACTTGAGAAGTGTACCTTTTTGAAATGATGACTTTTAATTTTGAAAACAAAAGAAAAGGCGCCAGCTAATATTCACTTATAACGGATGTTTTTAGGTTAAACATAGAATCTATAAGTACTGCAAGCAATTTTTATATTTAAATTTATTTTCAGTTTTAAATAAAAGAATTAAAAAAAATAAATAAGTATTAAATGAGAAAAATTGATTTTGGGTTAATGTAAACAAAGGGATTTATTGCTTATCGTCATTTCCAAGTTTTTTTTTCACAATGTTCATTTTTATATCAGAAATTTTAAAACTATAGCAACACCGAAATTTTATTTATAATATATAATTATAGGCTTTTAGTAAAACTTTACCACAATTGATTATAATAATATTAAACTGCATGTATATCGTGATTCAAAATTTTACATGATTTTAAATGTTACATTTAATGCTTTTCCGCTGCAGAAAAACATCTGCTATTAATTTTTTTTTCCGAAAAAAGACTTTAATAGTAAAATTCTTTTCATAGCCATATTTTTGTTTCCACTGTTCAACCGTGCAAAACAAAACCTTCTTAAAGAGGTTTATCTTTGGGGAAAAGGGGCTTGGATAGAAAAATATAGGTGTAAGGAAGTTAAACAAGAGAATATTATTTAGGATAAATGATTAAATAAAAATATTAAATTTTCTTTACTGAAAATATCTAACTATAAAATAGAATCGATATTTTTTCATGAAATAATCTTTCCTGGATAATATTTCATCATGATTTTTTTTTCCGGAGACCGACAATTTACATATGAAAAAACGAGAAGACCGATACATATTTTACGGGTAAATAATTACGAAAATATGCAGATAAGATTTTATTCTGGCTTACAAGGACTGTACGTGTCAGAAAATTTAAATAGAATTCAATCAGGAAACTATTTTTTAATAAGACAAATAGTTGAAAAAAGTTATCAAAAGTAGTTAAAATATGCGGAGTTGTTATGTTTAAATTTCTTAAATAAAGCATTAAAAAGTTCGGAGGTGAAATGCAGAAATTATGCTCTATCCAAGTTTTGTTTCAATAATAGATATCGTGATTAACCCTCAGCACATGAAATATTTGGAAAAAAGGCAGACAGCTTCGGTAAGTTCATAATTAAATATAGTACTACTATACACTGTAAAGTGTTGTAGGTATATTATTTCTTAACACAAACATGTAATAGATTTCCTAAAGAATCTGCAAATATCTGAATTCGACTTAATTTTAATAAGGTCATTTGGAGATTTTGAATTTTGGTCAGATTATGCGAGCTCCTCACGGTTAATCCATTTATAGTATGGGATATTTTTTCACCAGCAAGCCCCTATTTTCTTTTCATTTATTTATTATGCATATATTAAAGATCTAAATGAGAAAATTTTATGAAATTCTATAAATTAATTTAATTTTTATACAACTTTAAAGATTCATCACATTTTTCATTCAAACCAAAGGAAAAATCTAGAGAGACCCGTTTTCCCGCCAAATTTTAAACCCCTCATATCTCAGAAACTAGTTCACCAACATAAAGTTTTCTTTTTCTTATTTATTAATTTCAACCTCTATCTAAATATAAAAGTATTTGAAAATCTATACATTAAAACTCCCACCAGTGACCATCCTTAGTACATGCTTAATCATTAATAACGTTCAAGATTCCTACCAGTAAAGGAAGTGTATATTTACGATACCGGTCAATTTCGATCACTTTCTAAAAAATTGCCAACAAGAACCAAAACCATTCTACTGTCATATGAAAGGAGATACACATACTCACCTACAGAAAAAATCGTTTTGGTTCTGTCTTTCACGCTGAAAAACTGTCTTCGAGACATTAATTTAGTAAATTTGTGTTAAAACGCCCCCAAAAGCGATATTCAGGTATAGAGAAAAAAGTTGGTAATTTGTTTGTTATAACTAGCTGCAACTCCTCAGAGACCACATACCAGGCTTTGAAAAGCTTTAGGCGACTTTTTGAAATGGCCTTAGAAGTCAGATACATTCTTTATTTCCATATATCCCATTTCGTTGTTTCAATAGCCAATTTTTTTTATATTCGTCCCTTTGGTGTATCCAAAATAACGATTTTAAAATCTGTTGTAGTTTTTTTTATGTTATTCCAGAAAATTCGTTTTGCTCAAACAATTGCTTGAATTTATAAAATAGGTGTAGAAGAGTTTTAGCTGGTGTTTGACACATTCGATATATCCATTTTTGAAAATTTCTACTGTATTATGGTTTATTTTCGATTGTGTTCCGATTCTCTGATTTTTGTGATTTTTATCCATTTGGTTGAATAGTTGTAGTATTTATTCATGCGTTACTATTATTTACTAATCCGCCGAAGTCTTTGGACTCTATTCCTCGAAACAGAAGAACTGAGCAAAGCTCACACAATATTGTGTCTTTGTTTAGTTGGGGTTTTACGCAGTTTTCAGCACATTTGCCTATTTCGCAGAGGCCAGTTTTTATTGGTGGAGGAAGCCGGAGTACCCGGAAAAAAACCACCGACCTTCGGTAGGAAAATTTGCAATCCTTGTAAATTAAGATTGGAGTCGAACGCACCCCGCCACCGGTGAGATTCGAACTCACAACCTCAGCGTTGACAGGCTAGTGATCTTTCGTAGTCATGACGAACTACCTAGACCACTTGGCCACCGAGTCCCCCAACAAAATATATATATGAACCCCCTGCTACGGCTATAATAATATAAAGAAATGTATTAGTCAATGTTTGTCTATGTGAACCCAAAAATCATTCCGATGAAAAAAAAAAAAACAAAATAGAAAGTGCATAATGGCAATGTACACTGAAGATTCCCTGAAAGTTTCACAGAAATCCATTCACTGGTTCAGGAGGAGTTGCGAACGAGGCTTACCACCTTACTTTACATGAAGAAATGTGTCTGTGGAAAACCCCAAAAATAAATATAGGTAGTGCAACATGGCAATATATACTAAAGATTTTCTGAAAGTTTCACAGAAATCAACTCATTGGTTTTAGGAGGAGTTGAGGACGGGGCGTGTGTTTTAAAGGAAATTTCCTGATATTTTGTAAATATAATTTTATGATATTTTATTAGTAAATTTCTATTTCGTTTTATAAATTAAAAATAATTGTTTTATAATTTAGATATACAGGTTAGATATATAAATTTATACATGAATTTTAAAAATTGTTCATTCATTATAATTTTAAAAAAAAATTATTGAACATAGAAACAATTATTACACGAACTTTTTACGGAATGTTTTAACATAGCTGAGTGTTGTCACTGCCGAAGCTTGTAGGGATTAATTGTTAACGCTCTGAAGGGACTTGAAATCCTTCCATAACAAACATTTCCTTCTGGTAAGTACTTTGTCTATAAATTAGACTACTTGTTTGGATGCGTGCATCCGAACAATAAAGTTATAAAACTTTTTTCTAAGTTTTATTTTTACTTATTGCAGGTTAGTAGATTTTTTCATTTATTTAAATTGGTGACTGATATTTCAACTTAATATTTTTGTTCAATTTAATTTTCCTTTATTTTATGTTTATATGATCATTTCGATTAATTATAAGTTCGTCTAATTTAAATTGTTTCGATGTTTGAAGACCTTTAAATATTCAGATAATGTTTTGCTAATTTTCCGCTAAGCTAAATAGCATTATGTACTTAATTTGTCAGTATTTTATTTTATTAATTAAAAGTGGATTTATTTATTTTGTTTTTATAATTTTATTTACCACTGGGTATTAACGGTTTAAAAGGGAGGCAACTAATTATTTAGAAATAAGACATATTGTTACTTAGTATTTCTAACGGGTTTGCGTCCAACACTAGAACAATTGCATTTCGGCTTGAATTTTCTAAATAGGTATATTGTGGATAAATATCTCGTGCATTTGCATAATTCACCGTAATTATTATATCTTCTTTATATTTATTTGAGATTTAAAATAACCATTATGTGCGCGTGTCTTTATTTGGTCCAATTTTGAAAAGATTGTTTTTTTTTCATTTGCGCCAATTTAATTTGAACAGATAAGATCTGATACATTTTAAATGGATTTTTTGTGAATGACATTGAAAGTGTTATACTTATTTTTTCAAGCCATGTGAATTTGGAATGTATGTGCAATGATATAACAGAAATATTCATTGATGGAACAAATGCTCCCCAAAATAGTTTTATCAGACGTACACCATACATGGATGCAAAAATGGTAACTACGTTCGTCTTCTGTATGCCCTATTGCCAGCAAAAGACGACACTTACTACATGTACTATCGTATTATGTGGAACTTAATATGCGGTCTATGTCAGCAAAAATAATTGGTTTTGACTCCAATATCTATTCACATAGATTTTGAGCAAGCAATGCGCAACGTGTTAATGAATGTTTTCACTTCATCGAAGATCATCGAAATCCAACTGCCACCTCCCCGTGTTGAGCAAGGGGCAGATGGCAGACGGAAGGGGTATTTTTTAGCATATCTTATGTTTCTCATGACTTGTGTTAACCTGTAAATTGGCGCAAATGCAAAACTCCGCTTTATTTGGTTATATCATTTCAAAATAATTTTGCATTTATTTACATATTTCGTTTATTCAAATAATTCTTATTTTTCATTGTTAATAAACTGCAAAATAATCATTATTGTACATATTAATTACCATATACCTCTTTTTTCAGGCATTTTAATATTGAATTTTAAATATTTTTTTGTAAATATTTTGTTAATTAATTGTATATATATTGTTTGTTTGGTTATTGACTTTATGCTTCCATGCTGACAATAATGTTATAAAATTTGGAAAATAACGAAGGGTCTTTTCAAAGCGACAATTCCTGACTTCTGAGCATTTTCCATTATCACCAAATTCATTCCATCTTGTTATCAGAAATTCAATTTTCTCCTGACGCTATTTTATACGATGGCCGAAGTCAGCCGTACAAATTGACAAATATTGAGAAACTTTTGTACACATCATTTGTCAATGTGTATATTACAGATTGACAAACCTTGGGAAATATTTTATATACACCATTCGTTTGTCAATTTGTACATTGCTTAATGTACAGTGACAAATCTTGGAAAACTTTTTGTACACACTATTTATTATAGTTTCGTATGTGCCATTTTCGGATATATCCTTGTTAAGGATGATCGCCGGTCTAATAGGAAATAAATAGGATTTGAAAGAGGTGTTTTAGTTTGAGAGAACATATGAATAGTAAACAAATAAGCAAGAAAAAAATATAGGTTCATGTGCTCATTTTAGAGCTATAAGGCCTTGAAAATTTGCGGGAAATGGGTTTTCTCTATATTTTTCATTGTCTTTGCATTGACAACTTCAGTCTCTCAAAATGTATGAAAAAATAATAAGGATTTCATTAAATTTTGTCAAATACCATTTTAAGGTATACATGATTGAATTATAAAAGAAAAAGTGGGGGTTCATGGGCAAAAAATTTCATGTTTAAGAAATGGATAAAACCCGAGGATTCCGAAAATCTGACAAAAAGACCAAAACATGACCAGCGAGCATCCTTAATGTTGAATGCCTCTCTTTACAAATAATTATACAATAATATAGTAAAACCGGTTTCATTATAAAAGAATCAAGAGGAACCTTCCTTAATCAGATTTTGCTGCTAAATTACAACAGACCTAACATATTTTTACAGAATTTATTATGTAATTTTTCAAAACTAAATTTATCTATTAAAGATAGTACATCAGAGTTGGAACCATATAATGTTGCCCTATTAAGAGCTTTCAATATAGGAAAATAGTCTTCAATAAGCCAAACTCCACATTATATAGAAGAAAACGCCTTATTAAAGAATCGCAAAGTTTACATGATAAATCTACAGGTACATGTTCAAAAATTTACATGTACCTTTTTTAAGAAAAAAAAAAACTTTTTTACTTATTTATTGGATTATAATTCTAGATAAAATAAGTCTGCTTGATTAGTATAAAAAGAACCGGATAATATTTGATTAAGAGAAAGCACCAATGTAATTTTCCTCTTACTAAGAGCCTAATTGTTCAAACCTTGGTAGTAAGCTGACAATCATTAATATCGTCATTCTTTGTAGGGCAGCGGGGCAAACTGTGACACAAAGCAAAGACTTTAACGAAGAGAGTGGTGAGAGTATTGGTTCAGATACTTTTGGGGATGATTCAGATTAAACATTGAACGTTAAAATAAATTAAAATTATATATCTTTTGTAGTTTTGTATTTTAGGTACTAATTTCAAAAATGACTAACAAAAATAACACACCTTTAAAATAGCGGCGACATATGCGCTGACTATTGTACATTTTTCAGATTAAACGTGATATCGCCCAAGAAGTAAAATCTTTAGACTTTAAATTAAAAAACTTTCTCAAAATTTTATCTCTAGAATTTTTAAAAATGATAAACGAAAAAGTAAATAATGAAATATTATTGCCACTGAAATTCTCTTTTCAATGATATAAATTTTATTAGGGTTCACCAGATTTATTTTTGATTGCTGCATTTAGAGTTTTGAAACTCTACTCATGCTCGGTATTTATCAAAAACACCAAATAGACGTAACGTTTTGTAAGGGGTCAATTGACAACTTTGGTCACTTTTTTTAAACATTTTTTCTGTTTACAGTTTGTCTTTTTCTATAATAATATTCAAGATAATAACCTAAAACAGCAAAATTTCCTTAGACTGGACATATAGTTAAATGCTGTCCACTGCGAAAACGAAGTTGGTGAGGATATAACTATTTAGTATCAATCAAACAGAAATGACATAACATGGTTTTTGTATAATGTGTATATAACATCTACTTGCACGTATTTAATCCTCACTTTTTGTCTTGATCAGTGGTAATTGACCTTTATGAAATGTTGCCAGAAAATAGAAAAAAATAGTTCAAAACAACACATTATTCACGCGATCTCGTGATCTCCAATAATGGTCAACGCCGACCTTTAACACTGAGGCATAAGAATATTAATTTTAGGGAGTGAAGCATTTTCATTTATTTTATAAATACTTCACGTTTTCCATTCTTGATAGTCAATTTTTAATTCAAAATATTAAGGAAACTTTGTATGAATTTCATTTTTAAAAATTAACTTTAAAATGTGTAATATTAGTATCAAATCAGCAATCATAATTAATAATTTGGTTACCCCTCATACTTCAAAATGGTTACAGTCCAACGAAACGTGTGACCTTTTTCGGACGTCGAGTTTGCAGAGGCATGAAGATCAGAGTCGTATAAAAAGGAGACATAATGCAGCTTGGGCACATTTCGTCCTCCTCATTTTGGATTTTTACTTTTCTTTAAAACAGGTTAGTAATCATTTTTAATTCTTATATACAGCCTGTTTTATATTCAAAATATGGTCAATAAAAGCAAAGTATGTTTTATTAGTTTTAAGAAAGAAATGAAATAATTTTTATAGTTCTTTCATGATAATTGATAATAGTTCAAAGTATGAATATTTTCACATTTTATTTATTTATTTATTGAATTCAAATAGCCTAATGTGCAAATTACATTTAGAGAGGTGCAGAAAAAGACAGGTTTCTGGATATATGTAAATATTCATTTTATTATTATCATTATCGTATTTCGTTCCTTTCACTAGAAATTATAAGAACAATTTAATGATTGACTTTCTGATTTAATTTATACACATATAAGAGGTCCTAGTGATTTAATTTAAAAAGAAAATAATTAAGACAAGAATAAAAAAATAACAATTTATTAATTAAAATGATTGGGTGTTATGCAGGCAATTTTTTAATTCAAAATTAAAATATTCTTGATTCACTTCATGGAAATAATAGCATTGTCTTTGTTGATTTTGGTATAGGTGTTCCTGTTCAGGTTGTCTTGAGAAAAACTTTATTTTAGTAGAGAATGCTGTATTTCGTTGCTCTAATTTGCAAAAAGAGATGATTGGTCATTTGATGTGGCTTTTCTTATTAAGAAATGCTATTAAAGTGGTCTGATTGTCAACTTGTTGCATTTTGTAGAGTGGGGAAGCATAGTAGTTCCTATATTTTATACATGCTGGATTTCGTTGCTCTAATTTGTGAAAAACTGCTATTAGACATTTGATGTGATCTTTCTTGTTAAGAGATATCATTAGAATGATCCTAAGTTAGCGGTTTGTTACATTGTAGAGTAGGGAAGCACAGTTCCATTAATTAGGTTAAAGTGTACTGATAACGGGTCATCCACACCTCTAGTTTGTAAATAAATCATCAGTTACAGGTTGTGGAGCAAAGTTGAAGTGAATCAAAGAATAATATTTCTCCTCGCAGATATGTAGTAGAAGTAAAAAAAAATAATCACTGGCATTTCGTCTTTATTTTTAATGAATAAGAAATGACTAATTAGAAAAGAGAGGTATCTATTGTAAAAACGCGGAAAGAGAAAAATAATGTTATTAATGTTTATTGTTTATTGACTTCATGTATTTAATAAACACATTTCGTCCTCCTCATTTTGGATTTTTACTTTTCTTTAAAACAGCTTGTGCATATTCTGGGAAGGATTGAATTCCTTAACTGTGTTGAGAGAGTTGTGTTGCGTTGAGCAAGGAGTATAATTCTCGGTACCTGTTCCCCATACTTGTAGCACACACACATACAACAGTATCATCACTGGCTCAAATTAGACCAAAAAGCTCAGCGTAACAGAAATATCACAAAATTGAAACTATCTACTTTTTCTGCTTTCTGTACATGAAATCTAACAATATTTTAAAGATTTAAATCAATCTTATTGAAGAAATATAAAAGTTAATTATATAAACTGATTTTCGTTATTTAGGTACAGTTTTGAATTTTAATGCAAAATTTCATAAAAATGTGTGATAAAATTTGTTTATAGGTACCTCGTACGTACACCTTAAAGCCTCTCATATCCCTGACGTCACGATAAAGTTATTTTATTGTTAGATGTGTGCAAAATAATCATGCCCCAGCTGCCTTTATATTGCATAATTTACTATTTGACCACCCGTTTAAATGTAACCATTTAAAAAAAAGGAAAATGAGTGCAGTAGTCGTTTAACAAATATATTTATTGATATCATCTTAAATTTCACAAATTAAGTTTTGCTATTGGCGACTTCGACTGGCATATCCTGTTATGAGATACAATTTACGTTGAAATATAACTGGATTCAAAAATTGAGTAATACCGATCAAACAATGCAGAAGAATCGATCAAAAGGCTATTTTCTTCAAAATATGGAGCCAAACTAGGATCTTACTCCTTCAGCTAGTAATTTTATTGAGTTGAAACCAATTTTAAATGTGATCATTTTGTTTTCACAATGTCACAGCACAGAAGTAATCTATTTGAATAATTTTCACCGAGGTTGTTATGGACATGTCAGATCTGTAATATAACCCAAGGTCAGATACCCACTTGACTTGTAAAAGTCAGACATCAATGTGACCTGGTTACTTGATAAGTGTCCTTTCGAATGTGTGTTAAGTGTAACAGGGAAAATCAGTTTTACAAGAAATCCTAAAAATTATTAATTAAACAGATGTAATTGAACAGTTCGTGTATTGAAAAATTTATTTCGTTGGAAGTACTTCCTACTCGTCATAGCTGAAGTGGAGATCTTTAATCCAATCACAAATGAAAATACCGACCGTAGTGACGTTGATTCGATTGAATAAAAAATGACGATCATGATATATAAATATAATTTTGACTTTTTCTTTATAAAAATGATGGATGGATGGATGAATTATTGTTTAACGTCCATTGGCAACCAGGTGCATATCAGGACGAGAACATGTTGATATGATAATGAATATGATCCCTGCTTTGTACCAGACCGACACGCTAAGTCGGATTTTTAATGTGCTAGCTCACGAGGTAACTGTCCGCAGGAAGACATATCACCTCACTCGGACACATTATACTGACTTCGAACCGACCAGTCTTTGCTCTTACTTCTAGATGCCGCGTGCTTGGCGGAAAAGCAGCAAATACCAATTTTAATGTCTTTGGTTTGACCCGGCCGCGGATCGAACCCGCAAACACGAGACCACCGAGGCGGTCGCTATATCTACGGGCTTTTTTCGAAAGTGCGGGGATAAAAACAACATGTGCTCAAGCGTTATACAACATTTTACGCAGACGTTTCAAAATGTGTGCAAATGTGTTGTCTCATCAGCATGAGATGAAGAAAATTTTATCAAAGGACACAAATTTTAACATCCCATCATAAAATAAAAATAATTTTGAATTGCTTACAGACAATCATTATCTGATTATATAATGGAAGATCCAACTAGAGGCTCTCAAGAGCCTGTGTCGCTCACCTGTATCTAATGTGATTTTGGAAATTATGTAAAATTATATAATGATTGAGACCAAGATTGGTTTAATTTGACACAGTATTTAAAATTAAAAATAGGTCATCTTAGTGTAGTCTTACAATAGCTACTGAAGACATCTTATCATTATTATTTTTGAATGTGTGGTCAAGTTGTGACCATTCAGATTTTTTTTTACAATTTTCTGATAGACTTCTAAACAGTTAACTTCTATGTTCTTTTTTAGCAAAGGCGGTTTGATGGCAGGGTCATCCGATACTTTTTTTCAAACAAGTCATGATAACCTACTGAAAATTGTGGCCAAGTTTATTTCTATTTATTTCTATTCAGCCCAGATCAAGTGGAGAATTTTGTAAAAAAAAATGTTAAAAATTGCATATATAATGGCCATAAAGGGGTCAATTGATCAGTTTGGCCATGTTAACATATTTGTAGATCTTACTTTGCACATTATTGCACTTTACAATTTATTTCTATTTATAATAATTAAAAGCTGAAAAATGATCTTACAAATACCTAACAACAGGTTGTCTGATTTGTCTGGAAATTTCAGGGCAGTTAGATCTTAACGTGTCTTTAGTTTCAGAGATTTAAGCAAAAAACTGCACTTCGTCCCCATGTTCTATTCTTAGCCATGTCAGCCATCACTCATTTTTTTTAAACTTGATACACTAACGACTGTGGTCAAGAATGGTTTAATTTGTCTCAGTAGTTTCAGAGAAGATTTGTGTAAGAGATTAAAAAAAAATTTGACTATGAACGGCAATAATTGCTTTAGTTTTCTCGTTTGAATTGTTTTATTGTCATATCGGGGCCTTTTATTGCTGACTATGGGGTATGAGCTTTGCTCATTGTTAAAGGCGGTACGGTGAGCTATAGTTGTTAATGTATGTGTCATTTTGGTCTTTTGTCGACAGTCGTCTCATTGGCAATCATACCACATCTTCTTTTTTATAATTAAGGATCAATTGTCTATTTTGGCCATGTTGGCTTATTTGTAGATCTTACTTTGCTTAACATTATTGTTGTTTACAGATTGTATATTGCTCTAATATTCTAGATAACCAAAAATCCTGCAAAATTAACTAAGAATTACCACGTAAGTGGCAGCAACCCAATAACAGATTTCAATGATGATTGTGACAAAGTTTGATAAAATTTGGCCCTAGATTTTCAGAGAAGATATTTGTAAAATTAACTGATGACAGATGTCAAGTGATGAGGAAAATTCTCGTTTGAATTGCTTTATATTTTTATTTCGTGGCCTGTTAAAGCCGACTATGGGCTGTGGTTCTCTAAAAGAAGACATTTGTATGTATTTCCCATAGGATCCTATGTTAAACTAAGTCCCCTGATGGCGGCCATCTTGGATGATGGATAGGCACCAAAGTAACAACACTTGGTAAGCAACTCATAAGGAACATTCATGCCATGTTTGGTTTCATTCCATTCAGTGGTTCTATAGAAGAAGACATTTGTATGTATTTCCCTTAGAGTCCTATGTTAAACTAAGTCCCTCACTGGTGGCTATTTTGAATGATGTAACGGCTACAAAGTAACAACACTTGGTCGGCACCTTGTAAGGAACATTCATGCCATGTTTGGTTTCATTCCATTCAGTGGTTCTCTAAAAGAAGTCATTTGTATGCATTTCCCATAGGGTCCAATGTTAAACTTAGTCCCCCGCTGGCGGCCATCTTGGATGATGGATCGGCAACAAAGTAACAACACTTGGTCAGCACCTCATAAGGAACATTCATGCTATGTTTTGTTACATTCCATTAAGTGGTTCTCTAAAAGAAGTCATTTGTATGCATTTCCCATAGGGTCCAATGTTAAACTTAGTCCTCCGCTGGCGGCCATCTTGCATGATGGATCGGCTACAAAGTAACAATACTTGGTCAGCACCTCATAACGAACATTCATGCCAGATTTAGTTTCATTCCATTCAGTGGTTCTCTAAAAGAAGTCATTTGTATGCATTTCCCATAGGGTCCTATGTTAAACTAAGTTCCCCGCTGGCGGCCATCTTGGACAATGGATCAGCTACAAAGTAACAACACTTGGTCAGCACCTCATAAGGAATATTCATGCCATGTTTGGTTTCATTCCATTAAGTGGGTCACTAAAAGAAGTCATTTGTATGCATTTCCCATAGGGTTCTATGTTAAACTAAGTCCCCCGCTGGCGGCCATCTTGGATGATGGATCGGCTACAAAGTAACAACACTTGGTCAGCACCTCATAAGGAACATTCATGCCATGTTTGGTTTCATTCCATTCAACGGTTCTCTAAAAGAAGTCATTTGTATGTATTTCCCATAGGGTCCTATGTTAAACTAAGTCCCCCTCTGGCGGCCATCTTGGATGATGGATCGGCTACAAAGTAACAACTCTTGGTCAGCACCTTATAAGGGTTCATTCATGCCAGATTTAGTTTCATTCCATTCAGTGGTTCTCTAAAGAAGTCATTTGTATGCATTTCCCCTAGGGTCCTATGTGAAACTAAGTTCCCCGCTGGCGGCCATCTTGGATGATGGATCGGCTACAAAGTAACAACACTTGGTCAGCACCTCATAAGGAACATTCATGCCATGTTTGGTTTCATTCCATTCAGTGGTTCTCTAGAAGAAGTTCAAAATGTAAAATGTAACGACGGCGGACGACGGACGCCAAGTTATGAGAAAAGCGAGAGAGTTCTTTTAAAAGTTTAAGCAGTAAGAATCTTTGTAAAGTGGAATGCTACATGTATTTCCTATCAAGAAATATGTAATTATCCCCGCACTTTCTTGTGACATCAACTCCTCCTTCACTTTTGGGTTTAGGAATTTAATTTCTATATAGAATGGTTGCATACTATTTTTGTATGGGAATAAGGTATTATATTTTTGACTATAGGTAAGTGGCCCAACTACTTACAGGGGGTGCGGGCATCACTGTCGATTCCGACAGTCCAGATATCTAGTTTCAATCTTATTTTGCCGTTTTGATTTTTTGTTTGTTTTATTTATTGTTTGGTTTTACCGTTGTGATGTCTTTTGAAGAATTACACTTTTTGTCTTGTGTACCTTCTATTTTGTGTTATTTCATCAGCATCTTTCGTCGTTGTCTTCCACCATGATAAATACAAATGTATTAAGTATAAAAATTGACTGACAACCAGTTATTGTACTCTCAACCTACACTAAGGGACGAGATCAAAAGTTCAATGAAGGATAAAAAACTTAATTCACATAGTTTTTTCACTGACCCCCCCCCTCCCCCCATCTTAACTTAATTTGGGAAAAATTGACTGACAATATGGGCATATGCTTTGAGAGTATACTTTTTGTATCATGGGCCATGTTTTTCCTCAACAATGTATGTTTGTTCTGTATATTGACTTGGACATCGCTTGTATCCGTATTTTTCAATCCGAAAATCGATGTCGGATAACAAAACTTGCAGTGATTTTTACCCCCCACCCCCAAACTATTTGAATTAAGTTTTTTATCCTACATTGAACTTTTGATCTCGTCCCTAAGGTTACTCTTTCAAAATTTATTTTCATTTAACATTAATATAGTGAAACTTATTTTAAAAAGACTCACTATCCGTAATACCAGGGTATTAAATTTTCATAGAATTCCAAAACAATATTAAATTATAAAACTACATGTCATTATCAATTACTTTGATTGCGTTTCGGAGTTACATTCATCTACTGCCACATTTTATTTTACTTGAAATGAGAAAACTTATTCTTTAGGCTTTTGTTTTTAAATGATGCGACGGGTCGGTTCTACCCATATTTCACAGTAAAGGATTGCATTTTAACATATTCAACAGAATCATAGCTTCTATAGTTCTACAATCTGCATGTCATGAAAACCCAAATTATAGGCGTACAAACTGATTAAATGAGATTTTTGTGAGTTAATAATTTCTTTTGTGTAAACATATTATTGTCGGTTCAAAAGACAAAAATGTCGTTTAAAGCTTTGACATACAATTTAAGTTTGATCAAATTTCATGCTTAAGAGAAAATAGGTATTATTTGCAAAAATGATGTTTTTCAAAAAGTTTCCGTCATCCACCAAAACGTGATAAAACATCTAATTAAGGATTTTCACCAGCGAGAGCCACATTAATATACGAGAATTTAAGATTGACTACCATTGCCAATTGTTCGGATATACATATGTTGCGCATAAAATTTGTGTATTTTTTCATATGTTCCTGCTATGTTTTTTCGGATGTTATATAATGACTAGAATAACATATTATAGTTCCTATAGTTCGTCTTATGCTATAACGCACTTCAAATAGTCTGCATCTTTATTCACTTTGACCAATGCCAGTGTCCATTGTCTTCATACAGACAACGGGGAAACTTAATTTACATTCATTTCTTAATATTATCAATTAAATTCAAGGAAATAAACAGTTTATACGTTGTCTAATTTATTTCATCGTAGGAAGTAATTCCTACTGCGCCATAGCTGACGTAAGAGAACTTTAACCCTTGGACACAATTTGAATTAAGGCCACACCAAATTAATTGTTCGTTCTTTGGATTTTGTGATGTTAAAAATTGATGCGAGCGGGCGAGATATTAATTTTATTTTTTCTTTTCTTGAAAACTTATTTTTTCCAGGCGAAGATCAAATTTACGTGCGACCAAAATTTTTTAAAATAAAATATTTCTAAACATTTTAGGAGCGGGCGAACAATTTTTATTTTTAATTTCTTGAAAAATGAAGAATTTGGGCGAATTTTAGGATTTTTGCAAAAGGAGGCGGCAAAAATTTTTTTTCGTAAAATTTTCATAGTCCAAAATTCGGAGCAGTTAAATCCAAAGAACTAAAGATCATTATGGTGTGGCCTAACTTGTAAAATTTTAGAACGGTAAAAAGAGCTGAAAGTTATATATTCTCGTATCCGAGGGCCATGACAACATCCGAAGGCCATTATTACAGACCGAGGACATATAACAGGGCCATTACGAAAATAAACGTTTTAATACTTTTATTAACCAGATGGGGAAAACTATTTTTGTTGATTGGTTTGTTTCTGGAAAATGCTCTCTGGTATGTTTTAGTTATAACAAAAAAAAAAAAAATGTACCAGCTGGTATTTTTTCTTTTTTGTTTTTAGAAAGTCGCTATGTAGGAATATGAAAATCATTATTAACCAGAGGAATAAAATATGTAAAAAAATACATTGCTTTTATAAGTAAAACAAGATTGCTACACGTAGCCATGTCCCCCGCCACGGAGAAAAGTCGAAGCCGCACAAGATATACAAAATGTGTATTATTGAAATGGCGGCATAGGATCAAGTACATATGGTGACTATCAATCCTACAAAATTTGAACGAAATCTGATCACCGGTCTCAGACGAGGTGCATCCACAAAGAGTTCCTATAGTGTTGAATGCAGAAAAAAGTTATAGTTCCATAACTCCCGAAAAATGTATCTAATCAAAATCAAGGTTCGATAGGATCAAGTACAAAAGGTGACTAACAATCCTACAAAATTTGAACGAACTCCGATCAGCGGTCTCAGAGGAGTTGCGTCCACAAAGTGTTCCTATAGTGTTAAATACATAAAAAAGTTAAAAGTCCCATAACTCCCGTAAAATTTGTCGAATCAAAATGGAGGTGCCATAAGATCAAGTACGTATGGTGACTAATAGTCCTACAAAATTTTAACGAAATCCGATTGGCAGTCTCGGTTGCGTCCACAAATAACTGTGACGGACAGACGGAGTCCATTTATAAGTGTCTCCGTCGCGTTGCGGCGGGGGACAATTAAGGCATTACAACTGGGCCATTACGGGATAAACAGGGCCATTATGAGCCTACTACAGAATCCCTATCAAGAATGCGGCTGTACGTTTATCCATCTTGTTAGGGATTCTGTAATGGCATAGTTGTAATACCTTAATTCTATTTATAAAAGCAATGCATTTTTTTACATATTTTATCCTTCTGGTTGATAATTTACTATAGTCTCTTTGCACTAGGATAATTATAGATTAATACATGGCCTTTTTGATGTTGCCCTTGTTATCAGCTCTAGACCGTTATATCGGGACGATGTCAGTCGAGGGCCGATAACAATAACATAGTAGAATGAAAATATATCTATTTCTGCGTTATTTCACAATATATACAAATGAGTATACGTTATTACTCGGATTATTTACCTGTATTTATTTCAAATTTATAAACATTTTATATGTGCGTTCAATAAAATATTTATAAATTAATACATGGCATTTTTCATATTGCCCTTATTATTAATCCCAGACATTGATATCGGCCTCGAAAAAGGCAATGTATTAATCTATTTATCACATGTTTTGCCACTGCCAAGAAATATAGAATATTACATTGCTTTTTCATACAACACCCCAAATCAACCCGAGACGCCAATATTAGCCAATTTAGTAGCTCTGTAACAACAGTTTTTCTGCAGCTATGATTTACTATCCTTCCACTTAAACTACCCTTTTCAACCATCTTTTTCACAATATTTCCTGAAGTTTTTTTCCCATTCCTGAAGATGACAACCAAACTTTACTTTCCGTATTCACTTTTGTTAGAACAGACAAATAAAATCTACTGTCAGGCTTTATATAAAGCACCTTTTAAGACGCCTCTTTAGGAAATCTTTACAGACCTTAATGGGCAATCGATCTGGGATAATTTGAAATACAAAGAAATAAAATTTAACTCTATGTAAAACAACATTTTGCAATGGTACAATTGCCCTTTTAATCAATTATGAATGACATCCTTCATGTTAAAGTCTTCGAGCAGATATCAAGACCTTAAGTTGATAAAAAGAAGATATATATTACTTTATAATTATCATCACATTTTGACTTTGTAAAATTACAAATTATGCATACACACATACACATGAACACTAACAAAAAAACCCAGATGTTAACTAGATGTATAAACCACGCTAAAAGGAATTCTAGTTTTCCTGGATTGTTTTATAATTTATGTACATGTAACCCCATATTATGGATTTTGTCGCAACAGTTATTTATTATTGTGATTTCCATTGAAAGAGCATCTGATGTACAAACATTTCACTGCATTGACTTCAATTTGTCATGATGTGTGTTGAACAAATGTTATTTGACCAGACAAACACCTGATCGAATTAGCACAGACGGGTAGGCCGTTTACATATACATTTCTTTTCTTCAGACCAAAGACAACTTCGGTTTTCCTGTTTTCTTTGGTAAACATCAATTTTTATTAGCAGTGGACAAACATTTACCTGTACCTAATTTTTGTTGGTAAAGAATCTCTATTTCCTCCTGGGATCAGCCTTCTGGTTTTTTTTTTTTATATCCCAATCAGTTTGATTAGAGTTCTTTCATCTTTGACTGAATAATGTCTTTACAGTGTTTGAAAACGTCATCTTTGACGATGTTGATCTGTTTCTTTTCTAGGAAATGTCAGCTAATAGAACAAAGTATGCTTTGTAACGTATCTGGTTCACAGTCACTTTTTGGGACAGGTAGAAAGAAAAAATAATGAAAGATATGAATCAAGTTCTAGTACCGATATGTCTTCCGGTTCACGAAATTCATTTACTGAGTAATTAAATATAACAAGATCACCTTGGTTTTTCTTTTATTATTGACCAGCGCATTGCTGTTCCTCCCTGATTAGACGATTATTTTCAAATGGGCGGAAGAGACGTCGGTGATGCTCACGAGAGGGCAGGTAACATGTTATTTTAGTCGCAGAAAACCACGAAATAAGGGAAATACTAGAGAACAGAAATACCATTTCATGGAACGTGTGTTTTAGTTTTAACTTACCTAAACTCCTCTTCTATCTTTAATTTCATGTATTTTATTTCCATACAGTATTCTCATGTTATGGAGATGCCCGATTTTTCAAAACTTTTAAGCTTAAGTGTAACGTAAACTTCTCTTTCGTTATCTTGTTATACTATTTATATATATATATAAAACTGTGATCAATGATATTTTACTACATGTACATTCATCTTTAGCTTAACACAATTCACCAACATATACGTGATCTAAATTACAAGATTCAGTCTCGTGCTCGCCTCAAGTGCGGAATTAGATTCCCGAAAGGGACAAACTAAATACATTAAAATTGGTATTTTCTGCTTCTCCGCCAAGCACGTGGCATATAGGAGTAAGAGCAAAGGACTGGTCGGTTCGGAGTCAGTATAATGTGTGCGAGTGGGTAGATATGTCTTCCTGCGGATATTTACCTCGTGAGCTAGCACGTTAAAAATCCGACTCAACGTATCGGTCTAGTACTAAGCAGGGATCATATTCATATCATATCATCATAATTCATCCATCCATCAGGCTTCAGTGACTCCATTCAATTTTAGCTTTGGGTCCTTGTGCCAGAAATATAATTTATTACTTTGGATTTTTATTTTTAATTAGGTAAAACTGAATGTAAGCTAGATATATTATGAAACTTACACATATATATTTAAAAATAATTCTGAATACGATTTCTCGTCATAAATAATAGGAATCCGTGTCTTACAGACACTGTGTCACTTTGCACTTTGTCACTGACTTGGAGTCCTTAAAGACGTCTTTATTATACTAACGCGGAAACAAAGTGTTAACAGAAGTTCCTAATATTATTATTTGATTATTATTTGGAACTAAACAGTTCATGCATTATGTGATTGATTACATCGTATAATAAGTACTTCTCTACATCGGACAAGGAAGATCTTTAACTAAAGTATACTCTGCAAAAATTCCCACCACTATCATGACTATCCTCTAAATTTGACAAAAGCAATGTTGTGTGTATAGATACATATTAAATTGCGTTATTTGACTTTTTTATAACAATAATCGAACATAATAATTTATGAAAGCTAGTTCTCAATTTGTTAAAACATCTTTCCCACGCCTTCTTGTGGATAATGGGGAAAATAAAAATAAATCTAACGAGTACTAGTATTCGAAAGTTATAATCTAAAATACAACTTAAATATATTTAATTTTTGTACTCGTGGTTAATACTATCAAGATACGGTTAATTCAAAAGTATGTTCAGTATCCTAACATGTGTTTAAAACTTTATTGTTGTATCAGACGCCACTAACAGTTTTTATGGAAACAGTCCTAACGTATCACGCAAATATATGTGTAAAACTTAGACAGTGGCTCTTCTGGTAGCTTTCAATTTCGTAAAAGTCTGTTAAATTCAAACTGAAATAATGGAAATCAATGACGAACCTGTGATTTGTAAACTTAATTGTTTTAAGCAATCACTGTATTGCATATGTAATACTATAGTATTAATGAGTGGCTGTTTTTTTAAACGGCCTTGTAATGTGTCCAAGGTCTGTAATAATGACCCGAGGAAGGTTGTAATGGCCCGAAGCAACGCCGAGGGCCATTACAGCTCCAAGGGTCATTATTACAGACCAAGGACACATTACAGGGCCGTCATAAAAATACCCATGTCTTAATACTTTTATTAACCAACCGATGAAATACAAATTTAGTGTATCAATGTTGTAGAGGTATTTTTATGCCTATTACAAACTTTCATCAATAGGAAAAATGTTATAAAATGTTTGTGCTGTAAGAGTTATTCCACATCATATTTGCTCGTTGCTACTAGTTTATGTAATGAATTTATGTAATGTATGTGTGGGGTAGAAGAGAAATATAATTTATTTTTTAACTACATGTACGTCTGAAGTATCAAATAGAAAAGTATATACATGTTGCAGAGCTTCGTTGTACCATATGATTTTAACAATAGAACTGTAACATATGGGATAAGTTCATTGAATAATAGGATTACTGGAATTGTCAGTCTCAAAATTCTTCTTCCCAGAATAAATGTTAATTTATGTTAAGTGTTCCCCCCATTATTGTAGATACACGTTGATTGCTATTTCGCAACACAAGCACTCTCCTGTATTGTCAACAGACATGGCATTTCTTACCTGTCGTCTGCTAATTTTATCAGTTTCCAGGAGGAAAAAAGGTTAACACAGTCTTTTTAACAAATTCCGGCTGAATAGAAATTCATTATAGTCAATAGCATAAAACAGAATTATACGATCATCATAATCAACAACACAAAATCCTCAGAAATGTGTAGCCATCTTTAATTTACTGATTTCATAATCGGCCCTGTAATAATGGCCTGCTTTTTCGTAATGGCACTGTTAGGAAATTTGTAATAAACATGCATTTTAGCTATAATTATACCTTGTTGGTTAATAATCTCAGATTACTGTTTCTCTATGGGTATGAGGCAATCGGCTAGACCACATAATTAATAGTACTCGTCAAACCAAAAAGGACCTTGGGAAGAGACCTAGGAAAAACAATATAAAGTATCAAGTGGGCAGTGGGAGGTACAAAAACTTAACGGGGAAAGACTTAACATGCAATCTCCGCACTTACCTAAACTCCTCGTCAATCTTTAATTTCATGCATTATATTTCCATACAATATTCTCATTGTAGGGAGATGCCCGATTTTTCAAAACTTTTAAGCTTAAGTGTGTCGTAAACTTCTTTTTCGTTATCTCGGTATACTATTTATTACAGTATTGTAAAAACTATCGACACTGACGAAGGCTATTTGTTAAGCGGAAATATTTGTCAACACGATTTTATAACATCATCTTCGTATATTACCATCTTATATTAGTACCGCAGTGCAAATCTTTAGACTTATATAATTTTTTCCTTATCTGCGCAGTACCGTCTATTCTAGACGATCCGGTACATATTAAATTTGCTGGTTGGTCTTTTTTATAGACTTCTATATCTATCTATCTATCTATCTATCTATCTATCTATCTATATATATATATATATATATATAACAAACTGTGATCAATGATATTTTACTACATGTATATTCATCTTTAGCTCAACACAGTTCACCAACATATAGGTGATCTAAATTACAAGCTTCAGAATCGCGTGGGTGGTGTCCCGGTAGCGTGCTCGCGTCGAGTGCGGAATTAGATTCCCGACCGGGACAAACAAAATACATTAAAATTGGTATTTGCTGCTTCTCCGCAAAGCATGCGGCATATAGGAATAAGAGCAAAGGACTGGTCGGCTCGGGGTGAGTATAATGTATCCGAGTGGGGTGATATGTCTTCCTGTGGATATTTGCCTCGTGAGTTAGCACGTTAAAATCCGACTCAGCGTGTCGGTCTAGTACTAAGCAGGGACCATAATTCATATCATATAATCATGTTCTTGCCCTGATAATAGTTGCCACTGGACGTTAAACAATAATTCATCCATCCAACAAGCTTCAGTGACTCCATTAAATTTTAGCGTTTGGGTCCTTGTGTCAGAAACATAATTTATTATATGGATTTTTATTTTAAATTAGGTAAAACTGAATGTAAGCACGATATATTATGAAACTTTCATATATATAAAATAATCCTGAATACGATTTCTCGTCATAAATAAAAGGAATCTGTGTCTAACAGACACTGTGACACTTTGCACTTTGTCACTGACATGGTGTCCTTAAAGAGTCTTTATTGTACTAATGCGGAAACAAAGTGTTGAAAGAAGTTCCTAATATTATTAATTATTATTATTTGGAACTAAACAGTTCATGCATTATGTAATTGATTACCTCGTGTAATTACTACTCCACATCGGACAAGGAAGATCTTTAACTAAAGTATACTCTACAAAATTCCCACCACTATCCTCTAAATTTGACAAAAGCACTGTTGTGTGTAAAGATACATATTAAATTGCGTTATTTGACTTTTTGATAACAATAATCTAAAATAATAATTTACGAACGTTAGTTCTCAGTTTGTTATCTTTCCCCACGCCCTCTTGTGGATAATGCAGAAAATAAAAATAAATCTAACGAGTACTAGTATGCGACAGTTACAATCTAATATACAACTTAAATATTTATTTTTTGTACTCGACGTTAATACTATAAAGAAATGATTAATTCAAAGGTACGTTCAGTATCCTAACATGTATTTAAAACTTTATTATTGTATCGGACACCACTAACCGTTTTTATGGAAACAGTCCTAACGTATCACGCAAATATAATTTGTAAAACTTAGACCGTGGCCCTTCTGGTAGCTTTCAATTTCGTAAAAGTCTGTTAAATTGAAACTGAAATAATGGAAATCAATTTGTAAACTTAATTTTTTCAAGCAATCACTGTATTGCATATGTAATACCATAGTATTAATGAATGGGTGTTTTTTTTAAACGGTCCTGTAATGTGTCCAAGGTCTGTAATAATGACCCGAGGAAGGTTGTAATGGCTCGAGGCAACGCCAAGGACCATTACATCCCCAAGGGTCATTATTACAGACCAATGACACATTACAGGGCCGTTATAAAAATACCCATTTCTTAATACTTTTATTAACCAACCGATGAAATACAAATTTAGTGTATCAATGTTGTAGAGGTATTTTTATGCCTATTACAAATTTCCATCAGTTATAACTTGTTATAAAATGTTTGTGTCATAAGAGTTATTCCACATCATATTTGCTCGTTGCTACTAGTTTATGTAATGAATGGTGTGTGATATAAGAGAAATATAATTTATTTTTTAACTACATGTACGGCTGATGAAGTATCAAATAGAAAAGTATATACATGTTGCAGAGCTTCATTGTACCATATGATTTTAACAATAGAACTGTAACATATGGGATAAGTTCATTGAATAATAGGATTACTGAAAATTGTCAGTCTCAAAATTCCTGTTCCCAGAGTAAATGTTGATTTATACTAAGTATTCCCCCCCCATTATAGTAGATACACGTTGATTGCTATTTCGCAACGCAAGCACTCTACTGTATTGTCAACAGACATGCCATTTCTTACCTGTCGTCTGCTAATTTTATCAGTTTCCAGGGTGAAAAAAGGTTAACAAATTCCGGCTGAATAGAAATTTATTATAGTCAATAGCATAAAACAGAATTATACGATCATCATAATCAACAACACAAAATTCCATGAGACAAAATCCTACAGAAATGTGTAGCCATCTTTAATTTACTGATTTCATAATAGGCCCTGTAATAATGCCCTGTTTTTTCGTAATGGAACTGTAAGAAAATTTGTAATACACATGCATTTTAGCTATAATTATACCTTGTTGCTTAATAATCTCAGATTAAGGCTGCTTATTGACATAGATATCAGCGATTAAGGAAAACGTGGTTTTTTTTTGTTCTGGTAAAACCAAATTGTGAGTATTTGTATTTAAATAGCATTCTTTATTTTGGGACATGGGATAGCCCAAATGTAGTAGTCAGAACGAAAGACAACTCTTAATAATAGGTTGACTGTAAAGGACTTCTACACATTACCACTGATAGATGATTCCTTAAATGCTCTTTCTTTTAATTCATGGTTCAGTACTTCGAATTTTACCAGTGTTTATTACCATACAGTCGCCCATAAAACATTTTCTTGTAACTTCTAAGAGTTTACTTCAATTAATATTTTTGGTTTGTCACGTGCTGGACCCACATTCAAGATGTGCATTTTCTATATTGGGAAAATGTATTCTATACATAAATTGCATTCTAAGTTCCAAAAACTCTGAAACGACGAAAGTGAAAAAAACAACGTCAAAAAGTATACAAACCCTCAGACCACCATTTGTAATAATGTGTTAAAGTTTGAAGAAAATCTGTCAAGGCGTACTTTCGAGTTAGTGTGTAACATGTGAAAAATTGTTTTCATTGGACAATCTAAGTCCTATAACACTGGAACGACAAAAGTTTAATTTGTAATAATTTGTTAAAGTTTGAAAAAAACACGTACTCGTGTTAGTGCGCGACATGTGAAAAATTGCTCATATTCGGACATAAGTACCATAACTCCAGAATGACAAAATTGAGAACCTTCAAAATCAAAAGGGAGCCTTCTTCCGTCAATCCTAATGTAGTGTTAAAATTTCATCAGAATTGATTGAAGCAAATTTGAGTTACCGTACGAATTGTTGACGGACGGACGGACAGACATTGGTATACCATGATAAATATACGTCCCATCTTCGATGGGCGTATAAAAACCTTATAAGATTCTATTTCAAACCTCAACTTTCTTCTACATTGGCCAGATGAAAACTTAACATCGTTTTAGATAGATATAGATTCAAGCTTGACTAAAAACTGTAGAAATATTTATATATATATATATATATTTATCTCATTTTTCAAAAAAAAGTTCGCGTGTAGATAGTACCGATAGACATTTCGACGTCAATGACTTGTACGCACATGGCGTCATCTTTGGTAAAAAGTGAGATCAAGATCACATAAATTATTAGAGGCGCCAAGATTAAAAACTGTTACAGTCATGATAGTAGCTATTCAATGGTATAAACCGGTAAACTAATATGAGGCAGGTGAAACCTTCAAGAGGACGAAGTCATATATGTCCTATGCATATGCAATATTTACCAATTATCTGAATGAATAAAATAGAGAATGGAAAGGGGAATGTGACAGAGACAATAACCCGACCAAAGAGCAGAAAACAGCTCAAGTCTACCAATAGGTCTTCGACGCAGAGAGAAAATCCGCAACCGGAGGCGGGCTTCACCTGGCCCCTAAACAATAATGTATACTAGTTCGGCAAAATGCACACCAATTTGACTTAACTCCGAAACATAAAAATAAAAAAAAACACAAGACTAACAAAGGGTAGAGATTCCTGACTTGGGACAGGCTAAAAAATGCAGCCGGGTTAAACATGTTTTGTGAGATCTCCACCCTCCCCCTATACCTCTACCCAATGTGGAATAAACAAATACAAAGCGATACACACAGTAAAACTTAGTTCAAAAGATGTCTGAGTCCGATGTTAAAAAAGGTAACAGAAGAAACTAAGCAAAATGACAATGATCAATATATATTAAAAAAGGACTACTAGCAGTTACTGACATGCCAGCTCCAGACCTCAATTAAACTGATCGAAATATTATGTCTTTATCATATAGAAAATTAGCCACAATCCCTCCCGTTAGGGGTTTGGTATCATGCCATTAGAAGAACATAACCCGTTTCATGCCAACAACTGGTTTTTAGAATAAATGTGTTTATTTCCGATGCAAAGACCCTAAGACTGAATCAATATTAATTCCAAAAATGCCATCTTTAATGACTTGACAACAGTATCGTAACTATATCCCTTGTTGATGTCTGTTTAAAGGTTTAATTAGCTTTTCAGGTGAATGACGACATTTTTATGCTTTGTCAAGAATATTACCATAAAAGATGGGATGTGAAATACCTGAACATATAAGATATTTGCACGTTGATTTATATTTACCAATGAGGTCCTTGTACCGATGATAAAATTTAGTAAAAGTTTTGACAAGTTTGTGGTATCGAAATTCCCGGCGTAATAATTTTTTACTAATACAGAGATTTCTTTAGTCAAAATCAAATTGAATCGAACAAGTTGAGATATATAAACACCATACAATGGTGCCAATCTAAATCAAAGTACTGAAGTACTGAACATCAGAGGACCTCAAGTTATGTTGGATTATTGATAAATGACAGGTGTTTATACAGTACCTGCCAGACAGATGTTCACCTTACAATATAGTACACATAATATAATTTGCTATCATATCTGAGATACTGTCTTATAGTAAGAAACTTATCTTTGTGAATTATCCATGAAATGTTGACGTGGTCAAATGAGAACTGCTAGATTGGCATTATGACCGTATAGTTGCACACTTGCAAAAATCTTTAGGTTATTACTTATGACAGAGAATCAACATAGCAAATATTTTTTTGACTAGTCACTGAATTATGAGAAAGAGGTCAAGACAATCATATTAAAACAGATAAATTGTAATATTTGGGTGAAAGATACCACATGAACAGTAAACTCATATATCGATAATATTATGTCTAAAACTGAAAAAGACAAATAAGAGTACACTAGAAACAACATAGAAAACTAAAGCCTGAGCAACTTAACCCCACCAATAGTTGGGGTGATCTCAAGTGCTCTGGATGGGTAGTAGCAATGAGATGATTTTGCACCATACATATAGATCACAACTACAATATGAATGCGTCGGTCCTTAGAGGCCTGTAAAACAGGGCTTGTAATTCTTTGGTGTATATCTTTTGATTTTCTGTTTGTACATTGATGTGGCCATTAGTTTTCTGATTTATATTGTTTAATATTTGTCATTTCATGGCTATTTCTAACTGATTTTAGTATAGTTTTTTTCTGATTGTAAAGATGTGGTATGGTTAGCTTTATTTCTTTTTCATCATTTTGTTTCTGTGTCTGATTACCAATCATACCTCCCTTTTCGTTTCTTTTCTTTAATAATGACAACAGTTTGGTTTCAATTTTCATTTATATATGTAACAATATAAAACAGTATATATATAATCTCATATTACATCATTAATATTGGTCATTGTTGGAATGTATTCATCTTTAACAATGTACTGTAAAAGTGATATTTTCTAACAGGTACTTAGTATTATCATGGTTATTGTGATATCACTTATTCAAAGGACACAGTCCATTTATAGCCCAAAACGGTCTAAAATATAAATCTTACGATTAAACTCCAAATAATTCACAATTTGGTTCTTAAATTGGTCGATTTCAAATGTATTAACGCTCAATAAATCAGTTCTTTCATAATAGTACATTACATTCTCCAAATTAGGCCCATTTTGTTCAAATATAATGATTTGGTGCAATTTTCAGACATGAAAGCTTTAGGAAAATTTGGCCACCATCTACAGTCCAAAATATTTTGTAACCTAAAGACTCAAAATTTGATAAAGAATTCATCAAAATAAAAACTTTTCGGAATTGTATGGCGGCCATGGTTAATTATGCCAAAACATTGCAGACAAAATTGACCAAAAATACAAATAATGTATAATTATGGGGTCATAGCTTCAAGATATTAAATAGTAGGTGCCAAAATAGTATATTTTAGTCTTAATAGAATTATCACAAGTATTTCTATTTGAAATTTGTAATCGCTTGACCAATTTAGGGCCATTCTAACCCTTCGTGAACCTCTCTTTTCCTATAATATGTAGTAAATTTCTATTTGATATTCCTTAAAATATTCACTAAACCAAAATACATTTTTTTTATATTACATTTAACGAGAAACATTTTACATGATCCCATATATTTGATTTAATCCAGTTATATATATGCTAAGCATACAGTTATAATGACTTTCAAATTAGGACTATATTATATGAACAGAATTGAGCATTTTATTATTTATTTAGCATATCTGTTATGTTTTCAAATCATTTATCTGTATGCTGAGCTAGCATTTGTATAGTCTCTTAATATTCTAAAATGGATTAAAAGGATCACATGTGTTACAATCAAACTTTGGATTGACCATTAGATAACTTTAAAAAATGTCATAACTCGTATATATAAACATTTGGATTTATTATTGTATTATCCATTGAATTCATGCTATTTCCATTTAATACAGTTCAATAGATTATCTATACCTATTATTTATAGTAAAAAATGCAAAAAACTATAAATATATACATGGACTAACATATATACATTATTCATAAAAATTAATCATTTATCAAACTTCAAAAAGTTCATCACATCGCATAGCATATACATGTATACATGTAGTTGTACATAACTCTAAACTATATATAACAGTGAATAATTTGTGAATGTATCAGTGGTACTTGCTTGCATATTAGTTACTATGGGACACGTCTCTAGAATAGTGAAAGAATCACCATTCAATTTTGCATTTGATTATTTTTTTTTTTGTGGGAATGAGCACTTTAAAATAAATAGTGTTTTGTTTAACATTTGTCTGTGGCAAATAAGAGTTCGAAATATTATTAAGATAGTAAAAATATTTCCACATATAAATGGAAATATAACTATAATGATAAGAGGGACACAATCCAAATTTTAAATTTATCTGGTTTTTTTTTTGATGATAATAAACATTGTTTATATATTTAATAACATTCAGTTGAGCCACATTAATATTATAAAACGGAAATCACTTTCATGATGAACAGAGATTTACATACAGACAGCCAACGGTAACATTGACTGCCCACATCGGCTTAGCAAAAAGGGCATTAACATTGTAATGACTAGTATAGATGCATTGGGAATGAGAGCATTATTCATGCATTGACAATCTTGTCTACATACATATATCCAAACAGTAGTTCATAGCACACAGTTTTAGTTCAAAAATCTATATATATATTTATATATATTCATCCGCAACAACAATTTTTCGGTACGTCATTGATATTAAAGATTGTTTGATTAATATACTAATATTTCTAACGACAAAACATTTTCATATTATTAATTTGGATTAAAAAAAATCTGAGTATTCATTGAAAACATGAATTTAAAAGAAGCGATAAGGAATTTTATTTTGCACTATATAATGTCCGCGGGTCTATAATTGTTATAGGTCGGTTATCATTCCAAAACTAATTTAAATATATGCAAATAAGCTGGAAATTTAGGCGACGGCAATACACCCGAGGCTCTGACGGTCCTCTGATGTAAAAAAGGATAATTATCCCCGAACTTTCGATGATATAGCGATTGTCTCCGTCCGTGCGTCTGTCACAGTTTCTTGTGACATCTCCTCCTTCACTTTTGGGTTTAGGAATTTAATTTCTATTTAGAATGGTTGCATACCACCTGTAAATGTGCAATAAGGAATTTGGATTTTCTAAACAAGGGGCACACATGGGTTGAACTTTGAAAATTTTGAATTCAAGCTTGTGACCTAAACCCATCTTTCATTTTACAATTTATGCATTTTATTTCTGTACAGTATTGTCATTCACCATATGCAGATGTGCAATAAGGTTTTAGAATTTTGATTTTCTAAAATTGGGGCCCATAGGGGTCGAATTTTGAAAAACTAAGATTGTGACATAAACTCTTTTGTTTTTCAATTTATGCATTTTATTTCTACATGTATATAGTATTGTCAAACACCATATGCAGATGTGCAATTAGGTTTTAGAATTTTAATTTTCTGAAACTGGGGTCCACAGGGGTTGAAATTTTCAATTTAATCTTGTGACTTTAAATTCTTTCATTTTGCAATTTATTCATTTTGCTTATATATTTTATATTATATATTTTATTGTCGTACATTATATTTAGTTGCACAATAAGGAATTAGAATATCGATTTTTAAACATGGGGCTCACTCAGGTCAAATTGTGAACTAAGGTTTTTTTCATTAGGTTTATTGATTTAATTTCTTTATAGAATGACTGCATAATATTTTTTGGGGAATAAGGTTTTATATTTTTGACTATATGTAACTGGCCCAAATACTGGGGATCACTGTCGATTCCGACAGTACAGATTTCTAGTTGACAATAGGAAATGAAAAATCATCTCTCTTATCGTAAATGTTAGTAGTAAGCTTCCCGTTAGAGATATAGATATCAAGATCCAGGAAAGGGCAGTGTTCCTTGTTAGTATTAGCTTTATTTAAAGTAGGTTTAACAGGACAAATCTCTTTAGTGTACATATTGAAGTCGTCATTATTGACAGCCGAAATATCATCCAAATATCTAAAAGTGTTATTCAATTTTTGTATCAAATGTTGTTTCGTTATGTCTTTGCTGATTTTAGATATAAATTGTTATTCGTAACAATACAGAAACATGTCAGCATTAAGTGGTGCACAGTTAGTGCCCGTTGGAATTCCTATAATTTGGCCGAACAAAAATGTTATCTAGTAAAATGTTATCTAGTGCAGTTATCATATCAAAGCAGGTCCAGTTGAGATAGTTCTTTTGTTTGTCGTTACTAAAAAATGACCTAAAAGAGCTTGAACATATATATTCACATTCTGACTTTTTAAATGCCCATTTAATTAGGTATGTGAATTTTTTTTGGTGGAATGGTTCTTGGGTGGCCCCTTTTAAAATTTATGTTCGGTTTTCCCGAATGCCATCCAACATGGCCGCCATTGCTTGACTTAGTTTAACATTTAGCCTATGAAAATTTAAGTTTTTCGTTAACTCCTCTGAAACCACTGAACCAAATTAAACCAAACTTAAGCGGAAGGGTCCTTGGATGGTCCCCTTTAAAAGTTTTGTTCGGTTTTCCCGGGCGCCATCCAATATGGCTGCCATGGTTGGACATAGTTTAACTTTGGACCCTATGGGAATTTTAACATTTTTGTTATCTTCTCTGAGACCATTAGGCCAATTTGAACCAAACTTTGTAGGAATGGTCCTTGGGTGGCCCCTTTTAAAATATACGTTTGGTTTCCCCGAACGCCATCCAACATGGCAGCCATGGGTGGACTTCGTTTAACATTGAGCCTATGGGAATTTTACTTTTTCGTCAATTCCCCTGAAACCACTGAACCAATTTAAACCAAACTTAAGTGCAATGGGCCTTGGATGGTCCCCTTTAAAATTTGTGTTCAGTTTTCCCGGGCGCCATCCAATATGGCTGCCATGGTCGAACATAGTTTAACCTTGGACCCTATGGGAATTTTAACATTTTCGTTAAAAAATTTGGTGGAATGGTCCTTGGTTGGCCCCTTTTAAAATGTATGTTTGGTTTCCTCGAACACCAACCAACATGGCCGCCATTGCTGGACTTATTTAAACATTGAGCCTATAGGAATTTTACTTTTTCGTCAACTCCCCTGAAACCACTGAGCCAATTTGAACCAAACTTTGGTGGAATGGTCCTTGGGTGGCCCCTTTCCAAACTTATGTCTGGCATCCCCGACTTTCAACTGACATTGCCGCTGTTACTAAATATAGAAAAGGGGGATGAATTTAAAAAATCCTCTTCTATGAAACTACAAGGCCAGTTGTAACCAAACTTGGCAGTAATGGTTCTTAGAAGGTTCTCTTTCAGAAAGATGTCTGACGAACCAGACTGTTAACCAAGATGGCAGCCACAGCTGAACTTAGTTTAACAGGGCCCTATGGGAAAATTCATTGAAAAATCTTCTTGTCTGAAACCACTTTACCAATTGGAACCAGACTTTGCAGCAGTGGTCCTTATATGGTCCTCTTTCAGAATTGTGTCCCATGACCTGGACTGTCAACCGAGATGGCTGCCACAGCCGAACTTAGTTAAACATAGGGCTCTATGGGAAAATTCATTGAAAAATCTTCTTGAAACCACTTGACCAATTGGAACCAGACTTTGCAGCAATGGTCCTTAGGACGTCCTCTTTCAGAATTGTCTGATTTCGTGGAATTTGAACCAAGATGGCCGACACAGCCGAACTTAGTTTAAAATAGGACCCTATCGGAAATTCACTCAAAAATCTTCTGGTCTGAAACCAGTAAGCCTATTAGAACTAGATTTAGTAGCAATGGTCCTTAGATGGTTCGATTTTAGAAATGTGTCCATTGACCTAGAGTGTCAACCATATTGGCTGCCACAGCCGAACTTAGTTTAACATAGAACCCTATAGAAAAACCAACCAAATCTTTAGTCCTAATCAAGTTGAAAAGTTCAATGCAGGTGAGCGATACAGGCTCTTTAGAGCCTCTAGTTTCTTAATGAGATTATGAGGCAAAGTTGTATATTGGGTAAAAATATCAAAACTTTGAACAGATTCAATATGAGCACGTTTATAAAGACCTTCCAACGAATATTTCACACTCCAAAAGTAACTAGGTGGAACTGTTTTTGTAAACCAAAACATGCGTCTCCCCTTCACTTTATTCTAGATCAATCTTGTCTACCTCTAGGATAAAATAATAATTTGACCTTGCGGTCAAAGGTCAAGGTCAAATGAAGGTCATAATGGTACGTGACACACACCCTCATGGTAATACACCTACATACCAAGGGTTGAGGTCAAGGTCAAATGAAGGTCATAATGGTATGCGACACACACCTACATACCAAAGGGTATAAGCCTAGGTCAAAAGACAAAAAAGTTAAAACCAGGACAATGAAATACTATAATTTGACCTTGAGGTCAAAGTTCTAGGTCAAATGAAGGTCATAATGGTTCGCGACACATACCCTCATGGTAATACACCTACATACCAAAGGGTATAAGCCTAGGTCAAAAGACAAAAAAGTTACAACCCGGACAAGGAAATACTATAATTTTAGTCATAATTTGTCAAGGTCAAATAGAAGTCATAATGGTATCCGACACACCCCTTCATGGTAATGCACCTACATAACAAAGGGTATAAGCCTAGGTCAAAAGACAAAAAAGTTATGGCCCGGACAAGCTTTGCTAAGAAGAAGAAATACTACAAAAACAACGAAGGGGAGACATAATTAATACCACTATTTTCGTATACATTATTTGAAAAATGTATTACCCGGTTTTTGATTGTACCAAGTGTACTAGTAAGTACAATAGACAGTTTGGTGGTGGAACAATGGCTTGAAGACGAAATAAATCTACATTTGTAAGGTGTTTTGTGCAGCTTCGGAAGCCAGTACATAGTTGGAACTTTCACGTTATTCGGTTCTGCTTGTAAAGCGGTAGCAATAAGTTTATGTGTGTTAACGATGTCATTTTCCGAAAATTGAGTCAGTTGGAATGTAGGTGAATTTGTGATTTCATTTTGTAGAACCTTAATATAAAATTTACGTCAAACAATTACGATATTATTGGCAGTCTTATCAGACGAAAACAAATTCCTTTCCGAGTTCTTTTAGCTTATGTTTGATACTAGAAATAGGGCTGTTATGGTTGTTGTTAGGAGTAAAATGTTCTTTAAAATGTTTAATACGAATATCAACTATATATTTTCATTATTGAATTTAAAAAGGAATCTAAAGATTTTTTGTCATCTCCCCGTTTTTTTCCATTTTTTTTGCACTAAGTTTGGAGTGAGTCGTGGATGATGTTACGACACTCATTCCATAGTTGACGAAGGACGATAATTTTGTCCTTTTCTTCTCTCGGTCTTGGATGATTTTAAGGTCTCCTGTTATAACATGGGCATAAAAGTATTTGGAATTACAGCAATTTTATGACGTAGGTGTATTATCACTGATATTAATATCTTTACACCCTTCGCTATAATTAAAAACATATTTCCGGGTAGATTTTGTGTAAACATAACAAATAAAAGGGAGCTCAGTATTATCAAAATAACCAGGAATTTGTTCTTAAACAGCATGATCATTAAGAATACTGGTAATATTAATTATTGACATATTTGATTTTAAGAAAATGTTTTTTTATGATTTTCAGGGCGATCAATTTTGGGAAACAGTTTAAAATAATAGTATGCAATTATAATTTGGACGATTTCATACTTATGAGTGCCATATGGAATTTTGTTGCAGTATTCCAAAATTTGATAACAGGTAAAGATATATTTTTCCCAATTTATATATTTTAAATCTTCAAATATAATTCTTTGAAACAAATTTTAATGCAGAAGATGTACACGTTTCGTCGATGCCTAAAATGTTGAAAACCAAAATAACAATCAAAGACAGTCTTCATTACTCCCCCAGCCTAACTTTCTTTACAATGGAGTCATATAATGGCTCTCTGTCATGGTTAATAATGATATTCTGACTGTTAAAGGCATACTTCTCATTTAGATATTTTCATTTCATGTTAATTAATTCGCATTAAAATTCAATAATATTGAATAGGCATGTAGCTGATGTATCACCACATTTACTTGCAATTAAGCATTTTATTAAGGTAAACATTCAGGTATTAATTTCCAGGCAAAGCCAAATAGACTTCATATTTAATATAGAAATTAAGCTTTTGAAAATAAATGGTTAGAGACTGGTACATTGTATGTCCCTTACCTCGGTATGGATAAATATGGATCCACTAGAGCACTAAACCTGGATTGTGTGACCTCACAACCACATTGACATTCACCTCCATGTATTTTGTGACCTCACAACCACATTCATAAGGTTTTAGATATAAGGTACTTGAAATACATTTCATTACAAATATTTGATTAAGACATTACTTTCCAGGAAAAGCAAAATACACTTCATATTATAGAAATTAAGGTTTTGAAAATAAATGGTTAGAGACTGGTATCTCCCTCGCCTCTGTATGGCTATATCACTATGGATAAAATTAAGTTTATGGAAATAAGTGCATAGAGAGGTTTATGTCCCTCACCTCTGTATTTTATAAATATGGATCCACTAGAGCACTAAATCTAGATTGTATGACCTCACAACCACATTGATATCCACTCCCATGCATCAAGTTTTAGATGTAAGGTACACATAATAGACAAATGCCAAAAAAGACTCAGGTACCTGCATGATCGACAAGACTCATAATGGACTGTTTTTATGCCATTGTCAGGCTTGTACAGTAACAGGACTTTACCCCTGCCTTGTAAAGCAGAGGTATATAGTGATGGGTGGAGTCCGTCCGTCCGGTAACAATATTTTCCACTTTTTTATCCGCAACACTTCCTAAACCACTTATTATAATTTAATGAAACTTTCCTAGATTCTTTATGAAACCTTTTCAAATTCTTTATCATATATATAGCCATTCTGCACCTCCCATTTTTATATTATTTGGTAAAAATCATTTTTGGGGTTTCTTTTCCAAAAACATGGAGTTTGCCATTGCCTTATATGGGGGGGGGGGGGGGGGGGGTAATCCATTTTGAATCCGCAACTCCTCTTAAACCACATACTATAATTTAATGAAACTTTCTCAGATTCTTAACTATACAGTGCCATTGTGCACCTATTCTGTTTTTTTTTTTTTTGTCAAAATGATTTTTACCAAATACGAAATAGGAGGTGCACAATGGTATTATATGATAAAGAATCTGAAAAGGTTTCATTAAATTATAATAATTGGTTTCGTGAAGTTGCGGATACAAGTGGAATCCCCCATCACTATATACCTCCGCTTTACAAAACTTAACAATATCTAAAAATTACTTAAGATATCTTCCTGACTTTTTACAAACTCTTCAATCAATTCCCAATAATGGTGTAGCGGAAATTGGACAAATTTTGAATCAGAATGACCGCTAAATTCTGAAAAATTGCAGGTTGAGCTTGCTTATTCTTGCAATATTTCCTTTGTTTCTCAAATTATTTAGCATTTAAGGCACTTAAAATGAATTTCACCTTGTCAAGTAATCAATAGAATGCCATCTTCCATTATGTTTCATGAAATCCTCGTACTCTTCATCCAAAGGCTTTCTTTTTTTGGGTCTGGTTCAGCAAGTATATGTTAGGCAACTTCTTTGTTGTTAAAAATATTGTTAAAGATCAAATGTAGGAGATTAGAATTTATGTTGCGATTAATAACATTGCATTTTGTCTTCCACAAGCACAACAATGTACAACGGAAACTTAGGTTTCGGTGTTCTATGGGAAATTTTTGTATATTCCATTATAGTACTCACTCTGGCGGGAGGGGGTTGTGGGGGAGTGTCAGATTGTCTTCAATCTTTTTTAAGTAAGTAAGTAATATATAAGTAAATGTTTAAACAATGTATTATCTATTACAAGTCGGATTAAAGAAAAAAAATGAACTATTTTATAAAAACTAAGCGAACATATTAAAAATGTTTATATATGACTTTAAGAGTTGTAGCCCTTATTATATTAAATGAGTATATTCAATTATAAATGACCTTAAAGGGTATGATTACTGTGTTAGTTACCATCATGTGAATGATAAGTTATTTAACAACAAATAAGTTTTATAAAAAGTGTTCAAGTAAAATAAATCTTTTGGGCGTGTTGCATTATATTTCATGTTGTACATTGTATTAATATAAAACAATGATGTATTACTTGAACTACACTGAATTCAGATGATGTCAGTACTTTTTTTATCAGTTTAGCTCCCACAATATGGGCAAATTATATCCAGTTGAGCATACTGCAAGCCTCCATTAATTTGTTACTAACAAATTCATATATTATCTATTTCCACTTGCAGGTACCAGTCTTGTCATAAATCATATTTGCTCAGCGCATTTTTAAAGCTTGGGCTATTAATAGCTCTTGAATTGTTCCATGGAGACCAACCCTAAAACTATATTGCTCTGGTTTTTGTAAAGATTTTCAAAAGATACAACATCATATCTATGCAACGACTGCTGATAAAACGCTGTAAAGTATCCTTTGAAACTCCCAAGTATGGCATTAATAGAAATAAGTAATGTATACAGTATAGAACCGTTATAATCGGCAGCTATATCAGTGATCAGTAAATGTAGTGACTGAACACAATGGAAATTGTTGCATAAAAAAAGCAACTTACAATATACTTCTGGGTTAGGGTCTGATGGAGATTCCAACAGAATTCACTTTGTTTTTTTCTTCCTTTGAATTTGTTGTCATTCTGTAAATAAAATTCCATAAAACCGGATCTATTATTTAATTTCATCATGAATATTCACATAATTGATATTTGGTGTCTGACCTCACACTGGAGTTCACATATGACCTTACACTTAGATTTGTAAAGCGTAAAGCATTATCAAGACATTCTATTTTGTCAAGGGGCTCGAACGCATTTCATGCAGTTATCAATTTCTGCCTGCAGATCATTCAAACATTTCTTTTTTCCCAATAAATGCAGAATTCATAGACCGCATAATGTCTGTGACAACTCTGTATATCATTGTCCCACTTATTTTGAAATGTTGGAACAGAAGTAAGCATGCTTAAATCTTTTCAAATCTTTTTCACAAAACTGAAGATTCAAATATTTATTGAACTTTATGATTAATAACTAATTTTTAATACAGCTATGGAAATAAAAGGGATGTATACTTAATGAAGCATACAATTACTTCTTCGAGTATTTTCTCCAGACAATACATGTCGAGATTGCTACTACTAGTATCAACTGTAGTAATCCAAGAATTCTGTTAAAAAATTATGTCTTTGAAAAATCAACAGAATATTTAATATTTAATATTTATCAGACGTCTAGTACATGTTAAATAAATTATAACACAATTTACATAAGGAGACATTAATCATTTTGTCGAAATTAAACCTGTCTTTCAAATATTAGCAGTATGTATCTTGCTTATCTTTTTGAATATTTATTGTCCTTTCATAAGTAAATTTTTCACAAATGTTACACTGCTTTGGCATTTTATAGTGCTAGTGCTGCTTATTTAGAGCAACCAGTACACCTGGCGTAAAAATTCAGCTACAAAAACCCCAAAACAAGATAAGTTCAGCGTTTACCATAGTTTATATGATGTGAAAATTTGACAGAAAACAATTCTATTTGTTTGCATCATACCTTGCATTATCAGCCGACTTGCTGTCGGCTTCTTGGTATATTTTTCAATGCTGTGTCTTGCAGGTCTTCCCATGTCGATGTCTGATTGCGACCATGGTTTGACTTGTATCCTATTTCGGGCCACAGACAAACAAAAAGGACAAATATACCTAAGGAGCAATAAAAAAAAAACGTAATCCATTGGACAGACAAACCAGGGAAGACAAATGAACAATCACAAGCACAACAAATAAACACAGAAAACTAAAAAAACAATGAACAACACGTCATGAAGTCAATCCGGGGGGAAGTCACAAATCGGTTGAGGCACATGAAAGGTTACGACAGTCGGAACAGGTCCAACATCATCTTAGATATTGGAACACTGTAATGGTCAATCAATTCGTGATGACGACCGTAAAATTTCTTCAGTGATTACATCAACTTATCCCTGATAAATTATTTACAGAGTAAATAACAACACGTACAAATGGGAACAGCTCCCCTTGCAGCAGTGCAGCAAAGCTTTATTTTATTAACAAAATAATCAGCAGAAGTGGAATTTCCCAACACTGAAACATCTACTGCACTGTATCTTCTGTCGAAGAAGAAACAAAATTACCATCTCAAGCAGAATGGAATTGTCCAAAACTGGCTCCTATAGACGTATTCCCTTCTGCATTAGCCTCATTTGAGTTTGATGTAGAACGGAAAATTTGTATAATTGACATTTTATTAATCAAAGACGCGTTTTGGCTTTTCTTAGCCTTTAGCCTGCGCGGAAGTTTGACTACATTTTTTTGTTTCGTTTATGTTAGCACTGGTAATGAAAGTCCCTTTGAGAGTCTCCCTCCTCCATCATACAGTCAATAATTTTAATATTTATTACATCAATGATATAATTCTGAAATAAAATTATTTCTCTATCATATTAATTAATGCCAAGTAGGACTACGTATTTTTTAGTTTCGTCCAGGTCATTTTCCAGTCTTATTTTTTTTCTGCATGGGTAATCTAAGTCCTTTTGGAGGTCTTCCTCCTCCATCACAGTCAAGAATTTTGATATTTATTACAACCATGATATAATTCTGAAATAAAATTATTTCAATATCAAGACTTAGTAGTAGCAATTAAAACAGACACAATAAAATTTTTACATTTTTTTAAAGCCTAAAGCCTGTGCTAAAGTTTGACTATTATTTCATTTCGTGAAGGTCATTTTCTGCACTGGTAATCTAAGTACCTTTGGAGGTCTTCCTCCTCCAACACGCAGTCAAGAATTTTAATATTTATTACATCCATGATATAATTCTTCAATAAAATTATTTCTAGTTATTACTTTAGTAGGAGAAAATAAAGCAGGCATAATAAAATGTTTACATCTAAATAAAGCCTTAAGTCTGCGCTGAAGTGGGACTTTATATTTTTTAGTTTCGTCCGTGTCATTTTCCAGTCTTGTTTTTTCACTGGTAATCTAAGTCCCTTTGGAGGACTTCCTCCTCCATCACATGGTCAAGAATTTTGATATTTATTTAATCCATGATATAATTCTGAAGCAAAATTATTTCTATATCATGAATAAGTAGCAGCAATTAAAGCAGACACAATAAAATGTTTACAGCTTAACTATGCGAGATGGCCGCAAAAGCCGAACATAGTTTGTCATACTACACTATGGTAACATTGACTTAACAGATCTTGTCTGATATCAGTACGCCAATTGGAACCAATTGTCCTTTATCGAAATTGAATCTGATGACCCAGACCACCAATCAGAGATGTTCACCTCAGGCGAACTTACTTTAATAGAGAAATTCACTTAAAGATCTTATCTGAAACCATTTTAGCCAATCAGATGATTATTGTATGCCTAATACGGATATATATTACGTTTTAACCATAATAGAAAGTATCGTTTAAATAAAAAAAAAAGTTAAAATCAATAATACACAATAAAAGGAACAAATATCGACAATATAATATATTTTTACTGGCATAGGACCCTATGGGAAAATTAAATTAAAAGATCTGATTTGAAACCATTTGAAGATATGCTATTTGACAGGATACAAAGATTTTGTCTGTCAACAGATTTTAATGGGAATATGTCTCTTGTAATTAATCTTGAGTGATGAGTGGTATGTCAACAAATTTTTCCATAGTTTTAAAATCTTGGAGATAAACGGCCAAAGGAGTAAAATATAGGTACAGATCTTTTTACGATGTGAAACACTTTATCCTGTTAAGCATTAAAAACAAATATGCAAATCAAGGATATAATACTGATAGAAAAATAATGAATGATTATTGCAGAAAGTATTTTTTTAATCCATTCATTGTCACCTACTCTTCTACAACAAATATTCTGCAAATTTTCAAAGATGTTCAGGTTAAAAATAAGGGTTTTTCACTTGTAAGTATAAAAACATATACACGTTATAAGACTGTTTCATGTTCAGTCTGTTCTTTTCTTTTCTACAAAAGTTTTCCGGTATGACGAGTGTCGATATTAGGACAGGAACCTGATACAACTCCTGGATTATAATGGCAGTCCACATTGCTAGTGTTTTAGTTTATGTGCTGCCTTGTTCTATTTTTGTAAAGATTATTATATTCTTTTTAGTTATAAATGTATCTTTGTGGCGTTTGTTTGATGTGTTTGTCTTTTCCTTGGATTTTGAATTTATGGATCTTTGCCACTGTTTCGCCACTTTGGTATTCTTTTGGTGATGATATATAATTTGTGGCCACACACAATTCATACAAATACCTTTAATTTAATTAACCGCCCGGTTGGTCATTCAAGTGCGGAAGGTCGCGGGTTCGATCCCCGGTCGGGTCAAACCAAAGACATTAAAACTGGTATTTGCTGCTTCGCCGGGGGTAAGAACAAAGGACTGGTCGCCTCGGAGTCAGTATAATGCCTCCGAGTAGCTAGGGAGACATGGTATTCCTGCGAACATACCCTCCTGAGCTAGCACGTTAAAAATCCGGCAAAGCTTGTCGGTCTAGAACAAAGCAGAATTCATATTCAGATCATATCAACATGTTCTCGTCCTGATATGCAATAAATGGTTGTCGCTGGACTTTAAACAATAATCCATCCATTCATTGTTATTTTCATCCAATTGAGATAACTATTTTGACCAACTGAAGTCGAAGTGGGCAAGAAAATTCGTCATCAGAATATTCAACTGAATTAAGAACTATGGATTGATTTTAATAGAAAAAAAGGAAATATTCAAAAGCATGCTACATGTATTTGAAAAAGTGATAATACAGTAGACGCATCCTAACTGGATACTTTTTTTGTCAGAATTATTTCCATGTATACACAATATGTGTCATTTTTTTATATTCAACTTGCAACCCAAAGGTAGGTTCAACTTTTAAAATGTAGTTCACTAAATACCGTTCAAGGTCAGATCGTGCTCTCTTAAGGACATTCACATGTCCAACCCATGCCATCAACAGATATGGATTATATGGGACAGCATCCTCCTTTTCAGTTCTTTTGTATTCAGATCGGACTCCTGACTTATTTCCATCCCTTAAACGGTAACTATATGGGAATCCATACTTACAATTTGATATAACATTTCCCTTGGTGATTCTAAACCATCTGTTTTGATGACATGAATGTATTTGAAATTTTTTCACTAATTCTCTCAAATTCCGACTTCTGACTATGGTCACCTTGGCATTTCTGCAACAACTGCATCGGATGGAACGTCTTAATCCAGCCACAACATTCCATGAATATGAAGAGCTCCTCTGTTTCCGTGACTTAACACGATACCAGGATTTGTTTACATTGCCAAATACACTATATTTTCCAAATACATTACACTAAATTGCTGACAAAATATTCAGTTGGTTCAACAGAATGTAATATTGATGCTGGATTTTCATATCTTTTAATTCCTCCCATGAATCATTTGATGTAAATGTGAAGAAAATATCTGCTGTTCCTTTTTCTAAAAAAATAACCATGAGATCTAACCACTTCTTTGTCCTAAAAGATTTTCTACCTGGAAAAGTTGTTGGAACTATTGTACCATATTTATAGTAGGAATATTCAATTTTTTTTTTTGCTGGCTTGTAATGGTTTTTGTCTGTTGCGGTTTGTTGCCATAGCATTTTTTGCAAAAATGTAGCTGTTTGATGCTCCTGTCAAATGTAAAAATAGATAAAAATCTATCATACGCCCATTTCCTTTCAACATGCAACAAACATTGCCAATGGTAAGGGTTTTGGGTTTTGCATACCATGTTCCAGTCCCATGTGGAAATAGGTGTGGAAACAATTTAGCCTCTAAAAATTCATCACAATAAGACATTCCAATTTTTTCTGCTGTATCCCCTAAAATTTCATCTCCAATCTGGACAACTTTGATATTTTCTTGTATCAAAGTAACAAATCTATCAGGTGGAAAAGTTAAACCTTCCTGCTTTCCTATCTCTTTAACCGACATTTGTCCTCCTTTAGCTCGAAGTGTCCCAACAATTGTTCAATATTGGTAAAGCGGGTTGTTTCTGCGAAGCCATTTAAGAGTTATTACATCTATATTTGTTGCCATTATAAATCTTTATTTTGTTGTACCTACAGTATGCCCACCATGCCTATATATATATACTAGTAAACAAAAGAAACGATACAGGGTAATGCATTTTTCATATATTGTTATGATATTATATTTATTTTGTTATGATATTGTAATTATTACATTTATTTATCTTGGCCTAATTTGTTTTGCGTAGCCTTATAACATGTATACTATGTTTACATAATACTTATAGTTGTTTACCAAATAATGTTATAACTGCGCAGTTTAGAAATCACTGGAACAATAATGGATACTGATGGAATAACTAGAACTTTCTATTTGACTTACGTAATAATTATGGTGTGATTCGAACTTCTACCGTATTCCAGAAGTTTCCGTTCTACAGTATATATATGGACACGAACGTTAAACTTGCAGAGCATAGCATATTGGACCGTACATAGACATTCTTGTGTTCTCAGCTGTTGGATTTATTTACGTTTCATACATCGTACTTGACAGACTGTTATTTTCATTACATCATACTAGATTGTGACTGATTGGATATAATATTCCGTTTGGATTCAGGCAACAGTGACCAGAATTCCGGATCAAGAAAAAACAGGATTTTGAACAGTTAATTTGACATTTTAGTTTTTTTTTTGTAATATTTTTGTAAACTTTGTATATATAATAAATCTTGTTAAATTTTATTATTGATTTGTGTCTTTTGTTGGCTACATTTTAAAGGTGATTTCGGCCGTAACAGAAATTGGGGGCTCGTCTCGGGAGAACGTTAATATCTTAATAAATTTTTTCAGTATTTTTATTAGAATTAGCCAACAAAATTCTACAAAATGGAATTTGATGCTGGTAAATTTTTGAAAACGCCAGACCTGGAAGGGTTTGATAAATTAAAGAAAGAAGAATTAGTGTTGCTTGCTAAACATCTAAAAATAGATTTTAGAACATCTATGAGAAAACAAATTATAAAAAATTTGGTAATAGACAATTTAGTTGATTTAGAAATTTTTGGTGAAGAGGCTCTTGACCTCAAGGTCGAAAAAGTTGATGCTTTCAAATTAAAACAGCTTGAATTAGAACATGAATTTAAATTAAAACAATTACAGGCAGAACTTGAAATGAGGGAAAGGTTAGAGATGGAGAAAATAAAAATAGAAATGGCTAAAGTAGAAAGCAACATTAAGTCAAAATCAGAACATTTTGAGGCAGCAAAAAATATACGTTTGGTTCCGAAATTTTGTGAAAAAACGGTGGATAAATTTTTTCCACAATTTGAGAAAATTGCTCAAAATTTGAAATGGCCAAAGCCTTATTGGACTACAATGTTGCAAAGTGTTTTTGTGGGCAAGGCCGCTGAAATTTACTCAGCACTTTCTTCAGAAAAAAGTTCTGATTATGACACTGTTAAACAGGAAGTTTTGAAAGCTTATGAACTAGTGCCAGAAGCATATAGACAGAAATTTAGGTCTTATAAAAAGTTTGAAACACAAACCTATGTTGAATTTGCTAGGGAAAAAGAAGATTTATTTGATAAATGGCTTACGTCAAAGAAAATAGATAAAAATTTTGATAAATTAAGACAATTAATGTTATTAGAAGAGTTCAAGCAGTGTGTTAATTTAGACTTAAAAACACATTTAGATGACAAAACTGTTGAGACATTGCAAGATGCAGCTGTTGTTTCCGATAATTATACCATTTCACATAAAAGAAGTTTCAAAGGTCAAAATTTTAATACTTCTAGCGGAAATTACAAAACTCAAAGCACTGAGCGTACTGATTGTAAGCCTGTTGCACAGAATAAGAGTCCGTCTAGTTATAATATGTCTGGTCCAAAATTTGATACTTTTGAGAAGAAGTCACTAACTTGTGCTTATTGTAAGAAAAATGGTCACCTGATGGCTGATTGTTTTAGACTCCAGAAGAAGAATGAAAGAGATCATAAGCCCAAGTCGAGTGCTTGTACGACACCCGTTGTTACCAATAAGTTGGAATGTCCTGCGAGTCAGGCTTTTAAGTCCAGTTTTTGTGATTACATGGAGGATTATCAACCCTTTATGTCTGATGGGTTTGTTTCTATTGTTAATAATACTACTCCTCAGCCTATTAAGATTTTACGGGACACTGGAGCTTCTCAGTCTTTGTTGTTAGAAGGTGTGTTACCTTTGTCCGAGGAGACGTCCGCTGGTGCCTCCGTTTTGTTACGAGGTGTGGAGTTAGGTTGTATAGATGTTCCCCTCCATCGTATTTATTTGAAGTCTGATTTAATTACTGGACCAGTTGTTGTGGGTGTTCGTCCTACTCTCCCCGTTGAGGGTGTTTCATTATTGCTAGGTAATGATCTAGCTAGGAACAAAGTGGTTGCTGAACCAATTGTTACAAGTGAACCGGTGGTGGATGTTAAATCACCTGAAGATGATGCTGAACTGTATCCAGCTTGTGTTGTTACTAGGGCAATGGCAAGAAAACAACAAGATGAGGATCTACAAGAAGGCCAGTATGATTATATGGACCTTTCTGACTCTTTCTTTGCCGACATTGAAGGTCCCGGTAGCTCAAAAAAGGCCATAATAAGACCACCTGGTACTAACAAAAGTGTAATTATGCCATGGCCAGACGTGAACAGCCATTCATTAGACAAAAGAACATTTAGGGAAGAACAGAATAAAGACCCTGAGGTTCTTCAGCTCGGCAAGAGGGCTCTACCCCAAGAAGAAGCAGACAAAGTGGCCGAATGTTACTATCATCAAGACGGCATTTTGATGAGGAAGTGGAGGCCCCCTGATGCTATCCCAGAGGAGGAATGGAGAGTGGTATACCAAGTGGTGGTGCCTAAAGTCTATAGGCAGGAAATTATTGGTCTTGCCCATGACACCCCCTTGGCTGGACATTTAGGTATAAGGAAGACTTGCCTTAAGATATTACAACATTTCTACTGGCCCAGACTTAGACATGATGTCACAGAATACTGCAAATCATGCCATATATGCCAGGTTGTTGGCAAGCCTAACCAGAAAATACCACCAGCACCACTTCTGCCAATTCCAGCCTTTGAAGAACCTTTCAGCCGAGTGCTTATTGATTGCGTTGGACCTTTACCAAAGACCAAGACTGGAAACGCTTATTTACTGACGATCATGTGTACATCCACTCGCTTTCCTGAGGCTATTCCCTTAAGGAATATTAAGACACCAACTATTGTCAAAGCTCTTATCAAATTTTTCACATTAGTAGGACTTCCTAAGTCTATACAGTCCGACCAGGGTTCAAATTTTATGTCAGGTTTATTTCAGCAGGTCGTTTACCAGTTAGGGATTGCTCAGTATAGATCAAGTGCTTATCATCCAGAATCTCAAGGTGCCTTAGAACGTTTTCATCAAACATTGAAGAACATGATTAAAACTTTTTGTCTTCAATTTGACAGGGACTGGGATGATGGTGTTCACTTTCTACTTTTTGCGGTCCGAGAGGCTGTTCAAGAATCCCTTGGTTTTAGCCCCTTTGAGTTAGTGTTTGGTCATACTGTAAGGGGACCTTTGAAATTGATTAAGGAAAAATGGCTAACTGAACACACTGACTTGAATCTTCTAGACTATGTATCTAGATTTAAAGAAAAATTGTATACTGCTTGTCAAATTGCTCAGAAAAACTTAAAAACTGTACAGAATAAGATGAAAATATGGTATGATAAAGATGCCAGGGACAGAGTTTTTGAGCCTGGTGATAAGGTACTTGTATTTTTGCCAGTCCCTGGGCATCCTTTACAGGCTAAATACTGTGGTCCTTATACAATTGACAGTAAAATCAATGATTTGAATTATATTGTAAAAACTCCAGGTCGGCGTAAACAAAATAGAGTGTGTCACATTAATATGTTAAAACCATATTTTGAGCGTACTAATGAAGGTGAGAGTAAACCAGTTGCCACTTTAGCCATGGTTAAATATGAGAACGATCATGACCAACCAGATATAACTGAACCATCTTTTGATTCCAAGACTATGGAACAAACTGTTAGATTGAAAAATTCTGAAATTGTATCAGATCTAGACTCAAAACTTGCACATCTGACTTTCGATCGCAGAGAAAAATTGAAAACTTTGGTATTTTCTTTTAAAAATCTTTTTCCAGATGTGCCAAATAAAATCACTGCTGTTTGTCATGATGTTGATGTAGGTGATGCTTCTCCAATTAAGCAACTTCCTTACCGGCTCAATCCACTTAAACTTGATTGTATGAGACAAGAAATTAGATATATGATTTATCTAGATTTTATTAAAACACTGTATACATACTATATATTTTTGTATATATTGTTCATGCGAAGTTCTCGTTACCCTCCAACTTCTTTTAAGGGGGGAGGTGTTATGATATTATATTTATTTTGTTATGATATTGTAATTATTACATTTATTTATCTTGGCCTAATTTGTTTTGCGTAGCCTTATAACATGTATACTATGTTTACATAATACTTATAGTTGTTTACCAAATAATGTTATAACTGCGCAGTTTAGAAATCACTGGAACAATAATGGATACTGATGGAATAACTAGAACTTTCTATTTGACTTACGTAATAATTATGGTGTGATTCGAACTTCTACCGTATTCCAGAAGTTTCCGTTCTACAGTATATATATGGACACGAACGTTAAACTTGCAGAGCATAGCATATTGGACCGTACATAGACATTCTTGTGTTCTCAGCTGTTGGATTTATTTACGTTTCATACATCGTACTTGACAGACTGTTATTTTCATTACATCAAACTAGATTGTGACTGATTGGATATAATATTCCGTTTGGATTCAGGCAACAGTGACCAGAATTCCGGATCAAGAAAAAACAGGATTTTGAACAGTTAAGTTGACATTTTAGTTTTTTTTTGTAATATTTTTGTAAACTTTGTATATATAATAAATCTTGTTAAATTTTATTATTGATTTGTGTCTTTTGTTGGCTACATTTTAAAGGTGATTTCGGCCGTAACAATATTCATAATTTCAAATAGCTGTACTAAGCAGAAAAATAGACCCACACGTCGGATTTTCATGGTAGATTGTATTCTCGTCAAAATCATGGAAACTTGCAATAGTTTGAAATACAAAATTCCACTTTTTGAGATTTCAAAAATAACATTTTTCAACCCAAAAATAAAATATGAGTATTTTACATATTGTGAATATTACTGTCTGTGTGACAAAAGATTTGAATTCTTTCTACTGATTTCAGCGACTTGATTTTCATTTCACAAAGTGTGTGTCGATTTTCTTCTCGATTTTTCCGCAAATTTAACTTAACCCTCTTTTTGGAAATTTCCAATTTTCACCATTTCAAGTGTTCTCCAAATTTAAAAATGAGACGCATTAGATCAAGAAATGAAGTAGGAAACCACTGTTGCCCTCATATTTAAGTTTTTGTTAAGGCATTACCAAGATATTTGGTTCCAAACTCGTGTAACGTTACTTTTGTTGACTAGTATATACTTTGGTCCTTATTAAACCAAATATCTCCAACGTTGTGTAAATAAGTATATCCAGGAGGTTTAAAACTTAAACAGAACAAAGACCCAATGGCAAACTTCCTACATTCATGGTAAGAGTTCAAAGTTTTCATACAATCTGGAATTTCACCGGAGTTCTCAAATAAGCAAATTTCCTACTTTTTTGTTATTCTGTTTGAACACTCTCTACAACAGGAAAATTATCCAACACCAGATGTTAACTTTTTCTGAATCTTCACATGACTGTAAGTAAAGTCAAGAAAGGGATATTCGATGGAAGGAAAAATCGAAACAACTGATAAACTCCAGAGAACAACGAAGACAAGACCAAAACAATACATGCACTACATTTAAAAACTAAAAACATATGAACAACATGGACCCCACCAAAAAAACCGGGGATAGATTCAGGTACTCCGGAAGAGTAAGCAGTCTCTGCTTCCTGGAGGACACCGGCCATGATGCCCAAGTCAAATCCGGTATGAGGAAGGCATAACGTCAATGGAACAGGTCCACTTTCATTTGGAAAACGGTTTTTTTCATACCTGTCAACCAAGTCATGATGACGTCCATAAAACTTTAATAAGGATGACTCCAACTTAGGATCAACATACCCCTGTCTGAGCAACTTTTCTGTCAGGAGCCGGGCTCTGTCCACGAAGTCAATTTATATGTCACAAGATCTGGAATAACATATGAGTTGTGTAAGGTGGTATAAGCCTTTTTGCATGTCAAAGATATTCCGGATAGTTCTTCCAACAAACTTCCCGTACAGTATTTTCCCACATGAAAAGCAAACCGCTTATGGTTTTGCTTCAGTAATTACCCTTTTCAGAGCAGACATCAAAACTAAGATTAACTTAGATGATCTGCAGCCAGTAAATGATTGATCCTGATCTAATCCAGGTACCAAGAAATAGTATTGATCATGAAAGATTTTCCTCACGTTTTCCATTTTTCTCAAAGAAATACAAAAAAAAGCAAAAACTATAATACCAAATAAAAATCACCAAAATTTTTTTGTTTATTCTCATGTAAAGAGAAATTTACCTAATTATTCCACCTGTTTCAATTTGCAAGAGAAATCAAAAATTGCTCAAAACTATAAAATGACTTGATGGCTGTATATTACAATTAAAATGAACTTCAATTTTTTACCCCGAATCAAGCACTATAAAATAGCAATTTTCAAGAAATATAGTAATATTCAAGATGTGTCTTTTATCAATATTTTTACTCACAAATCCTTTGTATATGGTACAATATACTTTTCTTTATGATACTTACTGGAAAAAATAAATATCAGTAGGTTAACTTTGTTAAAATATATTAATTGAATTAGCAAGCAAGATCAGACTAAGTTTTATTTAGAACTCCAGTACAATTTTTGTTATGATGTACATGCTGGGTGGTTAGGCCAGAAATGGTACTGTAAGCTGATCAATTTTGAATGAAGAATAAAATCTGAATTGTTTACTGGTATAGATATAGCAGCAAAATTTTAAACAAAATATAGCAGCAAACAAACATGCATAGTAGACAGGACAAAATTGATCACACCTATCATGATAACAAAACTTTTTCAAGCCTATTTGAATTTTTCTTTTCTCTTAATGTTCAGCTTTCTCATTAGCAGAAAAAAAAAACATTACTGTGCACATCATATATAATTTTGCATTTTTTAAAAGAAAAACTGACCATTAAGGAACCCTTGTTACACAAAGTTTACAGTTTTAAAATCTGTACATTTGTATTCCTCCAAATAAATGTGTCCCGAGTGCAATGGGTTAAATGATTATATCCATACATTTCAAAAGCTCAACTACTTATGAGTGAACTGTATAACTTGCATTATGACAGCTCAGAATTTTAATAATGTAGTTTAATAATAAAATCACAGCCATTGCTGTCTTCCTTTGGTGGTGGATCGTAATCGTGCAGCACACGGGTAAAAAGATATTTTCGTTTTTCTACGGCATGGTCCCAGGATTCTTTTGAATCGTACTCGTCATCTTCTCTCAAGCGTTTATTTATGAGCCGTTTGCCTTGAACTTTTTCTTTATTCATGTTTTAATGCCAGACATCATGCTTTCTCATTCTAAACATGTCTGTATATGCTGCCAAGCGTGCCTTGTCGTCATCCATCCCGTCCTAGACTTTTTCGTTTACTTTCTGCTTGTAGTTCGATTGATATACATATACTTGAAATGTATAATGATGACGTCCCAAGGTTTGACCCATGGTCACTGCTATTTCCCGAATCCGGCTTCCATGATGTCCGTGGCTGATTCCAATTCGTCGGTTGATTCCTCGTTCGTATCTTGTATATTCTCTGTATGATCACTAATTCGAAACATCTGTTGGATCGGTATCCACATACCGTAAGTTGGGATATTTTGGCTGTAGTTATATTTTGGTTTATTTGGCGCCTGTTGCAAATCCGCCAAAATTAAACGGACCAAAAATAAAACAAATCCAAAAGATAAACTTCCAAAAGAATTGCAAATTCTTGTAATTTGGTAAACTTAACTTTGATTATGGTTGCAATGGTTTTATTAATCATTTCGGGCGGTAAATTGCACTAATCATAATTGTTATAAAATAAATCAATTCATTCAGATTAATGAAAGAATAATTTGATTTTATCTGTTGTCAATCATTATTACCATTTAATCATACTCCAATTTTATTACGTCTCCCCTTCGTCCTGAATTCTTCTTGTTCTTCTCATACAACCGTTCCAGAACATTATCTTTTGACCTATGATATTTTGCATGTGCGTCTATCAGATGGTGTGTCACGTAGTATCATGACCAACATATGACCTTGAACTATGACTAAAGGTCAAATTATTGAAATTTTTTTCATACAACTATATCCAGGATAGAACTCTACAACGATGTTAAATTTTTATCTGGCCAATGTAGAAGAAAGTTGAGGTTTGGAATATAATCTTGTATGGTTTTTTAAGAACATAAATTGATATTATACGACTTCTTTGAGATATTGTGACATATTTTATCCGTTTTTACGAGATTCTTTTTACACGCACATTGATAATACGTATCTCGGGTTTATAAGGCTTCTCTCAAAAAGTTTTTTTTAATGGCAGTTATATCGGTGATTGAGTTTACCTATTCGACACTTCAGTTACAACAGTAACAATTGAAGTTCAGTATTACTGTTTATTGTTTCAAAAACTATTCATTTATTTTAATATTTATTTCTGCTTGGAAATACTTATGAAATGTGACCTGTTCATGATCTTTTGAACGTTTTGTCATAAGAAAGCTTTTCACGGAAGTAACATACTGAAGATAAGTCTTCATGTGTCCTGTTCATTTGACGATGTTGCCAAAAGAGGCCTATGAATAATTTTTCTTGAAACAATACGGATTGTAACCAACACACATTTTACTTGTAAAGAAAACTTTCCTTATAGTTTGTCGCATAGTTAAATATGTTAAGACTGTTTTAACAGTTTTAACAGTCTTGTACATATAACACATAGTACACACTGTCACTGAACAAATAAAATAATTTGTCGAGTTGCTTCTTGCATTTAACAGATTAACTTCATGACAGCAGGCTTACTGTAGCATAATTATTTCACCCCAAAATACATAATTAGCAAGAATGTGGATTTTATTCCTGTTCAGAAACGTTTATTAAACTTAATCACAAGTTGAATCAGAGTAAAATAAAAAGATACCTGTGTGTTAAATTATTCTAAACCTTAACTATCCAGTTATCGTTTGATCGCACTGGAACTACAATCAGATAACTGCAACTGCAGTCGCCATAACAAAGAATTGAGATTTTTAAGCTTATTCATATCTTTTTTTTCCAAACCCTCTATTACATAAAGAGCTTGCTTCAATCACAGATAAATAAAAAAGCACTTACAATGTTTTATTAATTGGTTTATTTGCACATACTCATGATAATACAACTTTACTGTACAAAAATGTATGCTTTCACAGTATACATGGCATAATACATAACACAAATAATTCCTGTTCTAAAAAGAACATATATATGTATCTTTGGAAGGTTTAAAAAAATGTTTGTTTGCATTTGGCAAAGAACCTGCAAAAATTGTTACCAATGGAAATAATTTTCTGGCAAACTTGGATAGCAATTTGTTTTGTTTTTTTGGTTTATTTTGCTTGTTAAAAATAATTTCCTGACTGATCGATTCGTTTCAGCAAGTTAGAGTCAGCAACTGAAATTAAACGATTTTTCTTCTTGCATTGTATTTTAATTTTTCAGGCTTGAACTCCACTGATGATTTCGTCAGTACGAAGCTTGTTTATCTTTTAACCTAGGCCTGTGTCATTTGACATGTGGGTGTATAAACCATAAGAGGATGTGTCACGTAGTATCATGACCCACATCTGACCCTGACCTTTGACCTCAAGGTCAAATTATTGCTTTTTTTCTTAAAACCAATTCCGGCCAGAACATTTTTTATCGTTTGACCTAGGCCTATGACATTTGTCATGTGGGTGTATCACCATAAGATGATGTGTCGTGTACTATCATGACCTACATTTGACCTTTGACCTCAAGGTCAAATTGATTTTTTTCCCATGGAACTGTGACTTGGCCAAATTTTTTATCTTTTGACCTAGGCCTATGATATTTGTTTGTTTGTTTAGTTGGGGTTTTACGCCGTTTTCAGCACATTTAGCTATTTCGAGGCGGCTAATTTTTATTGGTGGAAGAAGCCGGAGTAGCCGGAGAGAACCACCGACCTTCGGTAGGAAAATTGGCAATCCTTGTCAATTAAGATCGGAGTCGAACACACCCCGCCACAGGTGAGATTCGAACACACAACCTCAGCGTTGACAGGATAGTGATCATTAGTAGTCATGACGAACTAATCTAGACCACTCGGCAACCCAGCCCCCCAACCCCGTTATTTGGCATGTGGGTGCATCGCCATCAGATGATGTGTGGCATAGTATCGGGACCCACATATGACCTTGACCTTCAAGATCAAACTTTTTTAATCTTTTGACCTACGCATATGATAATTTGCACGTGGGTGTATCACCATAAGCTGATGTGTCCCGTAGTATCATGATCCACATATTACTATGACCTTTGACCTAAAATGCTGAAAACCAAAACCCCCTGAAATTCAATAAGATGAAGAGTAAATTGGGTGGAGTTTAATGCCACGTTCTAATCATTTGTACAATATCCTATAATTGGGGTTAAGTTTTATTGGTGAACGAAACTGGAGTACACTGACTTTGAATGAGTAATTGACGCACTCTTCGATATACCGACCATTCAAATGCACCTTGTCATTAATGCAAACTACTACAGCAACCTCGAACACTTACCATAGTGGTGATAGGCTGCAGTCATCTTTAAAGGTAGAGGTGACCAGCTACCTAAACCATTCTGTCATGGCCGACTGTCATCAGCTGCAAAAACACCCAAATAAAATGCAATTTATACATAAATACATCCCAAATAATAAAAAAGAAACGATGTTAACCGGAACACTGAACTAAATGAAAGGGAGAGATTTGTAATTCTGATTTTAATTTTTGATTTTTTTTACTGAAAGTGCCAAAATTAAACACAGTACACAAAGAGACAAAATTTAACAATCATGTTTTTAACAAAAAAAAAACAAACAAAAAAAAAAAAACAAAAAAAAAAACGGCAAAATATCGATTTACGGTATGTCGTATTTATACATTTAAGACGTTTTCTTTCCTGGGATTTGATAGTCGAATGAGCTGTGGTCGTCCTGCGAGTGCTTTTATTAAGATCGACAATTTGTGTTAAGCGTTTTGGCAAAATATTCGTTTCTTGATTGCTCAGGACTATACTAATCACTGCTCTTTGCTGATCATCGCCAATCAATGATATAGTCTCATTTCGGTTTTTAAATGGGAGGAGGCTGTGCTTTGGAGGAGGTGAGATTCTTTCTGTTTCGTTATTAAATCATCTCTTGGTCTCGTTGATTTTTCGAAGGACATCGATGATAGCTGCGGCCATGTAACGCGTGCCTGAAAGAGAGCACCGGGTTTCTTCGCTCATGACATCCTTCACCAACCAATCCATGAGACTGCTGTGTTTCATGTTTCAACATGTCGAACCTTCAGTTTCCCAAAAGACAATTTCGATGACGTCACATTAACGACATTGCGCAATCCAAGATGACGGCACCCATGACTGAAAGAGACCCCAACATAAATATAAATAAGAGTCCAGTCCTTACCCTATCTCAAGTTCTAACTCTAACCATAACCCTAAACCAAGTCCAACTACTTACTCTAACCCATTCTACGTGTTCGCTTCATGCGCGTCAGGCTTGCAGGTCTGGACGGTGGGCTATTGAGATGGGATTGGGTTAGTTAGTAGCAGTAGCAGCAGCAATCCCTGCTCCTCAAAAACCGAAATGAGCGATGAGCAGCAAAGAGCAATGATGAGTACAGTCCTGAGCAGTGAAGAGCAACGCGGAACAAAAATAGAGCAAAATAGGTACATTGCAGAGCAGCGATGAACAGTGATGGGCAGCACAGAGTAAAAGAAGAGCAATGTGAGTTTAGTGCAGATCAGTGGTGTGAAGCCCTCAGTAGTGAAGAGAATCATCCAACTCATCATGATGACAACCAAGAAAATAACCCAACTCCTCAAAAACAATCTTTCCTCCTCCCCAAAAACCGAAATGAGCACAAGAGCATGGTTCTGAACAGCGAGAAGCAGTAAATTGCAGAGCAGTGAAGAGCAGCACGGAGCAAGAGAATAGTAGAGTGCAGAGCAGCGATGAACAGTGACTAGCAACACGGAGCAACAGAAGAACAATATGAGTACAGAGCAGTGGAGTGAAGCCCTGCAGTAAAGAGACCATAATTTGCCTACCTCGAATCAAACGTTACACGCATACGATTCGCACGTTTCCTGCAATCCACACGATACACGTTAAACGATTTGCGATTGTGTGATTTCTAGAAATTGTATTTATAAGACACGAACCGTGTAACACGGTCGATATTGAACTTTTTTGCCATAAATACAAGATATGTATTTGTAAATGCTATTTCATTAATGGGAAAATTTATTAAACCTTTATGAAAGTAGTGTGAAATTATAGTTTGAATTTATTAAAGATTTTTTTTTACCTAATTAACTATAGTATATTAACCAAAATTGATACGTTAATAATAAAGTTTTCGGTAAAACAAATAGTACGCTACAATATATTATGGTGTCTTTAAAACAGAAGACATCATGTCTTGGATACATAATAATCTAACACCTGCTCATGTAAAAGATTTAAATTAATGTCATAAATTAATATATGAAATTTGTAAAAATAATTAAAAACTATTTCATTTCGCCAGATTTTAAGAATAAATTAAGATATTTTTAACAAACAAGCTCAATCTCAAATCTATGTTTAATTTGTAAATTTTGTATATGATCATTTAATATAGTAAACATGTTATTAAATATATTGTTTTCAAACCAACTTATCATCAATAATTGAATTATTTACATTAGAAATAGAAAACAAAAATTAGACGGTGCGGGATTATTAATATGCACATTTTTAATCATTTGACACCGTTGACAATTCGTTCCAGCAATCTTTGAATACGAAATTCGAAATATGCTAATTTGAATTCACACGTTTTAGTATTGCCTCCAACAATGAAATATACACGTTGCACGATTTTTTTAACCACGTAAACCACACGTTGCACACATACGATTCGTATGTTACATGCAAACGATCTGCACGTTACAGGCACACGTTTCGCACGTTGCACGATTTTCTGGTGCATTACATGCTCAACCCTCTGTAAAATAATCCACAGTGAAGCGTCTTACCCACATGTTTTTAGAATGGTATCTAGAACCGTTGCAAGCCTTATTACGTTCCATAATTATTCTGAAATTTGTCGATTATTAACTATTCAATCTTTAAAAGGATTTTTAAACTTGAAAAATCCGGTAATTAGTTTGGTAATGAGCAGCGGGCTGCTGCAAAAACGGATGAAGGAAAATCCGGTTTGCTGTCAGGCATCCGCTTTTCTAAAGCATTATACCATTCAGTGTAAATTCTGCAATCAAACATTTTTGCACTCGTCATCTTGAAAATTTTAATCTGGCATAAATGTGATTAAAACCACATGACCTTTCAGACCTTACAATGAATCTACATACTAAATATTGTTGGTCTGTTATACATAAATTATGACATATGTAAGGACATAAATTCCTTACAACGAATCTACATACCAAATATTTATGACCTGCAATGATAATAATTCAGGAACACAACAATAAGGTTGACCTGTATTATGACTGAGGATTAAATTTAATCCTTTCACGCATACTTAAAATGGAATAAATTTAATCTCGAAAAACCTGACTATTGAGCCTGAAAATGATGTCGTTTTTTTTTCTACAGTTATTGGAATGATAAACTAGAGAAGTCCTGAAATGACGTCTATGTAAACAAACAGCAACGACATTTTCTTGAGGTTTTTGTTTTTGTCGAAAATCACAGGAGAAACATTCTCCTTCAATTTACTCGTTAGTTATGGAATTTCTCCACTCTGAATTTCTCCTCTCTCAATAGTTACATTTTATATTTTTACACGCTCGCTGAAGCTCGTGTTGGTAATCGAAAATTTAACTAACTCGGGTGGAGAAATTCCATAACTCGCTCATACATGAAGGAGAATCTATATTTCTCTAATTTCAGCCAATTTAACAGTCTCTTGACCGGTGTTGGAAAAATTAATAATCTCACTAATGTGTTTGGGGTTCTTGGAATATGATTGGTTGATTAACATTTGATGCACCGATCTACTGCGGAACTTTTTAACATTAACTTTAACACAATGCAACAGACTCAGAAGGGAAAACGTACCTTTGTTATTGAAAGTGACAATTCACAAGAGTAACAAAAAGTTTAAATTGAATATACTGTGTTCTTCTTGTTGTTCCTTTCCGCTCGCCATAATGACAGCTGTTGCGTAATACAATTTCCAGTGGAAGAAGTGGTTCTGGTTTTAATGACAACTGACATACGGAAATAATCTACCGTGTTTAACAATGACGTTGTTGAATTATATTAAATAAAAATGTGTATTGATAAAGATTGCTTCATACATGTAAATTGTCTGCCATTTTTCAATACCAGATTCGTATTAATACATACTGGTGACCATAGTGACGGGGAGATGTTTGGAGAATTTGATGCCGTTGACCAATTTTTTTTCTCCGAAAATTGCTTACCCGAAAAATAAAAAATATAATTGAGGCGGACCGATTTTATTTATTTAAAAATAAAGACAAGAATATAAATCAAGAGAACATGGAAACTCACACATCTGTTTGTTGTTTTAAATAATAAAATTCATTTTGAATTACTAACTGTCCAAAGGAAAACGTATAAATCGTTAATTATTGAAAAACTAAATGTTATTTACAATCAATCAATGTCTCTGTAATGGTATAGTTCCATACCAATGACCTCTTGTATATAAATACTGGGTATGAATAACTACATAATGGTGATAAATGATCATATTATGATGAGAAATGGTAACTGCAGAAAATATTTGCTTTGTAAAGAAAACAGTACGTTTATTACTAGACAGCAACAAAATCATTTACTGGGAAACTAATTTCCCATTTAAACCACCATCTGTTTTGAATTAAAAGTCGTAAACTAGGATGTGGTCTATAATTTAGATTTCGAAGATGATGTATAGACATCAAACAGTCATATAATTATTTGAAAAAAACTGAAACCTGTATGAAGAATCTCTGTTTTAATATTTTGTTAATTAGAACAACATTATTACTGTTCTGGCCAGGTATATTGAAAATAGTCACAGCTAGGAACTTACCAATTGTAATTTTTTTTTAATTTAATGTTTTACTGTTATAAATTTATATGAAAACAATAGTTTATCACAATTCTTAACATACTTAAAAATAACACGAGAAATAAAAAAAATAGCGAAAAAATGCCAAACGTTAATAGTGAACTTGAATATCCTTACAAGGTTTAATAAGTACACACAAATAAATAATTATATGTAATAGTAAAACAACAAACAAATTGAACCAGATAAACACAAAATAACAAAATACTTATAAACTAGCTGAACTCATTTTTTTTCACTAAAGATCCAGCGTCCGGTCGCGCTTAAGCTATGCTACACTTACCGACTGTATGTGAAATCGTTCAGTTTTTCTCGTTTTCATGAGTATTCATATGAAATAAACTGACCATGAAATGACTGCTAACAATAATGGCGTTCTCCACCATGGAGACTGGAACAGTCTTTTAAAACCAGAAACGGTAACACAAGCAAAAAAAAATGGCCGATCTGATTGAAGTCATTTTTAGCTCACCTGACCCAAAGAGAAATAAATAAAAAGTCTTTTTCTAGAGAACTGCTGAATGGATTGTAACCAAACATGGCGTGAATGTTCCCTACGAGGTGCTGACCAAGCGTAGGTACTTTGTTGCCCATCCGTCATGCAAGACGGCCGCCAGCGGGGAACAAAGTTTAACATAGACCCTATGTGAAATACATACAAACATTTTGTTTCTAAGAACCACTGAATGGATTGAAACCAAACAAAGCAAAAATGTTCCTTATGATGTTCTGACCAAGTGTTGCTACTTTGGTGCCAATATGTCATTCATGATGGCCGTCAGCGGAAGACTTAGTAACATAGGACTCTATGGGAATTACGTACAAACGGCTTCTTTTTTGCAAATTAATGAATGGATTGAAACTAAACATGGCATGGATGTTAATCTCAAGGTTCTTTAGCAATGAACAAATGGAATTTATCAGGAGGCTCTGGTTATTCTGAAGTTGTTTTTTTTTAAATTAAATTAAATTTTGACACATTAGAAATATGTGCAAACTTTCCAATAACATTGTTTTGAACACTTTTTTCTAATGGTATTTAACATTTAATAAGCACTGTGACCTTGCTGCAACTTGAATAGACAGCACCCTTCAAGTTATTGAATAAAGACCCTTCTGTAATGGTTTCTTGAACACTTTTTTCTAATGGTATTTAACATTTAATAAGCACTGTGACCTTGCTGCAACTTGAATAGACAGCACCCTTCAAGTTATTGAATAAAGACCCTTCTGTAATGGTTTCTTTTAAATAACATTTTTGGCCGGGTTGCACAGAGTGCAAATCCGGGTAATAGTATGGTGTGAATGTCGGGCAGGCGGGGAAAATGGGTACCTATTTTGTGAAATCAACTCCTACTACAGTTTTACACCCACATCCTTGAAACTTCATAGAATGTTTCTATATATATTGAAGATGTGCACTTCACTTTATGGAATTATTTCAGGAATTATTTCCCATTTTTCCAAACTTTGGAACTTAGTCGTTTTTTATTGACATCTTCAATAGAGGGTACCTATTTTGTGAAATCAACTCCTGCTACAGTTTTTCACCCACATCCTTGAAACTTCATAGAATTTTTCTATATATATTGAAGATGTGCACCTGACTTTATGGAATTATTTCAGGAATTATTTCCTGTTTTTCCAAACTTTGGAACTTAGTCGTTTTTTTATTGACATCTTCAATAGAGGGTACCTATTTTGCGAAATCAACTCCTCCTACAGTTTTTCACCCGCATCATTGAAACTTCGCAGAATCTTTTAATACATATTGAAGATGTGCACCTCACTTTATGGAATTATTTCAGGAATTATTACCCATTTTTCCAAACAAATGTTTATCAACATGTAATCAAATCAAATATTGCTTACTTCACCTATTTCTAATTAAATTGATGACTGCCTCTGTGCTCGTACACCAACATACAATGTGTCTGATTTTGTCTATATTAATATTTATGACTGCCAATTTGCAATATGATCTTGTAATCACCTTTGTCACCACTACAGTAAACACACAGTAAAGCAACCCGGCCATTTGTGTCTTTGACCCATTTTTATGAATTTTCTACCATGCATTAACTCCTATAAGCTTTTAAACATGGTCATTGTTATATTCCTCTTAACTCATATATAGTACGAGGTTGCTCTGACATCTGACGGCCTTTTTGTGGCATGCTGGGGCCGTGGGACGTCAGAGCGCACTCCGTATAGAAAACACAGAAATTGCTGACCCAGAATTGGGGCGGCATTTTTTAGACTCGAAATTGTAATATGTCAAAATATAAGTACATAAATCATACATCAATCGATTCCTTAATCATTTTTCTATAAGAATATGTCCATATTATTCACCAACAATCTCTCTGTACCACAATCGAAAGCTTCATTCCCTTTAGCCCTCCATTTTCATCATTTCACTTTCACTTTGTCACGTGACCTTGGTGAATGCGAGATTTAAATTTTAGTGTTGTAAATTTATGCATATGACCCCAGTAACCCGCATATAATTTCTAACCGGAATTCCCTTGTATACACTCATGTTTTCAGTGGTATGCAAATGAGGTTGACGTGTTCTAATCTACATGCATAAATCAGCTCCAAAGGTTCCGGGTTCGATACCCGGTTGGTGCGGTAGGTAATATTTGGGACAAATCATGCTCTACTGTTACATTTCGTAAGGAATTAACGCGAGATCGCAATATCTTGTTTAGTGATGAAAATGGTGGGTTGAAGGGAATAAAGCTTTCGTTTGTGGTACAGGGAGATTGTTGGTGAATAAAATGTACATATTCTTAGAGGATTAAGATTTTTTTCTTACATTTTACAACGTCCGAAAATCTGAGCGGTGGAATCGAGAGAACTAAAAATCAATTTTGCGTGGCCTGAATTAGTTCCAAATAAGGAAAGAAGTCTTTTCAACTACAGGGAAACGGATTTCTTTTTCGAATGTACCCAATTATCGCGAAGCCTTACCCTCAGATAACAATGCAAGAACGTGTATAGGATGGTTCTTTTTCTATCAAAGTGTTCGAAATTTTGTGTTGAAATTTTAGAATGTTTAAATGCTGTAAACAAATACAACGTAACATATATGCAGTGACCTGAGGTCTTTCAGGGTACCTCTGGCAGTTACATTAGACTAAAGTACAAGGAATATGACGGAGAAGACATTAGTTTTGAAGGCAAAATCAGCTATGATTGTACATATATTTTGTTACATCCTCCTCCTGCCTGACGCTGTTACCCACCTTGACATTTCAAACCAGCTCAGTACTGTCATAAATTATTTATTAAACACATTGTGGCTAATGAGCCTGTTGCAGATAAAAGTTGCTCCAATCACTGTCAATTTAAGGATTATTGCTAAGAGAAGAGGTGATTGTCCTGTATTCAATTCAAATTACAATTCACAAAACTGTCACGTAGTAGTAAGTAATTTGATTGTAAGCGATAGAAAAGCAGAAAACAATACAGAATAATATCCCAACAGACACCATGACTGTACTCTTTTTTTCTGTAATAAATTTATAAATTGACAAACAAAGCCACTTATCCATTAGATACATGTCGAAAAAATTATTGAAAAACATACAATTTTATTTAGAAAATTAGATGTACAACACAACTTTGTAACGGTTATTAAATTAAATTGGAAATAATCAATTAGCCAGGAGTGAAAACGACAAAATGATTTTATTATATATGCATCTGCGTAATATTTTTTTTTCTACATAAAGGTTAGTACCAAATTCATCAATAAAATAAACAATATGAGTCGCTATTTAAAAGATATATTCACATGTCGCGATGTTATTTGTAGCTCTACCAAGGTATAATAACGTAAATGTTACATTCAGTCTGCTAACTTTTTGTAAAATTCATTATTGCAGTTGTTGATTGTTCCTTTTAATTATCCATCGCAATGAAAATTCGGGGCATATTTAATTTAATTCACCCCTGTCCGTCAGTCCGTTTTTCCACAACAATGATATATAGTTTGTCCAGATAAAGCATTTTTTAAATATAATTTTAGGGCCGCATACCCTAAGGATTTTAATTTTCGTCAATTTTTCACAAATTTACGGTTTCTTTAACTTAATTGGTCGTTTTATTGGTGAAATTTGCACTGGGAGTAGATGGTTTGTCCGAATAACTCTTCGTATTGTTTTCAAGTTAGAAATTGTTTGTTATTCTGTATCCATATTTATCAGTTTTTCACAAATTCTGGGTTGCTAAACTCAGCCATCTTCTTAGCGAAATCAGCATTAGGGGTACATGGTTTATCCGGATATCTCCTCCTATACTTTTTAAGATAGAAAGGTTTTATTTTTCTAGTGTTTTACCAATTGAACATATGCATACTCTAAAACTATCCATTTTCGTCGAATTTTTCCACAAAATTAAGGATTGCTGAACTTTGTCATTTTCTAAGATGTGTTCATCCATGTACAAGGTCATTTGTTTTATAGACGTAGTAAATTGTATGACTACATCAATTTTGTAAAAGCGGGGAGGTGTACTGACACATTTTCGACCTCGTGAATTGATGGCGACACATAGATTGTTGAAAAGTAGACATGCCATGTATCTAAATATGTATTAAGGATTTTTGTTTGTTTTACAATTTCGCGAATCCATATTATAGTTGACCCTATATGGCATCACAAAGTAATTTTCTATTACCTTATTACAAATGAAATTAATAGTCAGAATTTAATTGAATTTAAGAAGAAGTAGGGCCATTTTCCTTTACATTTATTCCACCATTTTCAAAAGGTCGCCTGAAACCTTTCCAAATCTCAGGAGGCATAGATTTATTTATTATTAATCATAAATTTTTGTTTGCTAACATAAAAATGCATTGCTTATAGTCGTTTACAATAAGTAAGATGTTTTTCGTATTTCCCCTTTCGATCATTTTGGCCTGTGAATCTGCTCAACGTTAGATTTATTGCTTAGGATTTCGGCATTTTTTACATTGAGCACTTAAGAAGGCATAAGTTGCTAAAATGCCCAAATAGTGCATGAAAAATTGATCCATGGAATATTTATTGTTTGCTGTATTTTACATGTTATTCTTACAATTAAAGTTTACTTTGCTTGTATTTCTTGTTCCTTTGGAGTTCCGAACTTTGAACTTGTTGCCGTATTATTCTTTTTCAAATAAATGTGCTGTAGTAATTGGTAGAGAATATTTGAGCTATGAGAGCAAAAACATTGAAAATCTGCTCAAATGTCGTTAGACCTTAGCAATTAAAAAAAAATAAGGAATTTGCTATAGTGTAAAATTTACTCTCTCTGAAACTGAGTAAAGTTACGCTATAGTGTAAAATTTACTTACTCGAAAACTGAGTACAGTCAGAACTAAATACCATTTCTTCTTTTTTATGATTGTATTTTTGTTTCTTGTTTATAATTCCATGTTTGTTCTGTATAGAAGCGATTTTTGTTTGTTGTTTTATGTTGACACAAAGAGAATAAACCTGATTCATATTTTTGGTCACGATCAGAGTACCAGATGACATTTGATTCAGAAATGCACATTATACGTATGGAATCTTTTTCTGAGTCCATTAATTACCAATCGTGAAAAGGTGAGGTTTACGAGAATTACACCTTTACACTCTACATGCTTTACGTGATGTGCCAGGTAAACATTTCGCAAATGCATAAACGGAATGGTAAAAACGTGCTCATAAGATAATTGCTCCGTTTCACAAACATGTAACCGTGGTTAATCAAATCAACTTTTATAATGAGAGAATATAATTTTTTTCCGCCCACCAATTAAAGACGGCATTTAGTGTACGTGTAATAACATCAATTGTAAAATGTTTATGTTGAGAATAAATGAGGTACAAAATTCAACGTAATGTTTGCAGTTATTGTTTTCATGACATTTTTTTACTTAAACATAACCAAGTCTAAAAATTATAAAAAATGGAAAAATATTAAGCCAAACCGTGAATTGAAAAACAATGAGAAAAGTCAGCTTGATAGCTTTATGTTTTGTCGTTTATAGAATAAATTTTTACTGATTATTAACAACATCTGACCCAAATCGCTCTTGTATAATCTGCTCCTTTTGTTAAAACCCAAGTCAGAATATATAACAGGACGACCCTAGCTACATTTGGTTAAATGTTTGGACTGTTTAGTAGAACGCTGCTATAGCTAGCTAGATATGGTTTAAAGTTGGGACTATCTAAAATTTAGGTAGGGAAATTAAAATGAGCCCTTTTCAATACAAACTAATTTAGACACTCGGTATTGCGGGTCAGATATTGTCACAGAAATGCTAAACCCATAACAGATTCCGTAGCATACCGTTGACGAGTTGAAATCGACAACTTTGGTAAATAATCTATATAAAGTCAGAATCTTGAAACCATTGGAAATGAAACATTTCGTATATATACAAAATTTAGTTCTTACTGTGAGATCTTAATCTTATCCGGAGATACAAACGTTTTTTGACCAGACGCTTAACTTGTCCGCGAAAACGAATGTAAGAAACCAGTCAAGAAATTTGGAAGATTTGTTTAAATTACAGGTAATAATAACTTTCCTAAAACAACACACTTATTCAGCATTACATTACCCTTTAATCAAATTTTAAATTTATGCAGAGTCAAGAAGGAAAAAAAATGTTGCGAAATAGCACATTTAACTAAATAACACGAATACTATATACTGTATATATCCTATATTATCTAAAGGATATGGTAAGTTTTGGCCTGATATTTGGCCCCTTGAATTCCAAAATCAAGAAGTAATGGAAAAATTACTCTCAGCTATCATTAAATACTCTTAAAAAGTTGCATTTTAATGAACATGAAATGTCTGTAATAGCGACAAAAGGATGTCAAAGATGGCTAATTGTGAAAAAATAAATAAAAAATAATAAAGTTTACTCATTTCTGGACCTTTGAATTAATTTTCATATGAGCAACAGCCTTGCTCAAAAAGATGTTTCACTGAAATGTGTCTTTATATAAGACAAACATTATATTAAAATATCTTTTTGGGGAAGGCTGTTGCTCATAGTTGGTTGACCCAAAATCTACTGTAAAAACGCTCATTTTTCTTCAAATCCTTGATTTAGCAGACGTTCATGGCGTTGCTCTTGCACCGTGGGAAGGAATTATGTGCAATAATTTATAGATTGTGAAAGTTCGATCATTATACGACAAAAATGAAGCAAATTCGAATCTGAAATCTTAATTTTAATTCTTCATGTCAGATGTGGCCAAATAATGGCTGAAATTATACAATCTTCTTTCAATGGTACTTTTATACTATAATGAGATATGGATTGACTCTTTTTGTGCTCAAAGCTGGAAACTCTGGGGCTTGAATCCTGTACTTTTTTCATTTGTTTCCTTTTTTATTTTTTCGCTCATTTTTACGTTTGATTTATTTTACTTGAGTCGATAGGATAGCTCCCCAAAAATTGAAATCTGATTTAGATAGCACGTACTAAATGTGCTCATTTTCAGTGCAAGATTAGCTCAGGCACTCATTAAATGTTTCTAAAAAATGTTTTATGTTTACACATAGAGAATAAACCTGATTCATAGTTTTGGTCACGATCAGAGTACCAAAAAGGATTAGCTTAATACATACTTTCTTCAGTAAATCTTATATACGGTCAAATATTTGGCGATGATGAACTCAGACTATGGAATGTATTTCAACATTATGCTAAAAAGTAACTTGCGTCACAGTAATTATGTTTAGCACAGCAAATATATATATAAACATTGAGCTGAAGTAAACATTAAACTGTGGCATTTACGAGTACCTCTATGAAAGGTTGGTTACACCTCGCATAATTTATAATCAAATTATCCGTTAAACAGAATGAATTAACTTCTGTTTAACGACTGAAGTTCATGTCATTACCAAACGCCAATGTGGTAAAACATTAGCAAAAGTCACAAAAAAGTAATTAGTAATTCAGCAGCCAATGAAAACAGTCACATACATTTTCCTGTTTGAAGCTACACAAGAAATCAGTGATATATACGATTTTGTTTTATTGATAGATAACACGCTGATAGAGAATGTTCTGTTTATATGGATATTATATAAAATGTTATTAATAATTCTGAATTTAATTCTGACTTTTAGGGAAAGTGTTAGCAGCTTTTTATATATTTACTTTTGAAAAAATTTTAACGTTTCGGATTTGGTTTTTTTTTTTAAATTTCTGAAATCAGAACAACATTGTGAACATATTTTTATGTTTTTAAAAACGGAGTAAAATAAGACATTGGTTATAAGGAAAAACATTTTAACAACTAAAACATAGACTGGATCTTTGGAATATATTTTTTAAAATGGATTCAACCGAACCTGTTGATGTAAGTAACGTTTCTTATTTATACGACATTGCTTCTCTGACAAATTCATCAGATAACTCGTTCGTGGAAACTGTCATTGACTTTGAACTTATGAGAATTCTAGTCCCCATTGTTTTTGTTTGGATAATGCTGATCGGTGTCGTGGGAAATGGGACACTAGTGTATATAATATTACGGGAGACATCCTTACGAACCATTCCAAACGTTCTTATAGTCAACCTGTCCATAGCAGATTTACTTGTGTTAATTTTTTCTGCTCCGTTTTTTACTATTGTATTTGGAAGTAATAAGTATCCATTCAATGAATTCGTATGTAAGCTGAATGCATATTTGCAGACACTAAGTCTTGGAGTTTCTATTTTTACACTCACTGCATTGAGCTGGGACAGATATGTTGCGATAGTTCACCCGATGAGCAAACATAAGGGAAAACCAAGATTTAAAGTGGCAGTAGTTGTTGTGGTGATATGGATCACATCAGCGCTTCTAGCGGTCTATGACGCTTGGAGTTTTACCTTGATAGAAAGCCCAGGTATTGCAGTCTGTTTTGAAGTTCCGCTCAGTCGTTACAGTCGTACATACTTGAAAGCCAGAAGTGTATCACGTTTCCTGATATTGTTTGTTCTTCCGTTGTGTATTATTGGATTCTTTTATGTAATGATGGCCAGAATACTCGTCAAAAGCAGTAAACAACTCCCCTGCGAAGGAACGGTCGGGTCCTGTATGAATCGTCAACAGAAACGTCAGATCAAGGACCGAATTAAAGTAGCAAAGTTCGTACTTTCTCTTGTTGTTTTATTCGTGTTTTGTTGGTTACCTCGACATGTATACGTTTTATGGTACGCCTGGGACGAAAACGGATTTACCGATTTCTGGATGATTTTTAAAATAATCAGTATTTGCTTAATGTATGCCGCGTCATGTGTTAACCCATACGCATTATTTTGCTTAAGTCGTCAATTTAGAAAATTTTATATCTTGTATTTATTTCGATGCTTTACATCTAGGTACCGAAAAAGGGACAGTAACTTCCGGCGTGGAAGTACCACTTTTACTATGCAAAAGTCACAATCAGATTTATAAATATTACTGAATGCGTCAAATTGTATAATCATAAATTTCCAACTAATTATATTTTATGAAAATCATAGCTTTAGTGTATTAATAAACGTAAATACCATTCACCCTTTTATTTGTTTTTTTTTCCAATTTTTATTACATTTTTGTAGATTTGTTCCATTTCTGTCATAGATTTTTAATAGTTTAGTGTTCACTATAACTTAATGAACCTATTAGAAAAACGTGACTCCTACCACAAGACCAGCATGAATACATCGTTCAGCCTGCCTTCTTAATTGAAAGCAGATAATGAATTTTTGACATTAATTAGTTAAATGAATTTAGTTGATGATATACATGATTGATGTACTAGTATATAAGCATTGTTGGAATATTGCCTAATTAAGTGATTAATAAGTACCAAATTTTCTTGTACATTTAATTTTTAGCTGGCCATTTTTACTTAACTTCAGAATATACACTTGATAGATGAAACAAAGTTACTGGCTTTAGACAGGTACAAAGTCAAGCATCCTTTATTAAACAGTCAATACAGTTGAGACAAGGGACTCTCGTACTCTATCCATGCTCTTAATTTGTCGCCTTCTATGTTTCACCATGTTTCACCATGTTTCATATGTTTTGTTATTGTATACAAGTCTTATTGACTAATATGACCATAAAATTTGGATTTTTTTTAAATTTAATACAAGAGAAACTAACCTCTGTAGTAAGGGATTATACAAATATCTTTTTTACATCGTCAACACCCGCAACATCCAACAGTGAGAAAACCCTCAACAACAGTATAGTTTTACTTTCTACAATACCGGTAACACTGAAGAAAAGAATGTTTTTAGGATGCCTTTGGATTAAAATGGATTTGTCATGTTTCATGTTAGGGTTCTATTCCTCCATGTCGTGAAAGTTTATAATATGAATTATATTCGAACGCTGAACGAATCTATGAACGAAAGCTAAAAATCTTACACGTTCTTCCAGTTTAAATTAAAATTCCTTGATACCAATTTTGTGATGCACAAGTTGTGCACATTTCCTCGATTTACGACTCATCAGTTGTGCTCGAGGCCTGAAATGTTGAAAACCAAGACAAAAATCCAAAAAAGGTTGAAGAGCAAATTCAAATATACCAATATAACCAAAGGGGTAAAGCCAAAACCATCTAAGGACAGAACTATGCACGAGGGAGATACTCCTTAGTTTTCACAATTTTGTTTTAAAATAGACTTCAAAAACTCAAGGAAAATAACAGTGTGATTTGTCTTCTTCGTTAGAACGTTACTGCACGGAGGAAATTATTGTACGTCACAGTTTGTGATATGTATTAACTGTTTCCTGTTCATGATAATGGTTTGTGTTTTAATACGTGTACCAGCTGAGCAGAATTAGACATCATTTCGATCGGGTGTTTCGTGTTATTTATGTGTAGGTATTTTTGAGTCTATTTTTAATATCGATATTTGTTGTTACGGCTTAATGTCTGCTCGGTCATGTCTCGCGGTGAAATTTGCACTTTCTAGATTTCGTTTTGAAGTTTTGACTTTTACCAGTAGTATCAACATGGGGCAAAATATTACCTCATAAAAAAGGTAAAAACCTGTTGCAGCAGATTGATTAAAAAATTTTCAGTTATTTAATTCTTTAAAACATCCATACAAATTCGAAATTCAGACTTCAAAATTGCTAAATATGTATTTCTGTACAGGTTAAATAGGAACTCCACGTATGAAAAAAATAGTAGACTTGATCAAAAGTTTAGACAATTGCACATTAATATTACACAGTGACCTAAAAAAGAAGTCCTAACATTTGTGTTACATGTGCTCAGTAGCAATAACGCAGTTCTACTTAGAAATGTTTCTAAATATAATATGTAAAAACCTCAATTTTTCTAAATTTTGTTATGAAGTTATTTTTTGTCTGATCTTAATGTAGTTTGTATTGTTTGGCAGAGAAACACCTATAATTTATACAGTTAATATTAAAATATTAAAATATTTTGTTTTTTAAAAATCTTAAATTCAAATAAATTTTTTTTTTAACATATTCTCCCCATTAAACCTAATCTGTCTTTGAATAATGATTTATCTGAACTTCGGAATAACAGAAAAAAATCAAAATATCCAAAGAACCTGAAATATTTCTGAGAGTGATCATAAAATGTTTATACTTACAGGACAAGAATTAGTGAGTGTTTTAATTCAAAGGAAACAAATAGAATGCATTGTGGGGATTCTTTTTACGATAATCAACTGCCCCCACAGCAAGTTTAAGGGCACCGTGGTGTAGTGGTCAGCGCATCTGACTACGAAAACAAAGGTTCCTAGTTCGATTCCCATTCAGGATGAAAATTTCAGAAATCAAATTTGCGAGGCTCTATCTACAACATTTGCGAGGATGTTCTCGATAAAATATGCTCTATTTTGTTATTATAAATACATGGTTATATTTGTAATATTGTTCCTCATCACCAGAAGATGTGTATACTTTTCTATCTTGCATAAGAAAATATACAATAATTCAAATACAGTGACTAGAGATGAAATGTCTGGCTGCTATACTGATTACAATGATTTTCGAATGATTTGAAAGTTGAATAGTTTATGAATACGAGGGAAGTGGATATAATTTTTTAGAAAACAAGGAAGATAAATTGAAATTGTCACCGTTGGGTATTTTTAACTTGTTAGTTTGCTTGTTGTTTTTTTACGATGGTCGAAACGTTGGGTATTTTAAACTTTTCAGTTTGATTGATGTTTTTTTCACGATGGTCGAAACGTTGGGTATTTTTAACTTTTTGGTTTGCTTGTTGTTTTTTTACGATGGTCGAAACGTTGGGTATTTTAAACTTTTTAGTTTGATTGTTGTTTTTTTTAGGATTTTGTATTTGGTTTTGTTCGACTTGTGTATTTTATACATTTAAGTCGTTTTATGCCCATTTTGACAGCTCACCATTTTAAAAGCAACAAAATGAACGTAGTTCTCATTCAGATTACAGACATTCGAAAACATGCAATGCAGTTCACTGGCATAGCCTAGATTATCTTGTTGTTTAGGCCACGTCAAATTAATTTTTCGTTCTTTGGATTTTTGGATGGCTAAAATAGGTTCGAGCGAGCGAAATTTTAATTTTAATTTTTTTCTTGAAAACTTGTTTTTTTCGAGCGATGGTCAAATTTACGTGCGGCATAAATCTTTTAAAATAAAATGTTGCACAAAATCCCAAGTTTAACAAATTTTAGGAGCGGTTGAACATTTTTTATTATTATTTTCTTGAAAAAAAAATAGGGCTAATAACAGGACTTTTGCAAAATGAGGGGGCATAAATGTTTTTTCTTAAAATTATAAAGTCCAAAAATTGGAGCGGCAAAATCCAAAGAACTAAAACTCGTTTTGTTAAATATGAACAGTTTAATAACATGTGTCGACTATTATTAACTACTTTCACATTCAACAAGGTATCAGGAACAATAAATGACCACGTGATGCCCCAGGTGTTCCATACAACGTAACGGCAATGATCTCGGTAATTATCGGCAAACTTCGGAAACGCAATATAACTAACTCATTTACATAGACGCCACATACAAACAAAAAAATATCGGCAAAATAATACCGAAGCGACAAAACACTGGGAAAACTCCACAAATTCGAAGTCCAAAGAAAAGACAAAGTCAGGAGAATGGAACACAACAGACAAATCCGACAAGGATAACTAAAAGAATGAAAAAAAGTATAATAAACCAAACAAAACAAGTACAAAACAGCACATAAACTAAAGCAATAGCAATGTAAACTCGCATAAAAAACCGGGAGTGACACCAGGTGCTCCGGAGGGGTAAGCATGTCCTGCTCCGTCAAGTCTGGTGAAGTGCCAAGTCCGGTGGCGTGTCAATTCCAGAAGGACGTGAAATATAACTGAAGATATCTAGTCTCATACGCAAGAGAGAAACTTCGGATCGGCCAATAAATTCGTGATGACGATCGTAAAACATTTGGAGTGATGAAATTAACATAGACTGAACATAACCTTGTCTTAGAATTTTATTTGACAGTTCTCCTGAGAAAGTCGCTGTATAAATCGCATGCGCGGCAGTAACGAATCAACTGTGAAATGTACACACTGTACGCGGGAGACCTTGGTATGTTAATGCTAAGAAAGGGGAAGTTCACAATCTGAAAATTAAAATAATTACGTTTGTCATAACGTTTTGATTTCAACCGCCTATTATTATCAATGTACAAGTACAAATCTAGATATACAAAATGAGTTTGACCTTGAAAAAGATATATCGTATATATATGTAAAATTCCTGATTTAAAATTTTGGTTCAAGCTATTCTCGGTCAAAAAAAATTTAATTTGATTTTAATACTGCATTTTATCCGGATAACTTAAGCAAAGATTTGCATAAAATATATTGTTTAATTTAAACTTTTAATTAGTGTTTAATATAAGGATCGTTCTGCTTAACTCTGTGTACGGAAACATTCGAACATCCCATCCTTCTTCTTGAATTGAATATATATTCTGCCTGTCAAGAAAAATTGCATAATTTATCGTTCAGTAATATTTTCAAATATGTTGTTGATTTGCATACAAGGCAATTTTATAACAGAATCTCACTGTTTAATGCTGCTTGATCGCTAGGTAAAGTGTTTTTCACAGCCATTTTCCTAAGATTTGGCACATAACTACAGGTATGAAGCAATTAATGCACTCTTTGGCTTAAAATTACCGTTCAAGCTGTGGGTTATGCACACCTGTTTGTACATGTAACGCTTTCTGCATAAAGCAGATCTTTATGTTGATTTAGATTCCTGTTAACATGCATTGGCAAGTGGGAAAGTGGTTTTTGTCATATATTTTTTGAAATAGACATAAATTGGTTCTTTGAAATACAAAAGTGTACAATGTTTAGGTATTTTTATTGCTCATTCAACATTAAATCCATTTATGATATTCAGTAACAACCTTGAGAATGCCTTAATTATTAACATGATTTTTTGTTACAAAGAAAATAAAAAAAGCATTTTGTTTTCCACTACACATTTAAATTGCATCGGCGTTTGCAATTTTTGACCCTCAGATGTCCGATACATTATCTTGGGATTAAGAAGGAGTGAATGACGTATTTCGCACAACTAATTACTGTTTGCAATCTATGTTGTTGGTTATTCACTTAATTGTTAAATAATTGGTAAAGGCTTATTTTTGCAGTTCTTGACTCTCATTAAAGCTGCCAGGAAAAGACCATTGGAATCACTTTTGGCCTGAAGTAATAAACATTTTTATAATAATGTTGTCAGCCAGTAATTTGAGAAAATATTTCCGAACCTACAGGGGTAGGGGGAAATATCTAAGAAAACGAAAGGATTTTTTTTAATAATAACGGATGACATCAAAATTAATGTAATTATTTTACTTAGAGTCACCGGTTAAAGACACTGACGTCAAATATTATACAGTTATTCAACAGTATTGAGGGATATAGCCATTGTATTTGTTCTGAAACACTGACTATTTTCCAGACGCGTAGCGGGGGGAAATAGTCAATGTGTCGAGGGGAAAAATAATTGCTTTATTATACCAAATTTTTAAAGAAAAATGCCAAGAAAAATATTAACAAGAGAGTTCTCTGAGTGACAGCTAACCGGGTTTTCCTTCTATTTCATTTTTACAGAGTAACATTTCTCCAACAAAGAAGTCAAGGGTCAAGGTCAGATGTCAACATCTTTAGTACACGACACATCATCTTGAGGTACACTACCCATACATCAAAGATCTAAGATCAAGGTTTTAAGACAAAAAAGTTATAGGCTGGACATGATTAGCAATTTATTGACCTTGAGGTCAAAGTTCAAGATCAACATCCTTAATATGTGACACATCATCTTGAGGAAACCTACGTACACAACAAATATCCAAGGCGTAGGTCTTAAGGCCAAAAATTACAAAAATGACCAATTTATTAACATTGAGGTCAAGGGTCAAGGTCAATATCCTTGAAATGTGAAACATCGTCTCGAGGTAACCTACCTACACACCAAAGATCCAAGGCCTAGGTCTTTAGACAAAAACGTTACAAAAATGACCTGTTTAATGACCTTGAGGTCAACGGCCAAGGTCAATATTCTTGGTACGCAACACATCATCTTGAGATGACCTACCTACACACCAAAAATCCAAGGCCTAGGTCTTTAGACAAAAAGTGACAGGCCGGACACGAAGATGATCTAAAATGACATATTTATTCACCCTAAGGTCAAGGGTCAAGGTCATAGGTCAACATTTTTGAAACATGACACATCGTCTTGAGGTGACATATCCACATACCATAGATCTAAGGTCTAGGTCTTAAGACAAGAAAGTTATAGGCCCGACACGATTGGCAACCGCCCGCCCGCCCGCCCGCCCGACTTCACCAAATCAATAACCGGATTTTTCCAGAGGAAAACCCGGATAAAAATGTGTTTTCTTTAAGATCACTTGCAACTGGACTACACCAACGTGATTACAGATGTCATTCATTCTATCCTGACACTCCCATTACCGTGACGTTGTCAAATGAAAGTTGTAGCTTAAAAGTGTTTTCAACGGTGAATAGTACTTTTCATGCAGTTTGAATAAAATAGTATTTTTATGACAGTGAATATTACATAGCAAAAAAGAAGAAAGGTATAATAGCATGGCATATTACCTTTTATGTAGCGCACGAAAAGTGGGCGAAATAGTATTGATTTAATTTAATTACAAAAAATAACCTGAAATATGCTTAAAGACAAATCCTTCTATTCAGATCTACCAATAATATCTTCTTTAACTTTTATTTTCACTTAAGCTTAAGTAAAAGATTTAAAATCAGCCAATAAAAAAATGACCGACCTCGTTTTCGATTTATAACGCCATCTTTTTCACAGAATTTAGAAATCAGAACTTGTAGTTATTTACAGTTTAATATTTTATTGAAAGTCCTAATCACATGAAATTTGTTTGTTTTGTTAACCATATTGTTTGTAGAAATTATATTGTTGGTATTATCATCTTCTGAGGGGCAAATGATAACGATATGTTGCTATAAACATTTTCCCGCCTTTTTTATGGTAAAATATCTATTTTAAAATCCAGAATTGTAAAAAAATGACCAATGTATTTTCGATGAGAATTACATAGAATATTCATTTTTGTTTATTAAACAAAATAAAAAAAATAAAACGTTGTGTCACCGTGCTGGAAAAAGAGATATTTGGAAGAAAAGGCAAAACAATTTAAAATGGCGGGAATAAATTGCGATAATTCTGAAAGCAACGTCTTTTAAACGTTAGACAGAATTGATGTTTTCACGGGTTATATGGACTAATATAATTCCATTAACTATCTACGGACGCCGACGACAACACCAGCAATCAATTTCACAAAAAATCGTAAGTGTAAGTCCTACGCGTTACACTTAAGACTTTCCTAAGTGTTCTCCTAAGACAATTTCACAAAACATGTCGTAAGTTTTAATCCTAAACTTAAGACCGCACTTACGATTAAATCTTACGTCTTATCTTACGATCACTCTTAAGATAAAAATACCTTAGCAACGCTACTTTCACTTCATGGAAGCATGCGCAGCTGTGACTTCCTATGTAAACAAAAACATTGTCTGCTGCACTATGTCAAGAGAATAATTTGGTATATATTATAGCAAGCAACATATTGGACTGTATAGAAAAAATGTCAAAAAAAAATTCTTATCAAGAACAATTTAATGGATTTAACCCGAACATGGCCGATATGGTCTTTTTATAAGGATCTAACTATACTATAAGCATTGGTACTTTTTTTTCGATTTCCCATCTAACAGCATGGCAAAATAAGGAGACAAGTTGACAAACCCTTCATTATAATGAAAAAGTACAATTATTTATTTATTTATTAATGCACTTTTTTGGTACCCCAAAATAGGTTGTAGGCAATGAAATACAAGAATTATGAGAGAAAAACAAACAATTTTTGTTGTTTGTATGTATTTCGCATACATGATTAACTGTGTCCCTCGGTGGTGCCATCTTAGATTTCCAATCGACACCAAAATTACAAATTTGGTAGAGAACCATCAAAGGAACATTCCTGCAAAGTAGAACTTCATTTGGTCTTGTGGTTTCTGACAAGAAGATTTTTGAAATTTCAGCCAATCAGAACACATTATTGGGCCTGGCAGCCATGCTGAATATTCGATTGGACCCAAATTACAAATTCTGTAAAGGACCTGCCCAGGAACATTGGTTCCAAGTTTGGTTCGATTTGGTTCAATGGCTTTTTAGAAGAAGATTGAAATGTGATGAGTTAACGACGACGGACAACAGGCGACGGACGACCGATGCAAAGTGAGGGCAAAATTTCGCCCTGGCTTTGAGCTAAAAAGGGAAATCGAAATAAATGTAAAAGAGACAAAACCTAACACATATTTATACATAAAAGTATAACAGCGCTTTGATTGCTGTTCTTCATTCTACACTTGCTATGAAGCCTTCAATGATTAGCAAAACTCATACTTCACAACAAATGGAGAACCGTAATAGGTTCAATATGTTAGTAGATAGTAGGTTCAGCCATGAGACCATGCAGTGCCTGTGTGCTAGTGGTTTTTTTTTTATGAAAGTGGCAGTATGTTGCATAACAGTATGTTCAGATAGAATTTTTTTTATATTCTTCAAAGTGTGGATTTCAATTTTCCAAATCATGAAATTATAATCCTCTTCTGTTTGGATCTCCGTTGAATGCTAAGATATTCCAATGCCCTTTCTCGTAATACCAGACGGTATCTCACTATATATAAATTATGCAGTAGATCTAGAGTTTATATAAACATGGATGATCAAAGATAGTTATAAATTCCTTCAAAATAACCTTTATTACTATAAAAGTGTCAGATTGTTCGAAAAAAGTGCACGCTGTAAAATAAATTATAATTGTCAATTACTGTTTTAAGAGTGAATATAAATTGACAATGAACTGAGAGGTCAGGATAAAAGTTATTTACTTTAAAATAAATGACCGAGGACAATAATTCCTCTGAAACCAACATGTAGTCTACTGCCTAGAGGTTGATAACAAGTGTATGAACCCATGGAATCTCCAAGTGTTCTGCCGTTTAATATCCGCAAGTGTGAGGCGATACATAAAGCCAAAAGGTTTCTACCTCTTGAGTTTAACGTAATATCTTTATTCAACCTTTCCATGACGGCTGAATCACATTTGTAACTTTCAAAAATTGGTAAAGGTTATCTGAGTCCATCTCAATGTAATCTAATTCATTGCCTGTTCGTGCATTTAAATCTCGGGCGACCAATACTTTACCTTCACCTTTCCATATGATCTCCCATGTTTTTTGCTGAGTGCGGACGGTTATTGTATAAACTTATGCTATTACATTTAATACTGTACCTGCGTGCTGGTGGAAATTTACTTTGACCGTCCAGTAGGCCTCTTTATGATGGGCGAAACGCGGTCTATCAGTTCCAACACTGTGTCCCTTGGAAAACGGTAGCGTTTAATCATCTCGGCATCTATGTACATATCAAGGGGGTCCGTACGGTCTCTAAATATTCTCTCTCTACGGAACTGGCGTCTCAAGAATAAAATTTGCAACGCTGCAGCCATTTTGTAAATACTTAAGATAATCGTAAGAGTGGTCGTAAGTATTTCTTGGACACTTAAGTGTGGGTAGAGGCACTCTTAAGTTTACGATCAAAGTTGGTCGTAAGTTTTGTCGTAAGTTTTTTTGTGAAATTGGATTTTGACTTAAGATTTGTCTTAAGTGTGATCTTACACTTACGATTTTTTGTGAAATTGATTGCAGGATTATACCATAATACGACCACAAGTATTTGCGGCTCTGAGATTTGCGGTCGTATAAAGATGAACTGCAATCAATTTCACAAAAAATCTTAAGTGTAAGTCCTACGTGTTACACTTAAGACTTTCCTAAGTGTTCTCCTAAGACAATTTCACAAAACATCCTAAACTTAAGACCGCTCTTACGATTAAATCTTATGTCTTATCTTACGATCACTCTTAAGATAAAAATACCTTATCAACGCTACTTTCACTTCATGGAAGCATGCGCAGCGGTGACTTCCTATGTAAACAAAAACATTGTCTGCTGCACGTGAACAGCAGACGGAATACTTTCTTGAAGATCTCACCTGCCTTGTACCATGGAAGTGTTAAAAAGAAAGCCAAACTGGTCAGAGAGTGAACTTCTTGCACTCTCTGGCACAGTTGCATAAACTATTTCAGTGATTAGGGGACAGTTCGGACCTAGCCTGACTGTCCAAGACAAAATAAAATTGTTACCTTTACCTAAATCTTTGCTTCAGTACACCAAAAGCCCGTTCCACTGTATTTCTAGTCTTACAGTGGGCTTTCTGGAATCTGATTTCCTGAGCTGTTGATGGGTTACCCAGTGGTGTAATGAGTCAAACCTTCAGAGGGTAACCAGAATCTCCCAAGCCAACCATTATCTACTTGTGTCTCTATATATCTAAACAGTGCAGATTGCTGTAAGATAAATGCATCATGTGTACCTCCTGGCCATCGTACAACAATATTAGTGAATCTGAAAAAGACAATAATTGAATAATCAGTTGAGTCTGACAAAAATCAAGCACCCAAAAATTAATTGTCAAATAAGAAGATAACTGTGTTGTATTTGAAAATTTCGCGGCAACAATTGGATATTTGATGGTCGCAAATTGAGTTTACTGGCGACGCGTCAGCAAAAGTCTTTCGGTGGTTTCCAAATAATGAAAGATGTAAGCATTAAATTCGCCAAAAAAAATCAATGCAAATAACCTATATGGAATGTTGTATATGGCATAATAGAAAAATTTGCACTTCAATGCATTATTATTTTTCAATGCCTAAAATAGAACATGGAAAAACCTCATTTTTTCAAATAAATGGCATACTTATATTTGTTATAATATACAATTACAGCCCTCAATGAGTTATTTCCCCAAGGTCTTTAGCTGGAGCGAAATAACCTTAGTGGGATTGACAATTTTGAATATTCAGCTATTCAGAGGGCTGTAACTGTTTTATTATACCAAACAAACATTTGAAATATACTTTGGGGTTAATCAATGAACATGTGTAACTCTTGAGGATATTCGCCGTAGCGGCGAATAGAAGCAAAAATATCCAGATTATTTTATGTCATGTAGCTATCTTTTAGCCAATAGAATTGATTCTATATTTTGCGATGTATAATAAATTTTTATTGAAATATGCAGTCAATGGTGATAATTTTGCTGTTCCTATTCAAACTTACAATACATTGATAAATAACTGTGATAATAAGTATTGAAATGTGATATAAAAGTTACAAGTATTCTCTTATTAATAAATATATTGCATGATTGTTGATGTTATATATAGAATAATATAATTGCTGATTTGGCCTGTACATTTATTGCATGAAACCCTTTTCTGCACACATAGTTCGGCTCTTCTTCTCCACTTAATCCTTGTATTGGTATTAAGGTTCCATCAACAGCTCCTATGACGTTAGGGAATCCAGCGATTCCATAAAATCCCTCTTTTTTCTCTCTTAGGTCTTGTTGTACAGGAAAGTTTATGCTTTTAACTGTGGTGTTGATAGCTGCACATGTCTGGTGTATAATTCTGGAGCAAGAAGGGGTGGATATACCATGTATGTGGGACGTTTCTGACTGATAATCCCCTTTTACCAGAAATCTTAATGTTGTCAAAACCTATGTCAAGAGAATAATTTGGTATATATTATAGCAAGCAACATATTGGACTGTATAGAAAAAATGTAAAAAAAAATTCTTATCAAGAACAATTTAATGAATTTAACCCAAACATGGCAGATATGGTCTTTATATAAGGATCTAACTAAATATTGGTACTTTTTTTTCGATTACCCATCTAACAGCATGGCAAAATAGGGAGAAAAGTTGACAAACCCTTCATTATAATGAAAAAGTACAATTATTTATTTATTTATTAATGCACTTTTTTGTACCCCCAAATAGGTTGGAGGCAATGAAATACAAAACAGACAATGGAATACAAGATTTATGAGAGAAAAACAAACAATTTATGTTGTTTGTATGTATTTCGCATGCATGATTAACTATGTCCCACGGTGGTGCCATCTTAGATTTCCAATCGACACCAAAATTACAAATTTGGCAGAGAACCATCAAAGGATCATTCCTGCAAAGTAGAACTTCATTTGGTCTAGAATAGGCACTAATTTTAAGATTATCTGATATATCAATTGCCGATTTCTAAATTTGAAGTAATAGAAAATAAATGATGTTTGTTACAATATTTTTGTCTTTTACAGTCTTTGCATCAAATCAAGAAAAACAAAACTTTTTATGAAATATATCTATAGGATCAAATATATGAATAGATAGGGGTTTTGTAGCACTTGAAATATATGAATAGGGTGGGTTTTGAAAACTGTGTCCACTGATATGTTTTTAGAGAATAAACTATCTATTTAAACACTCGAGAGGAATCGAATGTAATGTCCGCTATTTTTTCAGTCGTTTCCCTCCCCTTTCCATATGATCTCCCGTGTTTTTTGCTGAGTGCGGACGGTTATTGTATAAACTTATGCTATTACATTTAATACTGTACCTGCGTGCTGGTGGAAATTGACATCGACCGTCTAGTAGGCCTCTTTAATACGGGCGAAACGCGGTCTATCAGTTCCAACACTATGTCCCTTGGAAAACGGTAGCGTTTAATCATCTCGGCATCTGTGTACATATCAAGGGGGTTCGTACGGTCTCTAAATATTCTCTCTCTACGGAACTGGCGTCACAAGAATAAAATTTACAACGCTGCAGCCATTTTGTAAAAAGAGTGGTCGTAAGTATTTCTTGGACACTTAAGTGTGCGTAGAGGCACTCTTAAGTTTACGATCAAAGTTGGTCGTAAGTTTTGGCGTACGTTTTTTTGTGAAATTGGATTTTGACTTAAGATTTGTCTTAAGTGTGATCTTACACTTACGACTTTTTGTGAAATTGATTGCTGGATATATTCGGAATTCTAACTGAACATATTGTAATTTAAGTGTACTGATGCTAGATACAGTTATAAAAGACTTACATATGTTAAATGATTTCGGGTGTATCATATTTTAAATTTTGAAATGAAAAGTAATAAAATGTTATTGATACTAAAAAAATTGTAAGAAAGAGTATCTGGAACTATCATAACTAGTTATAATAGTCCCAGGGAGTATGCAGTACAAAATTTTCCGTCCAGATAACAGTAAGGATAAATATTACCGAGAAAAATCTATTAGTCAAAATGAAGCTAGCGGTTGTATTAGATGCATTAGATGATAATAATAATAATAAAATTTATTATGATTTATAATAATAATAATAGTTAAATAATACAATAAAATATTAGTTGATTTCATGTTCAATAATTATACTTAATGACCTGCGATATATGACAATTATGTCCATATAGTTCAGACTTGATAATTTTTGTTGATATTGATTTTTTTTAAAGGTTTAAGACACATGTGATTAAATACGGTGCATTTCTATCTTAAAAATCGTTTAACGTTAAATTGCGAACCTTCCATCTTTCTCTTTCAACGTAAGAAATTCACGGAAATCGCGACGTCACAAGCCACTGACGGCATAATACTGTTGCGCTGCTCTATGCGCAAAAACAATGGAGGGATTTGTCTTTAAAATGTATGATACAACTTTGAAAATTTGCAAAAATTAATTTAAAATTGGCAACAAAATATTGTCTCTTGGGTTTATATATGAGGCTCCAAAATTTGTTTTGGTTATATAGATTACCTCCCAGTCTTTGAAAAATGCTTATTATTCCACAAATTAATACATATATATAAGAAAATATAAGATATATGATGAACCGAATCCTTGGTTTAACAGAAAAAAATCATACACTGAAGAACGGGCTAGCGACTTAAGACGATATTCCACTATCCAACTCCATGCTTTTTTCAATAGCATAATTTATATTCAACTCTCCCTCAAATTGGAAAGACTTTGATGGTTTCAGATAACAAAAAATAGGTCAAAGACTCAACAGACCAGGACTATACCACAAGTAGTTTAATGATGACCAATAAATAAATCAATTTGACATTCAAGACCAAACATTGCATGTATAATAAAATGTATGACATCATACACTTTTTTGTGAATTTTCAATATGTTCATAAATATTCTGCAAAGTTTCAAAGATTTGGGTTAAAAGCTGTAGGGGGAGTTGATTACACAAAATAGGTACCTATTTTTAAACAACCCTCTCGTCTGACATTCACCATACTGTAAGTCAGATTTGCACTACTTGCAACACGGCCGAAAAATTAATTGTGAACATATGTGATTTTCATCCTTAGAAATTATCAGTCTGATGCAAATATACATGTACATTGTTTTTGTTAAAAATTTAACTCTTAATTAAAATTTACTTTTGTTTGATATATTTAATAATTTTTAACTCGAGCAAATTATTGTGATTCCTTTTACATAGCTTCTTATTACATTGATACACAACCGGAAGCCTGTTTATCTTCGACCGACCTCGAGTGCACGAGGTCGCGGGTTTATCCCCGGCCAGATTTTAAAATTTGTATTATGATAATCACGCGCCATTTAGGAGAAATAGCGGAATAATGTGCCCCGTTATGGTAGAATATGTCTTTCATCGGGCTCTTACCTCGTTAGTTTGCACGTTTAAAATCCGATTTCGTGTGTCGATCCAGTCATATATTAACCTAAAAACGTTCTCGTCCTGATACGCATGTAAAATATATTATTTAAGTGACAAGATACATGTATGTAAATACAAGTAGGTAATTAATTACCCCCGTGCAGGCAAAGAGGTAAAAGTTGTGTATATCAGAAATAAATTCATAAGGCCTGATAAATTTATCCGTAGTTAAAAATTAAGGGAGCTCGTTTATTATATATTGGAAATAGGCCAATTATTTACTCGTCGTTTCTCGGACGCAATTTTGCAAACATTTAAAATACATGTAAGATTAAGATTAAATGCTGCAAAATAATTTAATTTTATGCCGATTGAATTATGTAATTACTTGTTCGTGTATTTCTAATCCATTTAATACACGCAGTCTTGAGAAATCCATCAATATTTGTTATGTATCAACCACACAATTTTCTACATACCATGGTGATGAAAAGTTCTGAATCAACACTGTTTTTTAGAAGCAGAAAGTAACCAGGTACAGCTTTATGTTTTTTTGTTACTATCTACAAATGCATTAATTACCGTTACGTATCCAGTCACAAATGTTTTTACTCGGTGCACGAAGCTGTAATTTCTTAAAGCGAAATAGTTGACTAGTGGTCATAATAAGAAAACATGGCTTGTCGCTCCTATGTCCGTTTTGATTCTGAATTTAGTTTCCTGTCGCGTTAATGAGTTTCATTCGTTTATTATAATGCCAAAATATCTTTTTCAGAAATACGTGTACAAAATTAGTATATTTGATTAAATTTTTAATAAGTAGGGGAAAGGCTTCATACCTGAACATTTCTATGATGGACGACTTGTATTTAGTGTTGGGTAATGTAATTGAAAAACCTTGCGCAGACACACAACAGTACATATAAATATCTGCATTTATCATATTTAACAATCTGTAATATCTTCTGTGTTGGATTTTTAATATCAAACGCATGTTGTATCCAGTATTCAATAAAACCTATTTCTGATTTCCAAGTCGTGCACGCCGCGACAAAACGACAGAACGACAAAACGACAGAACGATAGAACGACATAACGACATAACGCCATTTAAGACGCGACAAAACGAGATAACGACAAAACGAAAAGACGAAATTTAAGGGCGACAAAACGAAAAGACGCCAGGCACGATAACGAAAAGACGATCAGCAAATGTGCGTCGTTTTAAATATCGTTTTGTCGCCCTTAAATGTCGTCTTTTCGTTTTGTCGCGTCTTAAATGGCGTTTTGTCGTTATGTCGTTTTGTCGTGGCGACAGAACGACAGAACGAATATCACAAATCAACCACCATATTTACAGGATATCTTAAATGAAATTCTCTCAGCTATGCATTTGATAATTAGATTGTTGGATTTAATTTAATTTAAAACTCTGGTCGTCTACGTTCTTTTTGAAACTTTTAAGACACCTCGTTTGATAATACACTTAAAACTAAGAGAAAGAGCCATTCTAAATTTCACTTTTACTGAATTTCTATTAATCTTTTAAACATTTTACAAATTAAAAACATTTGTCGTGAACGAAATGTATCATTAACATTCGTTTCCTGCTCTTTAAAATTTCTTGTCAAATTAAATTTTGTGCGTCATATACCTAATATAATTGATAAAATAAAGTAAAACTGATGAATATAATTAATCAGATAAAATTACAGCAATACCGATTAGTTTTTAGTAAACTACAACTGGCTATTTATGAGAATGTTCTTGAAATTTGCTAATAAAAAGAAAAAATATATTCAGAAAACATTTATCGTTGCAGAAATAAAAAGTTTTATTCTTTACATGTAACTCTTCGTTGAATGGCAACATTTTAATTTTTACCTATTTCTCATGGCCGACACAATTTTTAAATTTCGAATAGATATTTGAATAAATGACGTGTAAGAATTTTAATTTTGATTTTGTCCACACACTATATAAAAGCAGATACAAACAAACTGCTACAAGTCAGACGTATTAGTGCTAGAAAACACCTGTGCTGTCGGATTTTGACAACCGATTCTAAAATAGTGTTGGAGTTTTCAATGATTTCAAGGACATTTTGTGCATTCAGAATGGGTTTACGCCTTCCAGTGTTCCGCTAGATTTTTTGTTTTGTTCCAGTAAGTAATCATTTGAAGAAATCAGCAAGCAAACATCAATTTACTTCTTTACTGTCGCTTCTTATCCGTGCCCCTAGTCGCACGTGATCATAGTCACCACATGCGACATTGGATATCCGACAAATCGTTATTATTTCATATTCTAATATGGCGTGTTACTTTCGCGCTGTAAACAAAAATGTTCACTAAATAGCATAATTTTATTAGCACATGCTCGCAATCCGCCAGCGGAGTTTTAATATTTATTTCGTTGTTTGAACAAATAAATCGGATTTAAGATGATTAAAATTAACAAACATTAAAACTTTCTCCATATTTTTATGAAATACAATTACTGTTGCTTTCACGGCATACTTCTTGAACTGTAGCTATACAAAAGCGTTATTTACGGCTGTTCCGAATAATTTGCACACCCAATCGAATAAGCAGATGCATCGTCTGCTGTAAATACTGGCGGCCACAACGGTTTCGCGATGTAACCTGACTGAAAGTAGAACATAAAGGCTCTAACTATAAAATAACAGGCTATCAACGTTCAGATACATTGTAAGTGCGGGATTTGCAAACAGGATCAACGTTGGGCTAATTTTGTTTAGTTGGGGTTTTACGCCGTTTTCAGCACATTTGGCTATTTCGCGGCGGCCAGTTTTTATTGGTGGAGGAAACCGGAATACTTCGGTAGGAAAATTGGCAATCCTTGTCAATTAAGATCGGAGTCGAACACACCCCGCCACAGGTGAGATTTGAACTCACAACCTCAGCGTTGACAGGCTAGTGATCATTAGTAGTCATGACTAACTACCTAGACCACTTGGCCAGCGAGGCCCCTCGTTGGGCTAATAACATTGTTGGTATTTCAACGTTGATTGAAAGTTGTTTTACTGTTGAAAAGTTTTTTGGTTGTTGCTAGACTAGTATATAATTTTTCAAATTTGACTTTTTAAGCGATTTTTGTGTGTTTATTGTATGGCCCGAATGGGAGTTTTTCATATCGTTTTGCTAGTTTCACAGTATTTATTGGAGTTTTCTTCTGCCTTGTATACATGTACATGTACATGTGATTTAGATATTCCTTAGTATATATGTAAAAGTAGACCAACTAACAACCTAATCGCATTTTCAAACCACCTGTCCAGTGAGCTTGCCTTGCAGCCTTCACCATAACTGAACTCCTGACAGCCCGTACAACACTCTGTGAAGAATTAAGTTGAAACAAAATATCCAAAATAAAACAAGTGAACTCAAAAACATACAATCAAACAGCATACTTTTTTCATGATACATATAGATTCTCCTTCAGGTACGAGTGAGACGTGGAAATTCTCCACCCGAGATTTTCTAAAATTTAACCATCGAGGGTGGGGAAATTCTATAACTCACGAGTAAATTGAAGGAGAATCTGTTTCACCTATGATTTTCGACAAAAACCTCAAGAAAATGCCGTTGCTACGCATTTTGTTTACATGAACGCCATTTCGGAGATTCTTTTGTCTATTTTTCAAATAAACGTAAAAAACGGCCGGAATTCCCATGCAGAAATTATAATCATCGATAAGTGGTTAAAAATATTATGTATTTTTATCCCACCGATTAAACACGTCAAGAATAGGAGAAAGGTACATAAAACATATTTGCTCTTAATTTATTATTTCTATATGTTACAGGTCAGATAATCAAAATAACTGAACAGTCCACAAGGGACCGTTCAATATTTATCAGAGGGATGGGCCGGTGCATAATGGGATGGGGCAAATACTTTTATTTGGTAAATATTAATATGTATAGTGCATGGGCCAGAGCTTTTTTGTAGGAAAAAATCTTGCTATGAATTTCGTCGGCTTGTTAGAAAATTTCTTCTGCAGGCACAAAAACTTAATAAAAACAAAAATAGCAATTTATGATTTTAATGTTTTTTAAAAATTAAAAAAAATCATGTAACTTGGAAACACAACAATTTAATAACTTTGAGCAACCAACAATATTTCATTTTTACTCATCATGTAAAAAGAACATATGTATATACAATGTATGATCCTTATTTCTGACTTTATATTGAAATGCACATTTAAAAATACAAGGTATCGTGAAAACGTAGCATCAGTGATCACCAAAGAAAAATATTAAACGGTGGAGCTTTAAATAAAAAATAATAATTTTAACATTTGTGAAATATTTATAAATTTTATACCTTAGCAATACTCTTGATACTTTGAATACATATGTGTTTAAAAAAAAAATGTACAAAATGTTTGTCCGAATGGATCTTAAAAAGAAGCTAATCATTATTGATTGTCTTTAAGTTATAGCAGGGCAACCATTTTTTTTTACAGAAATTTGGAGATGGGCAAAAAATTGTTTTGCACAATTTAAAAGGATGAGCATCAACGGTCCCTAAGATTTGTTGAGACATAGGAGATGACACATGATGGTGGGAATAGAGAGTCGCAGTCACATATCAACTTTTACATAATTTTATATCGAACTCATTTTCTGAGAATTTTTCAAAACATGAGGCATGCTACGCTGAATACATATAACGTTAATTCTCCTACTGACGGTAAAAAATTTTCTGTTTGAAAATGACCATTACATTGAAATTTAAATTTGTATTATTTATGAAACCTTCCAATTTTTAATATATACAATCCTTCAGTTGAATAAAATTTAATTTTTAAATTAACACAATTTTGTACAATTTCAAGACTGTCTCATCAAATGGTATTGCACATGTGTCACAAATTTTTAAACTTCAGTGGCGGCTTGATCCATATATATATAAAAAGTTGCAAATCAACATCAAAATAAAACAAATAAAGTTTTGAATTATAAAAATAATTCAAACTTATCAAAATTTTCGGATCACTGAAATCCTTCATCAGTGCTGTCGCGTCGCGAAATGACTAATTAATTACATGAAGAAAACAATATGGCTAATCGTGATCTTGATCTTCCTTATGTGTAGCAACGCATGTAAACAAAAATTAAAATAAATAATCCTTTAACATAAGGTAGAGAATCATTTTACAGAATTATAACATCATAACAAATGAAAAAGTACACGAAAAAATAAATAAATAAAGCAGTTGTAAATAACAATAAAAAAGGATTATCAATTGACAAATTTATTTCTTTTTATTTATTCATTATTTATTTTGCAACTTTTTAGACGTTTATTTATTTTTATTTTGCATTGTATCGTTAATGTATTATCGGTCCAACATCTAGTAAGTTCGAACGTTGGTTATTACTTTAGAAGTGTATATATATATATATATATATATATATATATATATATATATATATAACTGCAAAAATGTTAAGTTGTTTGCTGCTTTTTTCCCTCCAACATCTTCAATTCTAATAGTATTCGGGAAATCTCTGCACATTTACCCCAATCTTAAATAAATGCCTGTTTCTGTGAAGAAAAATAGTCTGGTTGAATAATCTCATGTATTTGGTATTATATGTAATTTTTTTTTTTAAATTTGTCAAAGGAATAGTGAATGTTGTAATTTTACTGTTTTGTTACAAAACAAAAGATGGACACAGAAAGCAAAAACTTAACAAGTTTGTTAAAAAGGCGGAGGGGCTCAAATGCTCAATATCTTTCCAAGAGAAAATGGATGATAAAGATCCGTGTATTGTTAGAAAATAAATTCAGTCATTCAATTTTAACATTAAAATTCACATTATCTTGGTGTCAGTACTAACGCCAAGTAGTCATGAATTGATAAATGATATTTGTTTACAAAAATTACATGATCGACGATTTTGCTTTTGTACTGTACGTATGTTTCAAGTGTAGTTTGTTTCGAAAGCAGTCAATATAATTATATAGTATGTTACTTACCAATCCTTGAATTTTACTTCGACAGAACCATCTAATTAATATTTAAAAAATGCAACTGGAACCGCGTTTATCGTGAACCTTCTTCTTTCCCACAGTTCGAAAATCATGGTCACGTGACATAAAACGCGGAACTCATAACTGATGTCTATGCCGCGTTTTAAAAGCTTTTCTATTATTTTTTTTATTATTTTTTATGCAATTAATTAATTTATTTCTTGAATTATTTATTTGTTTAATATTCATTTTATGGGATGACATTCATGGCGGTGATGTATTTTAAGCTTTCACAAAGTGATTTAAATTCAAGTTAGATATAGGTCAATTTCTTTCTCATATGTGTTCTATATTTCTTCCGATTTTGATTTAATACTATGACATTGAATTAACATTAGAATGACAAATTAAAATCGATGATTGAGGGATCAACGTTGAGTCGTGAGTTAATTGTCAACCAGTCTTCAACTGTCAAACAGCAGCGTTGTTTTATCATTGAAGCTCCAACCGGGTGGGAAGTTACTGTTAACCGGTGAAACCAAAAGAGTCTCCAGGCAAGAAATCTTTTAAGGGAATACCTCAGCCTTGTCCAGAATGACAGACGAGACAATCTTTGATTTTGAGAAGGACTCCCAGTCAGATGAGGAGATGATGAATTACGATTTTGAGGAAGTTCTTGTCGAGCCACAGGCGAAAAAGCCGAGATTCAAGGAAGTGCCTACAAAGGAAGAGATTGAGACTTTAGCCAAAGCAAGGACGGAACCTAGAACCGATGTACAGACCCAGTAGGGTGTAAACTTCTCTCTGATGTAGCTACATGTAAAATTGCACCATAACAGGATTAACTCTTAAAGCCTCTATGGCACTAACATACTTTTGATTCTGATTTATTTTTGAAAATATGTAATCGTTATAAAAGAGACTTTTTATTAATATTTTTACACATTACCATGATAGTAATCCAAAATATAATAACCAAGACACCCTAGTCCTGATTCGAACCTCATTCTCCTATTCCAAAAAGGTGTCATATCCAATATACTGTCAGGGTTATAACCTTGTCGTTGTTTTGATTTTTTTTTTTGGTTAACTTCAGAGATCACTGTACGGTCTCCAAAAATGAACACGGAGTGCCATTTTTAGTGCCCTGTATACACCTATCTCTGGAAACAATACCTCATCAGCAACAATATTGTTAATAAGTAAATTAAAAAATTTATATCAGGCATAAATTGTATTTGGAGTGTAAAAAATCTCTGAACGTTTTTGATAAATTAATCAATTACATTGTAACTGCTGTGGACATTTATGAATTTTCTACATTATATTGTCACGGGTTTTGGGTAACGTGAGGGACCATAGAACTTGTTGTTGCTCATTTACATTAAACTCTAGGTGTTGAAAAGAAGGATTTACGGAATTGGGTTGTTGGATATTATACCGCAGAACTAGAGTAAATTTCATTTTTTTTTATTACAAAAAAATAACGTCTTGATTCTCTTTGGGTCATCTCTAGCTCTAGTCTTTAAAAATCTTTAATATCAAGCTTTGTAGTTATCAATGTTCAGGTCGTGCTCAAGAATGAAGCTTTTTTTATAGGAACATTCAGTTTCTAAGTTTTACGTATTCATTTTACGAAATAACATGCTAGATATAGATTTGTATGAATGCATACAAAGTTTGGCAATGAAATCGTTGAAAAATTATGGAAATTCTCTTCCAAAATTTTATTAAAATGTATTCTTTTCTGCTTTTGTCTCTTTAGAAACAACGATGGTATCTAAATGCTCAGCAAAACAAACTTTTACTGTACCTTGAAATTATTTTGATTTTCCTTCCCTCTCAATAGCTAAAATACGTCCTGCCTTAGCGAGCACAGAGAATCAGAGACGCGCGTTTCGTATCTTCTGCTTTTATACTTCGGACAGGATTTCTATAGAAATAGAGACCCCATAGCGATTGCTATTCGTGGCGCGAAATCTCGCACATATAAGTAAACTGCTAAGATCTTGTTGCCGTCCCAGGACTTCAGCCATTTTATTAAAATATGAAATTAGATCATTTTCTGTAGAAAATTTCACTGTACAGTGGTTCTTTCATTCAGGATGGAAGATATCCCTATAGTTGTCTGATTTTTACCTGAATTGTACCCTATATTGTTTACAGTACTTGCGCACTTGTGCATTGGCTACATTCACTTGACGAAAATGTGTGGCAAAGTTCGATGACTTAAACCATACTTTGAAAAAAGTATGGTTTAATTTGGTAATATCTTATATTCTATGTATGAAGGTACTCCAATCAATCGACCAGTATCCCAGGTATTTCATATAAGAGCGACAAGTATTTATTTTCATCATATTTCGGTGCCGGGACCGGTGCTCGCAAATGTAAACAAACTAGTACATAGATTTAAAGACCTTGACTGTCGCCTCGCAGAATAGTTTTTACCTCGAACGAACCAATGTGCTATTAGTGGAACTGTACATAAATTTGTCAGATTTATATAAATTTACTCATAGCTTTGTTTGTGTATTTTATAGTTTTCAGATTTTAGATTTTGTATCAATAAAATATTTGATTTTGACTTTGACTTTTCATGTCTACCCATATGTACTAAAGCACAAGTATAAGCTGTACCTGTCTGAAGGCTGCCAAATGCCAACACACATGTTCGTCATAATTATATTCCTTGGGCATTACATTACCCTCTGCTCATTGTGAGGTCCCCGACTTATTTCACAAACAGATAAGTCTTTCATGTGCATGTGATGAACCTGATATATAATACACGTATAAATACTTCTTTTTATGGAATTAAGAACTAAGACATTTTGAAATTTTGATTTCTATTATTAGCATTGTCAAATTACTGACCCAATAAGGGTGATAGCGTCTTCTATCATCATGCCTGTTGTAGCTGTTTTTACCCTGTTGCCTATCTTAACCGTGTCGTCTGTCGTGTCTCTCTTGTCCATATTGTCTATCATGTCTCTCTTGTCCATATTGTCTATCATGTCTCTCTTGTCCTTGTCTATCATGTCGATATGTATCGTCTCTCCTCTTGTTGTTGTTCCTTGTATCTTTAATGTCCCTCAACCACAAGTTGAGTCCCTTGAGTTCATATGTCATATAGTTAAGGGACGTTGTTTGTTCCTCCATCTTTTTGGAAGTTTACTGACAGCATCTTCTCCAATCTAGATACAATTATTCATGTACTCTTGTGCATTTTCTAAGATTTTGTTAATTTCCTTTGTGAAGAATTCCAGATTAGGAATATCAGGAACACACTTGCTTTCTTCAGCGAAAGATGAAGATTTTGAAGATGTGGATACTGCATGATAACATTATAATACATTATTGAGTTCTGATCATTCGTTATTTAAATTTCTGTACTTTTGGTACTAGTGTTCACATTTTTAACGCTTTCGATTGATTGTATTTCGTCCTTCGCACACTAAAACATTGCGTATTGAGAGTGTTTGGTGTAGGTATTTTGCTATTTTGATCGGATTCTGTCAATTTCCTTTGTATACATATCTATTTCTGTATCTGTAATGATTTTAGGATTTTCATTAATCTGAAAATATAGATTGTCTTCAGGTATGATGCCCGACTTATTTTGGATTTTCACTATATTCTTATGTACAGAGAACGTATACACATGTTTTTCTAAATCTTCTATGGTGTCACACCTGTAATTACACACGGTGCACCAGGCCGGACATTCCATTGCTGCTAGGTGTTTCTGTATGTAATGGTTCGCCACGTACCCATACGACTTTATAACGAGTCTGTTTGAAGTTTTTCATTTCAGACACTCGTAGGCCTTTCCTCTCTTGTTAGAGATGCTGAGCATATTGGATACCATCTGAAACTGTAAATAAGCATTTACTTACTTCATGGTACATAAAACATTGGTACACAAAATTCAAGTTGTAATATTTGTATCGTCATGTGTATCTCTTTTTTATCGTTTGTTTCTGTCTCACCACAACAGACTACCTATCTATTTCTGGATTCAGTTTCTTTAAATTATCTGCCCTTGTTTTTCATTTAAAGCTTTACCGCCATTATTATTACACATCATATTGGTGTTCTATAGCCACTGTATGTGCTTTTTGCATTCGTTCGCTCTTTCAAATGTTCCACGTATTCACCATATGATGTTAAAGTTTCTTGGTTATAGTTTGTTGGACTTAACTATGCTATTTCTGCTGGAACTTCTCGTCCCATCATTAATAAATTTAGGGTGACTCCAATAGAATCATGAAAAGTTTATCTACATACAGACTCTAAACTTCCAAGGTTAAGGTCCTCGTTTTCTTGTTCACCTTTGAAATAGGCTTTAATCATTCTGATCAGAGTATTGTTGAACCTTTCAGCTACTGTATTTCCTTTAGGATTTCTCGGACTAGATCTTGTTTTCCTAATTTGTTGCATTTAACACAATTCCTTGAAAAAAGTGCTTTCATGGTTGCGTCCCTGATCACTATGCAAGGACAAGGGACAACCATATCTGGCTATAACTTCATAAAAGTTGCAGAACTGTCAACTAGTACATATGGCATAGTTGTAAATTCATATTGCCCATATTTTCTACAAAAGGATGGTTTTGGTATGTCATCCGCTTTTACGGGAATGTGTAGATATCCGCTTGTCAGGTTCATAGAGCTGAATAACTTTGAACCTGCTACTGCATCTAAGCAATCTGTTATTCTGGGCAAAGGAAAGGCGGCTATATTTTTAGTAACATTGTTAACTCATCGGAAGTCAATGCATGGAAGTAGTTTATTGCTCGATTTCTTGCGTACTAAAACTAACGGACTTGCCCATTGTGATGTTGACTTCCAAATTACCCGTTTTCTTTCAAGTTCATCCATGGCTCCTTTTTCTGCCTGGTCAAGGGCCAGAGGCATTCTTTGAGGTGGTTGCTTGATTGGTACAGCATCACCTATCTCAATCATATGCCCTGTTATTCTTGTAAGACCTAAATCACCCTCATTTACTGAAACAACAATCCCTATACTTTATCAAAATGTTTGCTATTTCCTGTTTTTCTCCTGCTGGCATCATCTTTGTAAACTCACTAAATAGGTTTTTTAAATGTGTAGGAATTTCACTGAGTAAGTCATGATCTGATTCCGCATAAATTTTCTCATTTACATGTATGCGATCAATAGTTTCAGATTCTGAAACTCTGTAACTTTATTCTTCTAATCTTGTTGTTTTCTGTATCTTTTTCATTTTCATCGTCAAGGTCAAGGGCCTATCCCTTTCTTTTCAGCATGTGCAATAATAGCATTTTGATTTATTGAAATTTCTGTTGAAAATGTGTTTAATACTCTTTTATTTAATTCAGTTTTATTGGTCACCTTATTTTTGATGTCTACTTATGTTCTAGTCATCTGAAGTGAGTATGTTTCACTAAAGTTGGCTGCCGGTTCCAATATAAACGTTGTTTCTGTGTCTCTGTCATCTTCCTCAAATCTATGACGGCTTCAAAATATCCAGGTATTACATAATGGTCTGTTTATGTCACTCTTCTAATAGGTTCAATCCCTACTTGTAAAACTGGAATTTCAACGCCTTTAAGTATAATTATGGCCTGGCTCAGAGGCACATCACCAGGACCTTGATAATCGTTCTGTACAATTTCCATTCTTAGAAGGCATTCATCTTCTATTCTGCTATGATAAGCTCTTTGCTTAGCTGGAATTCACCCAGTTTCAAATTAAATTTTGCCTTACCTAACTCTTTTAATGGTGTACCCTCTCCTCCAGACAAGCATAATCATTCAAAAATTTCAGGTGTATTATTCGATTGATTTTGTTGAAAAATTTTAGTAGACAAAACTGTCCTTGAAGCACCGGTGTCAACTGTAAACAAAATAGGTACATTATGTAATATTCCCTTAATGTAAGCTCCATTTGACTTAGGAAGCTTATTTTCTGTTAAATTTGTGTTTTTCTTATCTGTTAAAGGGCTATCGTTCTCTTGGGCTCCCTTAGAGTTTAAACAGTTTGAATTTGGGGGTTGCCTATTTGTTTTTCTATTTGTATCAAATCTCTGATTTTTGTTTGCATAATTTGTGCTTCTGAAATTGTTTCCCTTGGCTCCCTTGGCTCTACCATTCCTACTGTAATGACCTGGTTAAGAACAAAAATAACATACAGGTGTTTTTTGCCTCTCTTCAACTTTTTTTGTGTTCTTCTGCTTGTTTTTCTAACATGCTTATTCTGTCTTGCAACTGTTGAATAAGTGTGTTTGTTTCGGAGTCTATCTTTGAACTCGTTTTTTCAGCGTCTGTTTCTTTATTGTGCTCTATAATTCTTTCTTGCTCCTTAAATGTTACTTTACTTGTTGATTTTCGGCTAAGATTTTTACCCTGATTGTTTAGCCTACACGTTTATATGCTTTTTCTGTGATCTCATTATCAGTTTCACCTTCATATTCCTCTCTGTTCGGCTTGTTCTTTGTTTTTGTTTTTTTCATTTTGCATATTTAATAATTTTCAGATTTTCATGGGTACCCAATATGTAATAAAGCACATATATATAAAAAAAACTCCTTAAGCTTGAAATACATGTTAGATTAATTGACATTTTTAACAATAATTGCAGGTATCTTGATAATGTACTTGTTGTTGATGAGCCCGGGTTAAATATGCAAAAGACATTTATCAAAAAAAAGCTAGATTTGAACAAAGCTAATAAGAATAGTTCTTTTTTTTAAATCATGCTATAGATATCGAAAAATGGAGAGATGCGTACTAAAACTTATGGTAAAAGGGACGACTTTAATTTTCCAGTTACCAACTTTCCCTTTCTTGACCTAGTCGTGCCTGTAGCACCATTGTGTAGAGTGTACTTATCACAACTTGTACGTTTTGCACGAATTTTCTCTCGGCTAGAAGATTTCAACGAGCGAAACCATACGATTACTTAGAAACTTTTATTACGGGGTTATTTATTTCACAAACTGCTGAATACTTTTAAAATGTTTTATAATAGATATCAACATCTTTTATCTAAATACCCAGCTTCCAGAAAAGCACATCATGAACGGGTTTTCCATCCTAGTTTCTACTGTAATATCGTGAATAAATGCGAAAGTCTCGCTAGTAACCCACAGAAACTTGGTAGTTACTTACGATCTTTTCAAGGGTTACAAATATCAAATTATGTGCAATTCTATAAAAATTGCTCTTTCTCCCAATCACTTGAAAATTTTAAATTCATACTGGTCTCTCACGAATGCTGCCGATTTCTATTGAACTCTATGACGAGATAGCATTAAACCCTTTATAGAACAATTTTCAGATTTTTTGTTTAGTAGACATGGTAGAGCGACCTGCAGCTATGAGGGCCTTAGCTGGTTTTACAGTAAAAACGAGCAAATTCTGACCCTGATATCTAAATTATGTACCGTCCATTCTAATATTGTAGTGCTAGCAAGCGATCACCTTGTTGGTTATTATACTATATTGGATTTTATAGTGTGTTTTATACACCAGAGTATCAGGGTAGATAAGGGAGAGGTTTGTTTACCCATAAACCCGTTTTAACTCCACCACTATTCAGTGTCTGTACCAAGTCAGACTGTCCCGGATCTCTGTTGTATTCATGTTTGTGTTTTCGCTCTTTTATGCTATTTTTTGTCCAGAGTTCTGTCAGTTGGCTTGCTTTAATTGATTTGTATGTCATTGTTGACCTTTCCTGTTATCCATTTTGTTGTTTTTTTATACGTGTTAGTTGTTACCAAATGTGTACAAATCGTAGCTAAAAACAGTCATATCTTTATATATATATGGTTATCTGAAAATGGTCACAACATAAACTTTGAAGCCAGTGAGCTATGAGGCCAGATCCACAATTTCTGGCACGCCGCAGATGGAATATCGAGGAATACTATACAATTATACATTTGTTAAAAGTCGATGTAGGTCCTTGGTCGATATTTTTCTCCCATGTCGATCAAGTATTTTTCGCACTCGATTTCTATAATGTGACCTGATCTTATTTGTACATTATGGTATATTTGATTCTTTCAATATGCTTCATTTGGCAGATACCGCATATCAATGCTAACGCTGGTAGTTCTAAGCTTCTTTTTTCCCACTTAGCAAACGAAATAGAAATATCAAAATAATACTTTTTCACTCGCATGACCTCATCATACACCTCTTTAGGTTTAACGAACAAAACGAGAAGCTGTCAAATTAAAATCACTTTTTCATTACCCCCGGCCCCTATATATATTTTTTTAAATCACCAAGCTAACATCTCCGAACTAATGTTTAAAAATATCGTTCCTAATTATTTTTGCAGACAATTTCAATACGCAAAAAAAGTTACATAAATTTATGGAATAAATTCTATTACACGAGTTTTCGTACACAAGTTGTGCTCAATGCCTAAAGTATTGAAAATCAAAACAATACTGCAAAATGTCGGGGAGTAAATTCAAAAAATGTCAAAATAATTAAAATGGCAAAAACCATCTAAGGGCGGAGCTATGTACGAGGGAGACACTCCTTAGTGTTCACAAAGTTTCAACAAATTTGTAACTGTAATTTCGGGCTAGTATCGAAATATTAGTCGAGCTGTTTGGTACCCTCAGTCTCTTGGGGTCCACCAGCAGTATCGAATAAGATGGAAATAATACATTCTGTGATACAAATGCGGATGCTGAAGATTTCTTCTATTTACAATAATAAAACAATATATTGTAATGTGATATTAATGTATTAATCATTAAACAATTGTTCATTTTATCTCTGTTAGAAGATTTATTAGCAAATAATAATCGCAGGTAATCATCATTTCCGTTCTGTAATGAACAAATTTCATATTTGAAATCAAACACACAAGGATCGGATTATAATGTTATAAAATTACGTCAAAAGTTATTCATAAAAAATAAATCAACTTTAATTTAACATTTGATAGTAATAGCATACATGAACTTAACGACATTCATATTGGTTTATCACATTGAGCAGCAAAGTTTACAAAAAGCAGGCGTTTCCAATTTATTCCTTAAATATCAACAACATTACTAATGTCATAAATATATTCGGTACGGAACATCACACCATAAACCAATGATCACTTTATGAGAAACACCGCTCAACTTTCTCCTTACCCCAAGCTACCAATGGGAAATAATGAAATTGCCTCCCTTTATCAAACAGTACCAAAGGGGGGAAATTGCAGTTATCGCCCTTTTCTAACTTGGTTTAGGGAGATACCCGATTAACATTTTATTAATTTAGTTGTTAAAAATATGACCTTTTAATATCCCTAGGCTATACCACTCTTAGTGAAAAGCATGTTCTTTTAATATCATCATTTCAGTAGCAGCGAGATTTTGACATACAAGTTGAAAGAAAAAGAATCGGTAAGATCCTTTTTGTCCACATTTTGGTGAAATCAAAGTAATTTTTTTAAATATTAAGCTTTATTTAAAAATACATTTTTAAGGTCTTTATTCGGTATTTGTCATGGATTTTCCAAATCACAGTGCCAATGATACATCATTTTCTATGTAAGAAAACAATGCTTGCATTTAAAGGATACTCACAGGACCAGAAAAAAGGTAAGGAGGTTAATTTACAATCTTTATTAACAACGGGGACATTTTCACAATGCCCTTTATAGACAGTGACTTATACAATGAAAGTAGGGGAGGCGGATTAAAAAAACTTGACATGCATTTCTAGTACAAAAAATTAAGTTATATATGTGTATGTACAAAAAAGGGCTTTCCTGGGACCAGCATAATACAACGGTAGCATATCGACAGGTGAACAGTTGAGGTTAGTCTGGACACACTGTTATGATTGGCCCAATAAAGTTTTTCATATCATAAGATACATTACACAGAAATAAATTGGACCTACAACAAAAACCAGACGAAACAAAAACCCATAATACGTACATGTATCACCCAAACAACTAATATCTCCATAACAGTAAAAGATAGAAGGCATATGTTGGAAAAGCCAATCATCAAGATGAATTAAAAGAAAAAATACCCCTTTAAATCTTTTAAGTTTATTCCAGAATTGATAATTTTGACCCCTTATATCTCGCCATACTAATTATATTACTAATCAAAATAAATTAAAAGGAAAAAATGCATTGGAATCGGATAAAAAATTTAAAAAAGGCATAACTTCTCGAATTGGTTTTTCCCTTTTACCGTCTTATATCTCACAAACCGTAAAAGAAAGAAGAAATCTCTAGCCGTACACCTGAAAGCACTCACCAAGATGAATAAAAACAAAAAATTCCCATTGAAATCGGATGAAAAATAATAATTGTATGTTTCCTCCAAAATTGCCAATTTTAACCCGTTTCATCTCGAAAACTATACTACATAGATAAAAACAATGTTGGCATACTACTGAAAGCACTCTTCAAAATGAATTAAAAGAAAATATTACCAATGAAATCGGATAACACATTAAAAAAATCTATTCTTACAAAAAGGATAAGGATACTTTCAATAAAACAAAGGTAACTGAGCGTGAACCTAACTCAATAGATGACGCCACCCTCATACCATAATACGATATTTTGCTAATGGGAAATTGATATTTTCTGAAAAGTGAGGAGCATTTCCCTGGAGAGATTTTTTGCTTTATTCATTTTAGGTCTAGAGCACAAGTGACGTAAATTGTAAATGGACGAAATGTGCAAAATTGATATCATGGAAAATTTAGGTTCTGAGCACAACTAAAGTGTACGTCTTTTGCATCCAATTTTTTATTATAGGATATATTTATTGTATAGATAATAAAAGGTCTTTCCATTATAACTTAATCTCAAAAGGATAAAAAATATTGAATGTAGACTGTTGTGCATACGGTTTTTTCAGGCTTTTGCACACACACACACAAAATTCTTGATGGCTCTTTTCCCATATTATCACCCTTCACTCCGCGCCAACATCGCCATTCAATTCCGACGATCTTTTTATTGGTATAAAAAAGATTGCTTATATACAATGGACAAGTATTAACCTATAATTAATACACGAGATATAGATATCATTCTTGTTGATAATTTCCATGGTCGATATTCAGATCGAGAAAATAATAACAATGATCAACGGCTGTATTGGAATTCATTTCACTGCTACCCGCATGTACTGATGCCGCTACTTGTGAATGGTAAGGCTTTTAGGGTATAGTATTTTTGAGTAATCAGTATCCTGCAGACCTGGTTGACTCATCAAATGCTATAGTAGTTTATTTCCTTTGGGGTTCGTAGTTTTTAATGACACTATATTAGTAAAACTATTTTATCAACAAAATCTAAAACATGTAATTCTGACGATTGCAAAGAATCACAAACAGTTACATGTACTTAGCATTATTTACTTAATAAGGACAATTTTAATTCAAAGGTGTGATACTGTTTCCTGATGTTCGCTGTAAACCGTACAACTTGTGAACCTTCCATTGCTCACATGATATTTGTTTTTCCTAAACATTCAGTTATTAGTTGTTTTTCCTTTTCTAGTTTATCTCTACAGCTATTTCATCTGGCGTATAAATTTATGTTAACTATTTCGACTGGATTTCTTCACCATCTTCTGCTTTACTTTATAAGGATAACTTGGGGCTTTGTAACTTTTCATACCTTTGGGTCACGCTGCTATCTCGGATTCAGTTGAACGATTATCCGCTCATATTTACAAATAATGTGATAAGCTATAATAAAATACATAAAATTAAAATATATTTAAAAAGATGGGACCTCTTATTAGGAGAATGATATGTAGTCTGCTATTGATTCTACAATTTTCTGAAATAAAAAAAGTTTCGGTCTAATATTTCCCCTTTTGTTGTTCTTAAAAGTTTTCTTTTATTTTGGATATTTGTTATAAAAATATTTCGGGTAGTATATACATGTTCTCTATTTATACATCCGTTTCAAGTCTTGGTCTAAAAATAGATTTCAATTTATCAGATGTAAAGTAAAAATGGGTTCGAATGCCGACCAAATGTTCTTCCTGAATGATGGCAACGCTGTCCCATTTGTGGCGTTGGGTACTTCACGGGTAAATATTATTGAATAATTTTTCATTTAAGATTTGAAGTATTTTGAATTGTTAAAGAAATTCAGAATAATTTGCGTCGATGCCGAGTAACTTAAATCAAGGTACGATTGATTGATTATTTTTGCTTAACGTCCAGTGGCAAATAATTTGTGCATCTTCAAAACTAAAGCCAGTTCACAAATAGAGATGAGATGAGATGGGAAACAAAGAGGAACAGATTCTGAGTGTGGATGGTTGGGTAGGGTAGGACAATTTAGCCTTCTGTAGCGTTCATTCGCCTACTCTTTTCCGAAAGTAGAGTATTTAGTGTGCTTGGAGCGTGGTATTCTAAAAATACGGTGGTCAACGGTCAGATTTTACCTTACTACCTCCCAACGAGATGGTCTTCACTATCCACCATCTGCGGACGCGCTAGGCTGCTCTGTGGGTTGAGCTCCTGTGATCCATCAAAAGTGCCTAGAAGTTAAAATTAGTTAATAAATAATATCTACATGGTTTCGAATACTATACACGGCAATACTTAAAAATGCAAAATTGCCCTTTATGAAGTACAAATGTAACTTCTCGTTTTAAAGCGACCAGAAGACCAACTTTGCATTAACTTCATCAAAACGTAAAGTTTTATCCTGGATTATTTAGGTCAAAATTGTACATATGTATATCTATATAGTATACATGTAATTCAGATAAGAAATTGACACAACATTGATAAACCTATAAAAAGTAGAGGACTCTTTTTATCTGTGCGATAAAAATAAGTAGTAAATTTAAGATATATCCTAAGCAGTCATAATTAAATTAAAACCTTTTACCATTAGACATGTCAGAAGGTTCGAAATAAATAATAAATCGTCTAACTACAAAAATCAACAACAACATACATTATGCCCATCAATTAACGCCATAAACATGAAAACAACATAAAAAGTACAAATCAAAAATCATAAAATCAACGGAGCAATAAAAGAGCACTAGAAAATAATTTTAATAGGTTCCAGTATTTGCTATCTTCCATAAAATGGGTAATTGTGCATGTAATTTCGATTTGATATAGCGATTTTTACCAGTTCCATTTACACTGTATCACAGGATTGTGAAGTCTGTAAACACTTTCCCACTTTAATATTGTATAAGCAGAGTAACGTTTCAATACAGATTCCAGTAAGCCAGACTTTTGACGTCATATCAGCCGCCATTGATATTGGTTATCGCCATTTTGATACGTCAGAGTTCTACAAAAACAAAAAAGAATTAGGTCTGGCAGTCTGTACAGCTATATCATCTGGCAAAGTTAAGAGACATGAATTGTTCATTACCGCAAAAGTAAGTGCATTTTGTAATATAATAATCCATCACTGTTATATATACTATTATAAGATTTTCAAATTTTGGCCTGCCCTCGTCGAATTTCAAACTTGCACTGTTCAGACAATGAGACGCCTATTCGTTAAGGAATGTTTCCAGTGCTTTGGACCACTCGACCACATTCGCTATATGAACAATACATGTATAGCTCAAGTCAATCGACCTGTATTTTGAGATGCACACAGAATATGTGTATATGCACGTGAAGATGTAATTTTCATACCTCTTTGGTCTTTTATATATATGGAAAAGTACAGCCTAGGAATTTCGACGCAAAAAAGTATGAAATTTCGGATACAAAGTAAATAATATTACTAACCATTCTTTTATATATTTTTAAAGGAAAAATGAAACAAGATTTCAAAGATATACATGTATGCTATGATCTATTGTGTAATTTGTGTTAAAAATAATAACATTTTTCTCGCCGCAAAATTCTTTTTTTGTTTGCACTTAAGACAAGAAACGTTACCTTTTGAAAAACTACTTCGTCAATGTCAATTATCTTACATTTTATGGAAATCGGACCACACGAAAAATGCAAAAAAGTATTTCATATATTGAATGAAAAATGATATAAACTTGAAAATATTGACCAATATCATATGACATAAGAAAGATAAAAGAAAATTGTTCCGTGGCGGACAAGACACTTGTGTCCCCTTTACCCATGTTTACCAGTGGGTTTTAATAAAGACCATAGAGGTCAGTTCTTAATGCTTACAATTTTAGAAAATGTAGATATAATCCGGTTGAAAATATTTCGTGGTTCTTCAGTTCAACAGTATATCGAACACAACGTAAATAGAGGTGGGATACTACACAAAGGGAAACCGATTTTGACTACCACTGTAAAATGGTAGAGTGTTGGGTACGTCGGATACTTGAGCCTTCTTTAGCGGCCATTAGCCTACTCTTTTTCGAAAACTAAAGAAGGTGTCTTTAGCGTGCAGGGAGTGTGGCATTCTACATATACGTTCACTATGGTTCGCGGCCATGCTTTCCGTATTATGACCTGACAACCCCCCAACGAGTGGGTCTCCCCTGTCCGCCACCTTAGGACGCGCTAGGCAGATCTGTGGGTGCTCCATCACAAGTGTCTAGAAAATGCAGATAGAAATACCATATATACAAAACAAAATGTTTTTTTTTTTGGTTTTTTTTAAATATTTTTAATGAATGATCTAAGCGTAATTATATGATATATTATACCCTACAAACTTTATAATATTTTAATTTTTTTCCTAATTCAAATATCTTACGTATCTAGTTACGACCAGTGTATGAACATCAAGGAGATATAGAACTGTCACTAAAAACCTTATTAGTTACAATGAATTTGGACTATGTGGACGCCTGTCTATTACATTTTCCTGTAAGCTTTAAGGTAATTTATTGTCCTTGATTATTTGTTTTATGGACATTTTGTCGACACAAGAATGCATATCATGTGGATCAAAATTGGCACCCATACTTATTTTAACACGGTTCACTATTAAAATATCTTACATGAACACATGAGCGATTAAAGTTATGAATTGCTCGTTTGAACTGATGAATACATGCATCATACCTACAGACCGGACTGAACAAATACTATGTTATTGCATCAAAATGTTAAAATCTAGACGTTCCAGATAAATGTCACTCGCGTTGTAAACAGAGGAATTTTAGTTATTCGAGAAGCATGACCTTCATCTTAGCGTTAGAGTGGTCAAGCTAGTTGAAATATGCCGACATGTTCAACTTCTGTTTTCCCTGAACTGAGATGTGATCCTGTTTTCGTCAACCTTAATGTATCCTTTGTTAATCCAAATAAATACATGTTAGTAATACATATTTTTTTTCAATTACAAAGTTTTGTACATTGGTTATTGTATCGACTTTCAGTTTTTCGAACAACTGATGACTATTTTGACGAATGATATGTGACAGGTGAACAGAATAGTTATGCCGATTCACACGAATTCATACTATGTTGAATTTGGGTGGTTATTCCAGAAAATAAATAATTTTCTTTTTCCAAAATTAATGGATTTTACCTATAAAATTGTTGGATTTATCTGTAAAAAGTATTCTCAAATGTTTTACATCTTCGAAAACTGAGAACATTTTATAACAGGACTATGGATGCAAAAAAAATCAATTGATAATTCAATTGAATTATTTAATACAAAAGACCATCTATAATACTATTATCACGCGAATGTTGAAAATGTTAGTAACTTGTTTTTAATTTGAACAGAGAGAAGTGGAACAATGTACTGACCATACAAAGCTGAGCACCTACGTTCATGATAGTCTATGCGATCATATACAAATCTGGAAGGTACGTTTAGTAAGCACAAGATTTTTTCCGAAATAGTTAGGTATACAAAAGATTCGTTACTGAAATATAATAATTGGATTTTTTATTCACCATGTTTACTGTGTTTTTACAAGTTTTATTGAGAATTATAAAAAAATTCAGTTATTTGCATAAAAAACCATCCTTGTGATGGCAACCTATTAATAAAACTGTCGTTACTTTTTGTGAATCTACATTTGTTACGCTTAATTTTGAAAACTATTCAACAATCTGACGGATTTTAAATATTTTTTTTTGGCACAAATGATTCCTGTAATAAAATACTTAATTTCTTCAAATTGTTTTTGTTTTCAAATATTACTTCCTATCCTGGCTGAGAATAGACTAACAGCATATATTTAACCATGACGCACATCTTACCACACGACAACGGTCGGTACATTTGAAGAAAGAACTAGTTGCAATGTCATCAAGCATCAATACTTTTATATCCTCATACATATATTTAATTCATTTCTAAACTACAGTCAACTCTGTCTATAAAGTGCACCCAATGGACCAGAAAAAAGTGCCCTTTGTGCCTAAATAGAGGTTAATTTTACATGCTTTGCATAAATGGGACCTATTCACTGTGCTCTTTATAGACAGTGATTTGCTATATAGAGGTGCCATTAAAGCAGTTTTGACTGTATAGCCACAACCTAGAATGATATCTTTCAGTATTTCATTACATTATTTAAATTTTTTGCACAGCAATTTTATATATTTGAAGAACGGATGAATAAGAATGGTCTAAGATGCAATGGATACGTATTAATTTTTTAAAATTAAACCACTCTGCCTGTGGTGTCGTGGTTTATTTCTAAAGGATCAACGATTATCCATTGAATCTTCTATAGTAAAATATATGACTTGGTGAAATCTCTGCAGGGTATATTGATGTCCAGCTGTAACTTATGAATTTAAAATGCTTTTCAAAGACATGGTATATTACACACCTATATTGTTCATTTCAAGACGAACATATTATAGCGTATAGGCATTTTATTTTTGCTCTTTTAAATACTTAGAGTACTACAGGACGGAGTAGGTAATTTTTAGATGAGCAAAATGAGTAGAAATAATCAGTCAAAGAGCTACGAGACGACGGTCGCATTGGACGCAGTGTAGCAGCTGTTTGTGATTCACAACCGGGGGAGGGGGTGGGGGTACACATTTTCTCCAGCTCAATACCATGTAAAAGGTGTGAATTAATTAGTATCATGCTTCGACAACTATATTACATGTATAAAGATGATTTGTAAGTTCTATAATCCGAAGATACGTTAGTTCGACTTATCGTTTGTCTTAAGACTAGTATGAACCTGTACTTGATTTTATACATGGAATAATTGTGTTAGACTCTAACTTTTAATACTCGCGAGGTTGTTTTCTCAGATTAACTTCAGTTCTATTAAAGAAAATATACTAGTAAATAGTAGACAAAAATTCAACAATTTAAAATTAACAAAATATTGGAAAAGTTTAACAGTTCAACAATTCATAAACAGTTAAAACTAGAAATTGGTGCCATCATAAACGATATCAATCACCGCACTGCACAAACAGTGAAAAATTTGCAATTCTACAATTTCAGACTAAAAATTGGAACCTTGAATCAAATTTCAAAATTGAAAACCTTATTGCACATCTACACATTTTGAAGAAAAATATTATAAACAAATAAAACTACAAAAACAAAAAATGAACGAGTATTTACAGAGACAAGGCAAAATTAGCAATTTCACCATTTTCGGTCACAAAAATTTCGCACATCTACCGATAATAGGAACAACATTATATACAAATAAAATTGCTAAATCTAAATGAAAAATGAAAGAGGGGTTCAAGTCACAAGCTTAAATTCCCTATTTCAGAAATACAACCTATTGTGGGCCCCAAGTTGTGAAAATCAAAATTCTAAAACCTTATTGCGCATCTACATACAGTATGTGAACATATTGTATAGAAATTAAAAGGATAAAAGGAATTTAAGTCACAAGCTTCAATTTACAAAATTCGATCCCTGTGGGCCCCAATTTTTCTTAAATCAAAATTCTAAAACCTCATTGCGCATCTACAAATAGTATGTGACAATACTGTATAGAAATTAAATGCATGGAGTTAAAAATGAATGAGGAGTTCAGGTAACAAGCTTAAATTTCCAATTTTCGAAATTCGACCCCTGTGGGCCCCAATTTAAGAGATAAAAAATCTACAACATTATTGCATATCTACATACAGTTTGTGACAATACTATATAGAAATTAAATGTATGACGTGAACGAGGAGTTCTGGAGACAAGATTATCTAACGGACGGACAGACGGACAGATGGACCGATTACAAACATCCTCGGACTTCATTCGATAATCAACAACCTTTTAGTTGGAGTTTAACAATTCACTAGATTAGATTAAAGATATCTTAAAATTAACACAGTTTCTTATAGATCTACCTTTGATTGAAAGATTACGGAAAGTAACTTTTGGGGTCTGGTTTTAAAAGGCCAATATCGAAAGTCTTTTTGAATTCTTGTCAATAAATTAATTGGTATTGTCACCACTTGTGATCATGGTTTTCTGTGTCCACAGCTTTCATGTTGTTCATCTACATTTGATTGACAGATTACCGGAAGTAAAATTTTGGGTTTTACTAATTTTGATATTGGCCCAAGGGTAAATAACCGACACTGACTTGCGGCTATGCAAAAAACATTTATAATTACTACTAAATATGAGATTGAAAGTGTAAAACACAATTATGCTCCACTGAGTTCAATAATGCCTCGTTTTTACTTTGCCGAGATCCAAATGATCCAAATAACGAACTACATTTTTGTAAAAAAAAATATATATAGTGCATCAAATTTGGTTTATCATAGAATGTTTACAATTTAATAAAGATTTAAAAAATAATTCTTCAACAAATTGTCAGATTTTTTTCCAATTTTCTGTGACCTTTCTGACTCCGATAAATTTCATTTTATCTTTAGTAGAAATGGCTAATATGAAGACATAAGCAAACAAAATCCTGTTATATCAATAAATTTGATTGATTTGATTTTAAATATTTGATTTTGGAAGTACAACCCTATTGTAATAAATAGATAACAATGAAAACTTAAATAATTTTTTAAATTCTATTTTGTTCATTTACTATATCATGTTTCATGGACACCATCCTAGGAAATGGAAGGTCTGGTACGAGATGGGTTAGCCAGGTCTATTGGAGTTTCAAATTTTAATGAAAAGCAATTGAGAAATATAGAACAAAACAGCGAGATAACACCATCCATGTTACAGGTATGATATATAAGTTGGAACAATTAGAAATATTTTCTAGCATTTATTTAAAAAAAAAATAGCAGACAAATTACAAGAAGACATTTAAATAAGGATATCAGGTTTCATGAAAATATGTTGAGATTACTAAAAAGAGGCAAATGATTCACTAATATAAGATATATAGTTAGTATAGGAATTAGAAAAAAGAGGGATGCCGACGACAAAAATACAAAACTATGTATTCATAGACAACGACGTCATGACAAAACATAAAACATAACGACTCTTCAATATAAAATCAAGAGAATGATATCGGGTACTCCGGAAGGATAAGCATATTCAGCGCAGGATAGAGGTCTTGTCGCATTTCTCAAATGAAAATCTAGCGGAAGTCGGTAGATTAGATATTCTTGATCATTTGTGCATCAGTTGTAAAAATGTTTTTGAATATGTACGTTGCAATATATCTATCTGGTTCACGCAAGAGCTGTAAAATAACTGAATAGAATTCAACCAATTTTTCATCATTTGGAAGGTTTTTTTTAAATCTGCATCGAATTTCTCGAGGACATTTAAGTTTGTACCTATGGACTTAGTAAAAGGTGGAGGGTATGCATGGTATGGCTGAGTGGGATTATAATTTAAGTGTAATTTTATTTCTATCGTATAGCTTTATTTACTTGTGGTGATATAAACTATTTCCAACAGTACCATAGCTTAATCCTACAATAAATAAAGGTTGGATAAGAATTTTAGAAGCAGTTTGAGTAGTATGCTAGCATTGTGTGTATTTTAGGGGCACGCTTATTTTGGAAGGAAAAAAAAATTAAAACTGAAAAACAGGCCTCTATATTATGCTATCAATACCATTTAAAATTTGTTTTAATATTACTTTGTACTCTTTTAAAGAGGGATTTTTGACCTGTACATCATGAATTCATTACATGTATCACACCACGTCCGCTGTTATTTAAAATAGAAAATCAGGTTTGCTGTCAATTTGACCACTAATTATATAATAAAAAAAATAACAATCCAAAGATACTAATATTAGATATAGTAAATTTATACATTTCAAGGAGTTACCTCTCATCAGCAGCATTAAAACCAAAACATTTGGAAGACCAAAAACCAAACTTATATTTAATAAGAAGTACTCAACCAAAAATATATGTATATTCTTGCTTAAATATTTTAAACATTAAAACGAGCAAATGTTGGGCCTGTTATCTAAATTATGTACCGTCCAACCACATTTTGCAGTTCCAACAGGCGTGACCTTGTTATATATCATATTGTATTGGCTTTAATAGTACGTTGTCAAGATAGATGGGCGGTGGGGGTACCCATAAAATAGATTCAACTTTACCACTGTTCAATGTCTGTACAAAAGCTATCCTGACACTCTTTTATGTTAATGTTCTTTTGTGTTGAGTTTTGTACATAGTTCTGTCTGTTTGATGGCGTTGATTGATTGATATGTCATAGTTGACCTTTCCTGTTGTCCATTTTGTTATTTATTTGGGTGATAAACAGGGGTCGATCTAGTTCCATAGAGATAATTTTGAAAGGACCAATCCACAAAGTTTTTAGTTTCAATAGGCTCAGTAGTTTTAATGTTGTTATCTAATTTGAGTAACACTGGTCAAACTGGTAAAATGTATGATCACAAATTTGAAAAGGAGCCGAACAAGAATTCCTCCAACAATGTTTTGTCTTAATTGTTCTATACTTTAAGAGGAGAATAGTTTTGTCTGACTTTTGATTTTTTTTAAGAAGGCGCTTATAATGGCTGGAGATTCGAATCTCCAGACAGCAATCCACTTACGTTTCAGAAAAAAATAAAATGTACGCAAGGTGAAATACAGTAAGTCACTTGGAATCTGGTCAAGATGAATGAAAATAAATAGAAATCTATGTGTATAGAGCAGATTTAGACTTTTCTTGAAACGTATTTATAGTAATAAAACTATTCAAATCCACAGTGTGTACAATATTTGTATCTAAGTGAATGAATAAAATTTGTAGGTTGAATGCCATGCATACTTCCAGATAAATGAACTTGTTCACTACTGTCAACAGAAAAGAATTCTAGTCACAGCATATGCACCACTTGGGTCTCCAGGACTTTCTAAATTTAAACCATAGTATGTTTGAGAAGTTTAACTTTAGGAGGAATGTTTAAAACTAATATCTTTTAGTTAAGAACTCCTTGGAGGTCAAACATTTTTACGCATGAACACTCCGCATATATAAAACAGGAAATTTGGCACTCACCTTCCTGTGAAATATTTTGTATACATAAAAGTTGCTTCAATCATAGAATCGAGGAAAAGGAAGGGTATTTTTTTCCGCTATGCGGACAGTTCGAGTTTGATATGGACAACACAAAAATAATCCTGAAAAAATAAAATCGAAGGTAAAGAATACCTTTTGATACTGGAAATTGCCTGAAAGTTTCATTGAAACTTTAAATAGTCTTTTTGAGAGAACTGCAGTTTTTAAAATGTGATGTCAAGTCTACAGATAGTAATCCCTATGTTTGCTCATTTCAATTACAGTTACAAGGATTGTGATATTTTACAAGATAAAGTTGTTTTGGACATTGCAAGTAATCATAAAAGAACTTCTGGACAAGTAAGATATTTCTTCATTTAGAATTAACAAATACCTTTGCACTTTCTAAGACCTGATACCAGAAATTTAAAAGATCAGCATTTTTTTTGGGGGGGGGGATGTCTTCCTCTAATTTTCGCTTCAAGCACTTAAACCCATAATGAGGGAAGGTTCTTTCGCAGTGATCGATGCGTAAATGCAATTTCGTTAGGAATGTGGACTTGACATTTGATGTTCAGCATTTAGAGAGTGTTACCTTCTGCACAAAAACCCTAATTACCAACTCTTTTAAGGTGCCGTAAGTATTCTGTTGCAACGACAAATTTACTGATCCTAACCAAACTGTCCTCTTTTTATTTGGAAGCCTAAATACAAAGGGAACGCTCCATTTTCGGCACATATCTAACAGATTTACGGATTTATTTCCCCGAAAATGCTCATGACAAGCCCGTTCTCACCAAGTGCCAGTAAATTTTTTACCTATGACTTTCAGTAAACGAGTAAATGATGCATGTCCTAGGAGTTCAAAATTAAAATTCTGCCCAGAAATTTATCTTTTACTAGTATACATGCAGAATAATGCATGCCAGTTTGTAAAATTGCCCACTGTTAGATAACCTTTAATTGTAGTCATAGGGGAATGTCTTGAATTAGAGACAATTTTACTCTAAAGAGTATGTTGTTTACTGTGAATTCAGTTATTTTCGTTGACATCAATTTTCGTGGATTCTTAATTTCGTGGATTTCAAACTTCTATATAAAAAAATAATGATATTGATAAATAGTAAAAATAAAATAAAATAAAAGTACCACAGTTATTGAGTTATTGTTGGTGAAAAGCCTTCAAACTCAAAAGTTTAGTATAAAACATGTATCATATTATGCAGCAGATTTACTTTGAAGTGTAACCAACAAGGCCATCAACGTCGTTTGTCTAAGATTTGATAAATATTAACAAATGACAATTAAAGACTTAATCAAAACATAATATTGTTCTAACGATGTTTGCTACCCAGGCTAGAAACAAAGACAAAGAAAGTATCAATTAAAAACTTAATTTAGTAATAAAAACCGTAAAATAATCATGGCAAATCTGACCTTAAATGAACGTTTAACTACGTATCACCGGAAGTGACGAACTGTTCAAAAATAACATAACGGGTCATAACGCGTACATTGTTTAAAGTATTTCTATATTTTCATGAATGATATAAGCCAGTATTCCGTCCTGTTTAACAAACTAGCATATTTCTCCACTGTAAAAATGGTCATTCTAACTTCCTCATCCGTTTGAATGTACAAAGGTCAAACAAAGACCTAGCATTCTTGGCAATGACCCCGAGCATTTCAATATCTCTTCGTTATAAAAGTTATTGACATGAATATTTCGTTGGGTTTTTAAATTCGTGGATTGGTTTGTCCACGAAATCCACGAAAATTGGTGTACAATGAATAATAGGTGCTTCAAAGTAATTTTGTTTTAACCAGATCTGTGCAAAGAAATCCATCAAAATATTGATGATATAAAGTTTTCATGTTTTTCGTTTTGACGTAATTTGTGATACAAAAATGACGTTTATTTAATTCTGCCATTAGATTACAAATGAAGCCAGGTAAATTTAAAGTCCCTCGTGGTCATGATTGATTCATTTTTGATTTCTTTACATCCAGTGGCAAATATTTAATGTATCTTCAATACGAGAACCAGTTCAACAGTACATAAATGACATTAGCGTTTTGTAGCGGGTAGGGGTTAGCGTGCATGGATCGTCGCATTTTCCAAACACGTTGCCCACTATGATTAGGCTTCCAGCATTGTGACCTCAACTCCCAACAACTGGGGCTCCATTATCTGCCACATTGATACGTTCTAGTAAGTTTACATAATGGTCAAGTAACAGGGCTGTGGGAAACTCGAACAGTTTGGTTTCAGTAAGATTTTTAGAATATAATTTTAATTTTCTCCAGTGGTCTCGTGTATTGAGATTTCCAGGTTGCAGTCATAAAGCATAGAAAATCCTACGGTACTACGTCTGAATTGGCAAAAGGGTTCATGCGACATTTATGAAATATATATCTTATCTTATTTGAAATATTATGCGTGATTGAAGTGGCATCAATTTACAAATCGGTAAGTATAAGTCAACAGATGACCTGAAGTTCATTTCACCAATTAAAAAACAGCAATTGTGTTCAACTTTAAAATACTAATCCAAATACACTAAGAAGAAGTGCACTTGTTGATAGTTACATTTTTTTCTGCGAACTGCTTCGCTGAATCTGTTTTTGATACAAAAGACACTCATTTTTGATTCGTGGCGATTATCCCTAATTTAATATCGGTATTTTGTAATACGTTTTATTACTACCACTGGGTCTATGTCATTTCTGGTGGGCTGTAAGTCCCCGAGGGCATTATCAGCCCAGTAGCCAGAATTTTTGTTCTGGCATGATTCATTACTCAAATGCCTCTAACTTTTCCGTTCAAAATTTTTCAAAATTTTCAGAATTTGTAAGGCTCTACCTGGTGATGCCGAGGTAACCCTTAGCTGAGTTTAAATTCCTGTTTGTTTTAATTGTTTTGGATTTTAACGGTTGTGCTTATTAATAATAAAGTTTATTAATGCAACTCAAGACTATTACAGCCATGGCATACAGTACAATACATTATATAACAATGACATACATCTATAATACTAAATTTACGAATTAGCCGAATAGGCGGCCAAATGCGTGGTTTAAAATAAACGATGTATGGTTCAGATTATAAAGGTCATTATCGGATTTGACAATCTGCATTTATAAATTTAAACTGCAGTTTTATTTATGTGCAAATGGAATTTTTATGCACTTTTCCGATATGAATTCTCCCAACATATCCTTTAGAAGGTTCTCGAATGCACCATTTTAACACATTGATTTAAATAAATAAGTATGCACATATTTTAAATGTCTTTCTGTTTGAAATTACGGAAAAAGAATAAAACAAATTAAAAACATTCTCCTTCGATTGGGATGTTTCCGCTTCATGGATTGTTTTTCTACAATAACCAATTTCTCCTAACTGTAAAGGTTATGAACTTTGAAGATTATGAAGAAGTAAGGTAAAGTTCAGAGGAATTCCTAACTGTTTTTTGAATTGCTCGGATGTTTACCTTGCACAAAGTGATAAAACCAACCATTAACTATTTTCACATTATTTGTCATTTGACCTGTCTAAATATATCTCTATCATACAATTCTCTGTAAGCCCTAGATAAAAATATTTTTAACAAATGGTCATCTTTATCAGTAACGGCGAAATTTATCTCGGACATCTTTGATAAATATAAACGTGGACAGCACACGCAGCCACACACTAAAAATGCTTTTATCGTCTGATTATTGGATATATTTGTGAATTAAGCCTCACTTGCCCTGCCCATGATGGCAATGGAACAATTGGAACAATTATTTTCCAAAAATTTGCTCTACCAAACTCACGGCATCTTTTGAAAAATTCATCCGCCACTAAGGAAATGTTTACTTTCATATTTATTCTGAAGGAAAAAGGTAATGCACTATGAAATGTGTATTAAATGAACTTTTCATCAAGTTCCAGTTCAGAATTAATTTTAACAATAAAAATATTGACAATTTATGTGGTTGTGTTTTCGTCATAGATTTTGACTTTGATGGAACCTTAAGGTCCATTTTGGTAATTCTACGTGGCATACAGTCTATTTCATCAGTAGCCGCATATGACGATTGGGTCGCGTTGACCTACATTTCACGCTTCATTGACTTTGGTTAAAGTTTGCATTAACATCAATTTCTGGAATACTACATCATATATAGACATGAAACTATCAGTTGATACCACCTACTTGAAAAGAAAGTTTATTTGAAGCCAACCACAACATCCATATTTAGTTCCTGTTCCATGAATAACATGGCCGCAACAACGTTTTATAGTCAATATAGCCACCATAAAAAAAATGGTTATTTTCCCGCGCCCGCGCGGGTTCAATGTCTAGTATATTCATAAATTGACATAAAGAACATGGAACAAACAATCAAATTAATTCAACATTTTATCTTTTACCGGTTTTCCAACACTTTGATCTCGAGTACTGCTGATGAGTTGCCAGTCAACGAAATGACCATACAGTGCATCAAATTTATTTCGGTATTTTGTGATACGTTTTATTATTATAACCTAACGATTTACACATTTGAAGTAGGGCGGTTGTATGCCAACTTTTTTAGAACTTGCAGACTTTCTTTTCAGCCTTGACATTTACCACTTGTATTTATTGTTTTTTTTACAATATTTAAGAAAAACAATCTAAAAAAGGAGTAAATATTTTTCAGATACTTCTACGGCACAGTATACAAAGAGGTATTGGAGTTATTCCAAAGACTGAAAATGTCGGAAGATTAAAAGAAAACTTAGATGTGAGTATTTTTTTAACGCATAGATTCATTTGTTCAAATTAATTTTTTTTCCATATATAGATTCTTACAATGTTTCCGGAGGATTATTGGATTTATCTAATTTAAAGTCCTAGCCTCGATAAATCCGATAATTCTATGGTAACGATATTTTAATTTGTTTTCTTATGATCATTTAATAGGGAGCGCAGCGAGCGCTATAGAAGCATATGCATTTTCTACATATGGGTCATTTAAAAAAATCATTTTTTAATGGTGGCAGCCATATTGTGCTACATACTAAGGCTAGAAAAAGTTTCGTTCGCTGGAAACGGAAGTGAGTGAAATAACGTGCTTCAAATTATAATTTTAGAATCAGAATCATGATACCGGAAATGAGTTTCTGGAAAGGGCTATTGCTGTGCTCGGATCATTGGCCACGCCAACAGCATTTTCACCTTTCAGATTTATGAAAACCAAAATCCCCTCCATGTACCCCGCAATATTTGTTGTTACGGTATACACTTTTTCACTATGTTTACATGTTGCTACGGTATTATTGGTCGATTCCAAAGGTAAAATTCGTTCTGACGGGTTTTGACCCTTTGTTTTAACCAACCGTCAACTGAGATCATCAGCAAGCACACAATGAATAAATGATTGATAAACGATAGTTTCAAAAAAGGTTAAATTGACAAAGAATTACAGAAATCAATTTTAATACACAGTATGTACAAATTCCAACCATTTTATCTCATGAGATACGAAAGCCCAGATTTTATCTCATGAGATACGAAAGCCCAGAAGAATCATACCAGATTCGAATACGAAATTCGAGATTCAGTATCCAGAGTTCAAAATACGAGATTCGAAATTCGAAATTCGATATTCGAAAAACAACATCTAAAATAACCAATCAGAGGAAAGATTCTAAGTTATGAATAGTATTTGGCCAATGAAATATCTTTTCACTGTAGAGATATCTATAAATAGAACATAGGTGTTTTTTCTATTTATGTATAGAACTCATTTGCAACTTTATTAATTAAATATTTTAAGAAACATCTTTTAGTAAAGTGTTCTTAGAAATATCTTACATTTTATAGATTTATGAGTTTTGCTATATACGCTCACCTGGTTATTGTTTATTAAAGGAATGTTTTAGGTGAAGAAACATGTGTATAATTATAACAATATATAATCGGTCACAGTTTGCGGAAGTTAAGTGTACTATAAATACAACATTGATGTTATTTTTAATTCCTTTATAGAAACTCGTTTACAAGTTATTTAAGGATTGACTGTAATTTTTTTCAGTCTCTGAAGAAATAACCTCAATCACGTGGTGCACACTAAATAACCCGCGTAGCACCAAAAACAAGTGTGCACCATGTGCACTGAGGTTATTTCGAATAGACTGAAAACAAAATTACTGTCAATTCTTATAATTAAATTTCAATGGTTGATTTGCCGTGTAAAACGTCGGGATTCCCTTTAATGACGTCATAGTAGAAAAGAAAATTTAGTCTATGATATGATAGACGAAAACAAATTGATCAATAAAATGAGGCGTTAATTACATCCAATATTAAATTATTAATTGATAATTTTAAGAATTCTCTTGTAGTAAAATGTTCTTATTAGAATGATCTTACATTTTTTAGATTTAAAAAAAATTGTTATTTAAAAGTTCACGGTTTAGTTCAGTTCAGTGGTTCTTTAGGGAGCAACCATTTGATTTTAAGGGGGGAGGTGCTAGAATAAAATGTTTGTTCCAGCCTATTTTTTCGTCGAAATTTTGGTCCTGGATTATTTTCCACCGCTTTTGTGACCTAACTTTTTATTTTCATTTAAACCAAAAAATTTCCTAACATTTTTTACACTTAAAGTTCCTGGTCCTGCCTTTTTATTTTTTTTTAATTTCATCCTAGCCCCTCCTCCCCAATAAAAATCAAATGGTTGCTCCCTTAGTGGAGTCTTTTCACTTCAGTATCAATTACAGTACTTATGCAGTTATTATCTATCCAATGTGGTATATCAACTTAACCATGGGCTTATAAAGCAAAACTAATAAATCTGAAAAGTTTTAAGATAATTCTACTACTAGATATTTCTTAAAATTCTTTAAAAGTTTCTTGATTTTCTAAAGATAAATCACAGTACCACTAATATTCTATCTATAGCTATTTTCATAGTGAAAAGATATTTCATTGGCCAAATATTATTCACAACCCAGAAGATTGGTTGGTTATTTTAGATGTTGAATTTCGAATCTCAAATCTCGAATTTAAGATATCGAATGCTGGATTTCGAATCTCGTATTTCAAACTTTGAATATTAAATCACGAATCTCGTATTTCGAACTGTCGATATTGCATCTCGAATCTCGTATTTCGAATCTCGTTTGATCCTTATGGGCTTTCGTACATGAGAAGTGCTCAAGGACGAAAATTAAGAAATCCAAAACAATACATCAAAACGTTGTACAGCAGAATTAGATGCCAAAGTGACCAAAAAAAATTTAACACAATTCATTGAGAACAGACATAAGCATTAATACTAACATTTCCGGAATGAGCTCTAGGCACCTTCGATGGATCATGGGAGCTCAACCCATAGAGCTTCCCCTGGCGGCGGATAGGATAGACCCTCTCGTGAGGGGTTGTCATGTCATAATATGGAAAGCTTAACCGCGGACTATTGTGAGAAACGTGTTTGGATAATACCTCGTTTGGGGTGTCATGTCATAATACGGAAAGCAAGACCACAGTCCATGCTGGGTAACGTATTTTGGGGATGCCACACTAAAGACCCCTTCTGTAGTTTTGAAAGCGATAGATCAAAACGTTAGAGAGCAGATATAAAGTGTCGAAACAATGTGTGATAAAGCATGATGAAACGTCTAAATAGATACTTCGCCTTTTTCAAATTTTACTTCCTGTATAATTAAAAAGTTATGGCAGCCATTCTGTATGTCTACAGATTGATTGATTGTTGTTTGCTTCAGGTCTAGTGGCTAATATTTCGTGTGTTACGGCCGAAATCACCTTTAAAATGTAGCCAACAAAAGACACAAATCAATAATAAAATTTAACAAGATTTATTATATATACAAAGTTTACAAAAATATTACAAAAAAAACTAAAATGTCAACTTAACTGTTCAAAATCCTGTTTTTTCTTGATCCGGAATTCTGGACACTGTTGCCTGAATCCAAACGGAATATTATATCCAATCAGTCACAATCTAGTATGATGTAATGAAAATAACAGTCTGTCAAGTACGATGTATGAAACGTAAATAAATCCAACAGCTGAGAACACAAGAATGTCTATGTACGGTCCAATATGCTATGCTCTGAAAGTCTAACTTTCTTGTCCGTATATATACTGTAGAACGGAAACTTCTGGAATACGGTAGAAGTTCGAATCACACCATAATTATTACGTAAGTCAAATAGAAAGTTCTAGTTATTCCACCAGTATCCATTATTGTTCCAGTGATTTCTAAACTGCGCAGTTATAACATTATTTGGTAAACAACTATAAGTATTATGTAAACATAGTATACATGTTATAAGGCTACGCAAAACAAATTAGGCCAAGATAAATAAATATAATAATTACAATATCATAACACCTCCCCCCTTAAAAGAAGTTTGAGTGTAACGAGAACTTCATGAACAATATATACAAAAATATATAGTATGTATACAGTGTTTTAATAAGATCTAGATAAAGCATCTGCTATTACGTTATCTTTACCTTTAATATGTTTTACAATAATATCATATTCTTGTAACAATAAACTCCACCTAGTCAACCTCTGGTTCTTGTTTCTCATTTTATGTATGAAGGTGATAGGATTATGATCAGTATAAACCAGAATAGGATGCATAGTGGGATTTAAATATACATCAAAATGTTGAAGTGCAGACAACAGTGCAAAACATTCTTTTTCAATAGTGGAATAATTTTTCTGATGTTTATCTAATTTCTTGGAAAAATACGATATAGGTTTCTCAACATTATCATCTGTTTCTTGATATAAAACAGCTCCAACTCCTACATCACTTGCATCAACGGCAAGTTTGAATTGCTTTTTAAAGTCTGGAGTGATAAGAACGGGACTGTTAATTAAAAGTGATTTGCTTTTTTCAAAAGAGTTTTGACAATTATCACTCCAGATGAATTTAGAATCTTTCCGTAAAAGATGAGTCAATGGTTGAACAACAGTAGCAAAATTTGAACAAAATTTTCTGTAAAATCCAATCATGCCTAAATATCTCATAAGTTGTTTTTTATTTGTAGGAGGAGGAAAATTGGTAATTGCATCCACTTTAGCCATAATAGGTTTCACTTGCCCTTGACCAACTGTGTGCCCTAAATAATCAACAGTGGCCTTACAAAATTCACTTTTAGCAAGATTAACAGTCAAATTTGATTGTGACAATCTATCAAAAGTATCATATAAATGTGTTAAATGCTTTTCCCAGCTATCACTACATACAATAAGATCATCAATATAAGCATAACAACAATCTAAATCTTTTATAACATTATTAATCATTCTTTGAAATGTAGCTGGAGCATTTTTCATACCAAACGGCATGACCGTATATTGAAATAAGCCGTCTGGTGTGACAAAAGCTGATATTTCACGAGCTCTCGGTGTCAAGGGGACCTGCCAGTAACCTTTTAATAAATCAAATTTGCTTACAAATTTTGATTGTCCAATGTTATCAATGCAATCCTCTATCCTTGGAATCGGATAGGAGTCAGATTTTGAGACTGAGTTTACTTTTCTGAAGTCAGTAACGAAACGAAAGGTTTTATCTGGTTTGGGTACAAGAAGACAAGGAGAGCTCCATTCACTGTTACTCGGCTCAATAATATCATTGTCAAGCATATATTTAATTTCTTGTCTCATAACATCAAGTTTAAGTGGATTGAGCCGGTAAGGATGTTGCTTAATTGGAGAAGCATCGCCTACATCAACATCATGACAAACAGCAGTGGTTTTGTTTGGCACATCTGGAAAAAGATTTTTAAAAGAAAATACCAAAGTTTTCAATTTTTCTCTGCGATCGAAAGTCAGATGTGCAAGTTTTGAGTCTAAATCTGATAAAATTTCAGAATTTTTCAATCTAACAGTTTGTTCCATAGTCTTGGAATCAAAAGATGGTTCAATTATATCTGGTTTGTCATGATCGTTCTCCGATTTAACCATGGCTAAAGTGGCAACTGGTTTACTCTCACCTTCATTAGTACGCTCAAAATATGGTTTTAACATATTAATGTGACACACTCTATTTTGTTTACGCCGACCTGAAGTTTTTACAATATAATTCAACTCATTGATTTTACTGTCAATGGTATAAGGACCACAGTATTTAGCCTGTAAAGGATGCCCAGGGATTGGCAAAAGTACAAGTACCTTATCACCAGGCTCAAAAACTCTGTCCCTGGCATCTTTATCATACCATATTTTCATCTTATTTTGTACAGTTTTTAAATTTTTCTGAGCAATTTGACAAGCAGTATACAATTTTTCTTTAAATCTAGATACATAGTCTAGAAGATTCAAGTCAGTGTGTTCAGTAAGCCATTTTTCCTTAATCAATTTCAAAGGTCCCCTTACAGTATGACCAAACACTAACTCAAAGGGGCTAAAACCAAGGGATTCTTGAACAGCCTCTCGGACCGCAAAAAGTAGAAAGTGAACACCATCATCCCAGTGCCTGTCAAATTGAAGACAAAAAGTTCTAATCATGTTCTTCAAGGTTTGATGAAAACGTTCTAAGGCACCTTGAGATTCTGGATGATAAGCAGTTGATCTATACTGAGCAATCCCTAACTGGTAAACGACCTGCTGAAATAAACCTGACATAAAATTTGAACCCTGGTCGGACTGTATAGACTTAGGAAGTCCTACTAATGTGAAAAATTTGATAAGAGCTTTGACAATAGTTGGTGTCTTAATATTCCTTAAGGGAATAGCCTCAGGAAAGCGAGTGGATGTACACATGATCGTCAGTAAATAAGCATTTCCAGTCTTGGTCTTTGGTAAAGGTCCAACGCAATCAATAAGCACTCGGCTGAAAGGTTCTTCAAAGGCTGGAATTGGCAGAAGTGGTGCTGGTGGTATTTTCTGGTTAGGCTTGCCAACAACCTGGCATATATGGCATGATTTGCAGTATTCTGTGACATCATTTCTAAGTCTGGGCCAGTAGAAATGTTGTAATATCTTAAGGCAAGTCTTCCTTATACCTAAATGTCCAGCCAAGGGGGTGTCATGGGCAAGACCAATAATTTCTTGCCTATAGACTTTAGGCACCACCACTTGGTATACCACTCTCCATTCCTCCTCTGGGATAGCATCAGGGGGCCTCCACTTCCTCATCAAAATGCCGTCTTGATGATAGTAACATTCGGCCACTTTGTCTGCTTCTTCTTGGGGTAGAGCCCTCTTGCCGAGCTGAAGAACCTCAGGGTCTTTATTCTGTTCTTCCCTAAATGTTCTTTTGTCTAATGAATGGCTGTTCACGTCTGGCCATGGCATAATTACACGTTTGTTAGTACCAGGTGGTCTTATTATGGCCTTTTCTGAGCTACCGGGACCTTCAATGTCGGCAAAGAAAGTGTCAGAAAGGTCCATATAATCATACTGGCCTTCTTGTAAATCCTCATCTTGTTGTTTTCTTGCCATTGCCCTAGTAACAACACAAGCTGGATACAGTTCAGCATCATCTTCAGGTAATTTAACATCCACCACCGGTTCACTTGTAACAATTGGTTCAGCAACCACTTTGTTCCTAGCTAGATCATTTCCTAGCAATAATGAAACACCCTCAACAGGGAGAGTAGGACGAACACCCACAACAACTGGTCCAGTAATTAAATCTGACTTCAAATAAATACGATGGAGGGGAACATCTATACAACCTAACTCCACACCTCGTAACAAAACGGAGGCACCAACGGACGTCTCCTCGGACAAAGGCAACACACCTTCTAACAACAAAGACTGAGAAGCTCCAGTGTCCCGTAAAATCTTAATAGGCTGAGGAGTAGTATTATTAACAATAGAAACAAACCCATCAGACATAAAGGGCTTATAATCCTCCATGTAATCACAAAAACTGGACTTAAAAGCCTGACTCGCAGGACATTCCAACTTATTGGTAACAACGGGTGTCGTACAAGCACTGGACTTGGGCTTATGATCTCTTTCATTCTTCTTCTGGAGTCTAAAACAATCAGCCATCAGGTGACCATTTTTCTTACAATAAGCACAAGTTAGTGACTTCTTCTCAAAAGTATCAAATTTTGTACCAGACATGTTATAACTAGACGGACTCTTATTCTGTGCAACAGGCTTAATATCAGTACGCTCAGTGCTTTGATTTTTGTAGTTTCCGCTTGAAGAAAAATTTTGACCTTTGAAACTTCTTTTATGTGAAATGGTATAATTATCGGAAACAACAGCTGCATCTTGCAATGTCTCAACAGTTTTGTCATCTAAATGTGTTTTTAAGTCTAAATTAACACACTGCTTGAACTCTTCTAATAACATTAATTGTCTTAATTTATCAAAATTTTTATCTATTTTCTTTGACGTAAGCCATTTATCAAATAAATCTTCTTTTTCCCTAGCAAATTCAACATAGGTTTGTGATTCAAACTTTTTATAAGACCTAAATTTCTGTCTATATGCTTCTGGCACTAGCTCATAAGCTTTCAAAACTTCCTGTTTAACAGTGTCATAATCAGAACTTTTTTCTGAAGAAAGTGCTGAGTATATTTCAGCGGCCTTGCCCACAAAAACACTTTGCAACATTGTAGTCCAATAAGGCTTTGGCCATTTCAAATTTTGAGCAATTTTCTCAAATTGTGGAAAAAATTTATCCACCGTTTTTTCACAAAATTTCGGAACCAAACGTATATTTTTTGCTGCCTCAAAATGTTCTGATTTTGACTTAGTGTTGCTTTCTACTTTAGCCATTTCTATTTTTATTTTCTCCATCTCTAACCTTTCCCTCATTTCAAGTTCTGCCTGTAATTGTTTTAATTTAAATTCATGTTCTAATTCAAGCTGTTTTAATTTGAAAGCATCAACTTTTTCGACCTTGAGGTCAAGAGCCTCTTCACCAAAAATTTCTAAATCAACTAAATTGTCTATTACCAAATTTTTTATAATTTGTTTTCTCATAGATGTTCTAAAATCTATTTTTAGATGTTTAGCAAACAACACTAATTCTTCTTTCTTTAATTTATCAAACCCTTCCAGGTCTGGCGTTTTCAAAAATTTACCAGCATCAAATTCCATTTTGTAGAATTTTGTTGGCTAATTCTAATAAAAATACTGAAAAAATTTAATAAGATATTAACGTTATCCCGAGACGAGCCCCCAATTTCTGTTACGGCCGAAATCACCTTTAAAATGTAGCCAACAAAAGACACAAATCAATAATAAAATTTAACAAGATTTATTATATATACAAAGTTTACAAAAATATTACAAAAAAAACTAAAATGTCAACTTAACTGTTCAAAATCCTGTTTTTTCTTGATCCGGAATTCTGGACACTGTTGCCTGAATCCAAACGGAATATTATATCCAATCAGTCACAATCTAGTATGATGTAATGAAAATAACAGTCTGTCAAGTACGATGTATGAAACGTAAATAAATCCAACAGCTGAGAACACAAGAATGTCTATGTACGGTCCAATATGCTATGCTCTGAAAGTCTAACTTTCTTGTCCGTATATATACTGTAGAACGGAAACTTCTGGAATACGGTAGAAGTTCGAATCACACCATAATTATTACGTAAGTCAAATAGAAAGTTCTAGTTATTCCACCAGTATCCATTATTGTTCCAGTGATTTCTAAACTGCGCAGTTATAACATTATTTGGTAAACAACTATAAGTATTATGTAAACATAGTATACATGTTATAAGGCTACGCAAAACAAATTAGGCCAAGATAAATAAATATAATAATTACAATATCATAACACGTGCTTCTTCAGAACGAGAGCCAGTTCAACAATATACCAAACACAGTTCAAATAGGGATGAGACTGGACACAAAGGGGAACCAATTTTTACTGCCACTGTAAAAGGGTATGGGTTGGGAAGGGTTTGATGATTTAGTTTTAAGTAGCGGCCATTAATTAAGCCTAATCTTTTTCAAAAACTACAGAATGGGTCTTTAGCATGCAGAGGGCCTGGCATTCTCCAAACACGTTACCCACTAAGGTCCGCGGTTTGATTTTCCGTATCATAACCTGATAACCCTATCCGCCGCCTGGCGACGCGCTAGGCAGCTCGCGACGATTTCCCTGAAATTTTTGTAAACTTTTCATGTCAATGTCCCAGTCCGTTAATTGTAGAGGTGCTTAATTCTGTGTATTCTATCAATGAAAGTTGAACAATGGTCGGGTCAACCAGATGTGAAATTGTGTAAGGGTATAAACTATTCTCAGACATAATATGCAGATTTTTGTTAAGAATATGTTAAGGAAGACATGTAAGGAAAATAAAGATTTTTTTTAAATCAGATAAAAAGACACTATCTTTAACTAACTTTTATTACCTTCAACATCAAAGAATAATCTAGTAATCTAACAAAACAAGGCCTGGGTTACAACCTTGACACCGTTGAGGGCTAATTGTTACAGAAACTATTCGAAAAGAATACAAATTGGACATTATACTTATAAAAACAATGATCACCTGATTAACGAACAACACAAAAACTGATTGTAGTTTTCACTTTATTTCAAGTGAAACACATTGAGGCGAATGTAAAAAGTGTTAACATATGTATCCAGAATTAAAAGTACTATCGTTCATTAAATACTAATTGTCAAATATCTACATGGGACTTTTCATTGCCTCGACAATTAGACACCCGCGAAAAAAAGACGGTATGTTACCGGTTCGAATCATCAAACCACGAATGGCAAAAAATGTTCACAACAAAAACGTATGATTAATTAGTTTTTGATTATCAAATATCAAGACAAAATGTACTAAATTGAAATGAAAATCATGTAAAGCGATGCCCTTACTTGTAAACATTTTAAAGTTGGGGTGTAAAGTTTTGGTCTTTCCTGCGAAATACTGATACTTACTTTTAAGGAACACTTTATCATGTGTTTATCATCTTATCGCGCTGGGATACGACTGATCGCTAGCTGCAGTTGCGCTATCCATTTGATTTGGGAAATGAGTAGTTTTATACTGTTAACAGGTATTTGATTTCACATTGACTGAAAAAGAAATGGATGACATATCGAAATTGGATAGAGGACACCGTATATTTTACTTATGGTTGTAAGTATATACAGTCAAACCTGCTTTGAAGGATACCTCTATATAGCAAATCACTGTCTATAAAGGGCACTGTGAATAAGTCCATGTTATGTACAACGCTGATAGAAGTTAACATCTATATAAAGGGTTTCTGCTAATAAACTGAACTTTTTTGTCACTTGGGTGCCTTTTATACACAGTTTTGACTGAATGTGTTTCGTATAATCTTAATTTCAAATGAAATCACACTATACAGTATTATTGAACTAATAAAAAATCCATTCATAATACTTTTGAAATAGTATACTTGTATGTAAGTGTTCTTTGGAATATTTTGAAAGCTAATAAGTTGGCTATAACTGCATGTACCGTATAACATGAAATACGTGTGTTTGCATCTTTTTGCACGCATATGGAAAAAAAATGACAAATAAGCTTTCAGTGTTATTCAGTACTGGTTAATATGACAATCAATTACCAAAAATGGGATGCATCAGAATTGTCAACAATATAAAAGTCATTCATCCTAAATGTGACAAAAATGGCCCTAAATGACAATCCTTCTTTATAATAATAAAACAAATAAAATAACAATCCAGAGATACTAACACCAGATAGTAAATTTATACTATGCTGTATACGACACATTTCAAGGAGTTACCTCTCATCAGCAGCATTAAAACCGAAACATGTGGAAGACCAAAAACCAAACTTATATTAAACAAGAAGTACTCAACCAAAAATACCGAAATAGGAAGCCAAAAGTTATAAGTATGTATCCCATTTAGATGGAGCTCGCATACATTACAAATAATCTATAGGAAAATATAAATGAGAGCTACATACATATGTACTGTACTTTGTAGATACATTTTAGTATATTTCTTGCTAAATCAAATTGGATATCAAATAACACAGTGATAACCGCTTTAAGGGATGGCAATATAATGATTTGTGAAACGTTCAAAATATCTAAAGCTGCTATCGATGGATCAAGTGTAGATCAATGCCAGAAAGGAAATCCGAAATCATAATCCAGAGGACAGTACCCGAACGAGACAAACCAAAACTGAACACGACTGACAAACAGACAAAGAGAGAGACATACGAACAAAGATTTATTTTTTTTTCTTTTCTTTACCACCAAATAGACTGATTCGTACTAATTTGTGAGATAAAAATTTGGGAATAAATACGAAATATTTTAAGCGATTGGAAAAATTTTATCGTGCAGAAAAGTTTCGACACCGGACGTTTTCTCTGATATACACAGTTTACTTGTATCAATCATGTAATCAGATTGTTTGTTTAAAGTGAACGAAACTTTATTTGGATTAACCTTACTCTGGAACCCTTCACACTAATTCTTTACAAAGAATAATTTTTCTTACAATTTGGTGTGTGTAATAAGGTGGAGACGACGAAAAGACTCAAAACTTACTTTTATAATAGCAATCATATGTATCATTGATACAGTGTTTGATTGAATGATTATTGTTTCCTTAACGTCCAGTGGCAAATATTTCATTCTTCTTCAGGACGAGAACCAGTTCAAAAATTTATCGAACACACTTCAAATAGGGTTAGGACGGGGTACAAATGGGAAACAATTTTGACTGCCACTTTAAAAAGGGTGGGTGGTTGAGTAGGGTCGCATAATTTTGCCTTCTGTAGCGGCCATCAGCCTACTCTTTTTCGAAAACTACAGAATGGGTCTTTTGCGTGTAAGCAGCGTGGCATTCTCCAAATAAGTTACCCACTATGTTCCACGGTGATGCTTTTACGTATTATGACATGATAACCCCCCGATAGAGTCTCCCCTGTGTTCTGCCTGGGACCGCGAGCTCCCAACACAGATGCCTAGAATACAATGTTTGAACATACGGCTTTAATTTTTCACCAGTTATGGTATTACGTCATTTGAAACTAGGATAGCCTTGCTCCTTTTACTCCCTGGACGGGCATGTAAACGAAAGACGTTCCATAATGTAAACTAAGTAATATCTTTTAATCACATAAGAAAAAAAGGTGAGAACTGATGTTTATTACAACCATTAAAATTGTGTCTTCCTCTTTTGTAGCATGAAAGGTCATCCTCAATATCCATTTCAAGAAGATTAATATAACTTAGGCAACATATCTATATGTACATTTTAGTAGTGATTATGACGCAATACTACAAAAGATAAATGAATGAAAGAGTACATGTAATATATTGTGAGTACAAAATCACATACCTTGTCTTTGTGAGGTGAACTGTGTACAATAATGATTATGAATTATTAAACTTATTCAAAATGATAGTACAGACTTATTGATTATGTATAACGAAAAAACTGAGTGTGTTATACCTTAGGTATAAACTATTGTTTCGGGACAAAGCTGAAAAACATAGAATATCGCCCAAAATGTGACTGCACATATAAATTCCTTTACTTGGGGTATGCTGTCTTTTTGTATTTAGAAAATTTGGATTTAAACTTGGGTGAACTGACCCTTGGTTGGTGGCCTTTCAAACTCATATCAGGGTGTCGAGACCTCTAGCCAATATGGCCAATGTTATTAAAAATCTAAAAAAAATGTATTTAGTGAATTTAGTGAATTCAGCCAAAATTAAAAAAAATCTTTGAAACTGTTGGAAAAACTTAGAATAACTTCCTATAATTACTAATTCCTGAAAAATGACTCGACGATCAAAACCGGAAATTGTGGCCAAGATGAAAGTAACACGAGATTGAAAGTGTTTACAGAATGGAATTTTGTTAATTTCTCTTACAACAATTATCGCAACTTGACAATAATAGAGTAATAACTGAATATCTATGAAATTGAATGTTCACATCTATATTCAGTATGAATGCACAATCTGTGAAAAATACCGCTCAAAACGGAAGTGTCTAAGTTCGAAATTTCAGCACTCAAAAACTTCAGAAATTGCAATGAATGAAACAACTTTTCAAAGTTCAAATTCAAAACATATAATAAATTTCAGGGACAGTTGTGATTTGGAAAATTGTATCAGGGCAAAAATTTACTTCAAAAACCATGATCAAAAGGCATTAGTTTAAAGAACTGAACTTGGACGTGCGTAGCAAAGCACAGTTATAACTCCAAAATAAAAATGTGGGCATTATCTGACATATTACAATATTATAAGAACAAAACTAAATGAGCGGAAATCCAACTGTCTACGGACGACGACGCCGACGGGCTCATACCATAATACGCAAATAATTGCGGTCGTATAAAACGTAATTTCCCATATGGTTTACATGGAAACTTTGAACAGCCGTAGCCGTCGGTTGAGCAGATGAACTTCAACCAAAAAAGGATCGTTTTTAGAGGGTATTGTTTTCATCAATTCTGCAACGTTTCAAAAAGTAGTTTCAGGGAAATATTTTGAAAATTGGGCTATCAAATTCAAAAGTGGATCGTTTGTAGAGGTCCTTCCATACATCATTTCTACCAAGTTTACTTACAATCCGACAAATTTTTTCAGAGAAGATCAAGATGTGAAAAAATTACGGATGACTCAAAGTGATGACATAAGCTCGCAGGGCCTATAGGCCAGGTGAGCTAAAAAATAAAAGGGAGCTTTGTTCAGCCAATCCAAACACTGTGTATACAAAATTATAAAACATTATTAAAGCAAACTTGTGTTTAGACGTCAAAAACGTCAAAGCTCTATAATTCTTTAAAGACAAAAGTGAAAGTAAAATTTATTTGATCAGTCTCAATATTGTATCTTTCTTTGAAAAACTATAAAAGTAAGGGGTTTAAAAAAATATATTTACTGCGATTCCTCACTGTATCAAAATAATATCATGACACTTTTGCAACAGCTACTACATATTAACTAAAACAGAAATTCTGTCTTCTTAAGATTTATTGAATAAAAATTTTACATCTCATCTTATGACATTCTTCCTTCAATAACCTGTAAAATAATGAAAATATTTTTATTCATGAGAAATTTCAAGAAATATAAAAAAAAAAAATATATAAATATATAACAAACAGATATACAATATGTATCATAATCGGGAAGAATAAATGTGTTTGCGAAAATGTTAGCCGAGAGTTCGTAAAATGTCCCGAGTCGATAGACGAGGGATATTTAGTTCCGCTGAAGGGTAAAATAGATACACCCATTTCGCATATGCCACAGCCCTGGTCAAAATACATAGAAAATAAAAGGTTTATGAAGTACACCTGGCAATCAACCGAACAGATTCCAAAATTGGTATACGAGGTATAATTCTTTTTGTGCTTTAAACATAAAATAAACAATAACATGATTGAATTATCATCATATTTTTGCTTTTCGCAGTGAAAATGTAAAATATTGTGACAACAACTTGTAAAATATTGTGATGATATTGTGATGACAACTTGTAAAATATTGTGATGATATTGTGATGACAACTTGTAAAATATCCATTTAGTCATGTACTGGCATTTCGTATCTTAAGTTATATACAGTATATAAAAAATCATTGCACTTAAAGAAATTATTTTCAGATATGTAGGGTACTTTCGATACACATTTTGCATCATTCCACCGTCCTGATATTTCCATAACAACACAATCTTGGTTATTGTCGTGATTGTCTGGATGGCCAGGATGCCAGTTCTTATAACTCGCAAGCTGCTGGTCGTATGTCCAGCGGAATTGACCTTCTGTCAAATCTGTCAATCCCATCCAGTAGACCTGAGCTAAATTTCCACATTTGATATGAGCAATGATATCAGTAAAAGAATTCCTATATTTTATTACATGTATGCATCTGACAGAAAAACATTTTACAGGAATGATCGCTTACAATTGTCTTTAAAGGGGTTAATGTATATATGTACAGATTTACATATCGGCTCCAAAATTGTTTTATTCCGATTGCTGTGTTTTGCTTAGAACTTGAAATATAAATTTGCAGCTAAATTCTGTACTTTATAATGCCTTGTTGAACGATTAGTGTGTCATTTTTTAACTTTTCTTAATTGTTATTGTCTTTGAGGAATTGTTTGAACAGTTACTCGTATTATGTAACAAGTTTATGATAAATTTGCTTATCAAAAAGGCCGTTACATCAGTGTATATCTACAGTATACATGTAACTACATTTTTGATAACATAGTAAAGTGCTTTCGACCAATGAAATACAAGAATTTTCACCGTCTTTATAGTGAAGAATCTTGTTCTTAGTATATTTAAGAGAATGATAATCCCTTTCTTCATGATTACGTACGAGCGTTAGCGAGTACTTATCATGAAGAAATGGATTACCATTCTCTTACAAAATTAGAATCTTGTAAAGTGCTCAAAGCTCAATTGTCCTCTTAATGAATTAGTCGTAGTGATGTAAGGCATTTCTAATAATTTGGGAAATTTTAATTTATTGCATTTAAACATTCACAGACACACCAGTACGATGCAATGGTGTTTCCTTATTGTGAGTATGAATGTAAAACATATAACATTTAAGTAAGGAATTATCATTTTGTTCATTTACAGTTTAAATCAATAAATTTCCAAATAGGAGTTACAACTATATTTTTTCCACAGGGAATGCCCCTTGTGTACATAATTTAAATACTACTTTATATGTAAAGTAATTAACTAAAATTTAAATGTTCAAATCAAATAAAAAGAAAATTTAAATATTAATTGTACCTCCTGTTTTAAATATGTCGGAATACTTGAAATGTCGAATCTTTCCAGCCTAGGGCCAAACAATCTGAGTTTAGTGTATTAATGCATTAAGATAAAGATGAAACACCATAGTTTGGGAAGCATTAAAGGGACCTACATTATCTTTTTGATATTCAGATGCAGTTCAATATACTCTAGTTGCATGCTAAATTTTATAAAAATCTGAAATAAAGCCCAATTAGGTACCTCCTACCTTAAGCTTTCATTTATTGACTTACCTGTTATGACATAACCAGTAATTCACGGATGACTGGTTATGCGTTATGTTATTTTACCGCATTTAATAAAAGTTAAATTATTTAACCTTTTGTGAAAGTGTTTGGATGATAAGGATCTGTCTATCTTTTCTGGAAAAAAACTTACAATTTTTACTCTTCAGCTGTGATTTCACCCATGAATTTTCACGAGAATTGTCTATCTTCACAAGGTAACCACCAATATGGCGACACTTAAGCTTTTAAAACAGAACAATTTCACAATAAACATACAAGAGCAATTATGTCACAGTTACATTATAATATACGTTAGATATAAATTTGATGTATAAAAGTATGGGTTGTAGAACTCACTTCTCATAGAGAAAACATGTTATGCATAAATTTTTTGACACAATATTCGTACACGCTACTTGAAAAAAACCAAGCACTCCATTTTGAAGTCGTAGTAAGACCGTTATATTCAAATTCTGGCACGTTATTGCACGTTTAAGACATTATATAATGTTAATTTGGCTCATTTGAAAAGTAATTATATCAAGAGAAACACGTCATAACAGTAAAAACACAAGAGCATACATCTCGAGTACGGGGAATGTCATCCCGAAAGAAAATACGCCATAACTGTAAAAACGCAAGAATATACACCTTGAGTACGGGGAAACAAGGTACAAACTCTGTCACCTTCATGGGTATTAAAGAAAGGATGTGGAGGACAATTCCGCTATAAGTCATTCACTCAGAGTCAATACGTGTTACATTATAATACAATAAGATTTCAGTGGAGGAGATCTGCACATTTCGACGAGCTGTGTGTTGAATAGAAAAGCTGAAATGGTTAAAGGTAAATAAATAAACAAAATAGATAAACAAAGTTAAAAAAGAAAATATAAATAATAAATATTTTTTTTTAAAGTTTAGAAAAAAAAGAGATGTTGATGGTTCAAAATCTCATCAATTTTTTATTTACTATATAGATACGTGCTTTTTTTATTATATTTTCGTTTTTTTTTTTTTTTTTTTTGTATTAATAAACATCTGAAACATCAAAAACTTTAATTTTACTTTACCTCGGCATCAAACCACGATAATAGATCATGCTCAAAATAGTAGCAATGTCCGGTATGTTTTCGCCATTTTGTTTCTAAAAATAAATATAAATTCTAAGATCAGTTTCATGCGAGTGGATAAACTTGGCAGATGGGTAAAACGACTAGAAAATGAGATTTTAATTAGAAATCCCTTTTTTTCGCTGTAATAGAGTTCGATTATAGTTTTTCATTGCGGAAACATATTATGTAGAAATGTCTCTTTTCTTTAACATGATTACTTGTAAATTTCCTTACTTTTCATGTTAACCTCCATTGATTTCAGGTTTTCTTCCAGGGTTTTCAGCTTTTGTATTGCATTATGGAAATCCAGCTTTGCTGTTTTTGAGAGGCATGATAAGGAGTTGCTCTTTTCTAGGACAAAAACCAGGATGAAAGCTATTAATATGGACATAACTGAAAACAAAATTTATATTTAATTAATATAAATTTTACCATAAATATGATACAATCTCAACTGCCATTTAAATTTTTTGCAGTGAATACGCTGTTTACTGAATTTCATGGGTTTACCAGGAATTTTATTAAAAGTGATAGAAACGATTTATCCTTTGAGAAGTCAATAAACAACACAATAGATCACATGAAAGGTCAACAATGAACAAGCAATTAATGTGTTGGGATGTTTCCCAAACGAAGTTCCCCACCATAAGTTACTGTGCAAAGAAGTCTCGTACATCTTTTAATGTGCCCCCCCCCCCCCCCCACCCCCCCCAAAAAAAAATTTAAAATAAAATTTAAAATACCAGTTTATACGATTTAAGGGTGGGGATCTAAGCTATTTCCAAGTCAAGGAAGTATAATTCAATCAATCCGTCTTTCAATAAGGACTAAGAATATATAAAGTTATTATATAATAAAGAGTGGCTATCTCTACTAATCAAATTTTGGAACAATTGACCATTTGTTTATTTTAAAATTTTGATAATGTATGAATGATGTTTAAATGGTGCCTATAAAGGGTTGCTACAATCGCACACAATTTTTAAACATCTACCTATATGTGCCATTCCATCAAAGTTAGGTTTCAATTTGTCTTTGTCTAATAGTTTCAGATCTAGAGAAGTTTTATTTTTATTTATTTATTTATTTATTATTTTATTTGTTGATTTTTCTGCTTTTAGTAATGGCGGCCGTCTTTGTTGCAGATCCGGACACACGGCCACAAATTTGAAAGGAGACCAATCCAGAACTATTCCATCAAAGTTTGGTTCCAATTTGCCAAGTTGAGAATATCTTTAAAGGAAAGATTATGATGACTACGGACAAAAAGTGATGGCAATAGCTCACCTGACTGAGAAATATGTTAATACGGACGTACAAATGAATTTTGTAAAAAAAAAGATTTCTTTCAACAAATTATTCTTTTGCCACAACAACTTTATCAAATACGAAGTCAGAAATAAAATGTTAAAACAAATATACTCTCTCAAAAAAGAAACGCAACATCAGATTATCTTTTTGAAATATTATTTTTCCGGACAAATAACCAATAAATATCAAAATATATGTACACATGATCATAATTACACCTTCATAAAAAGTTTCCAGGTACAATCATTTAAATTCATCCACCCGTAAACGACTTTGGTCGCAATCTTGGACACCCTACGATTTACGCATTGCCAAAAACTGGGTCGACTTTCACGTGCAAATCATGGGTTATTTTTTAGCTCAGTCAGTCGGTATAAAAACCCGGTATTTCTTTTCATGAATGCATTCGTAAAATAAAATTCTGATGAGGTGACGCTATGCCAAGGTTAGACGCTGCTACCCGGAATATCGCTATCGGACGACTAGAGGCCGGAGAATCACAGAATGCTGTTGCTGTAACGTACAATGTTCATCGTAACACAATTTCACGCCTTTGGGGACGCTACCTGCAGCTTGGTACTACGACAGATCGGCCACGTTCAGGGCGCCCGCGTGTTACAACCAGGGCGCAAGATCGTTACATCAGACTTTTCCATCTGCGGAATAGGACTATTGCTGCAACAGAAACAGCTGTAAACGTCCCTGGGTTGCGCCGTATATCAGCACAGACAGTACGCAATCGGTTACGTTCTCATGGATTGAGGGCAAGAAGACCTTACTTTGGAGCAACACTGAGACGCCAACACCGCCGAGCGAGGGTTAGATGGTGTACTACAGTTCGTGCATGGAATTTACAGAACTGGAGAAGAGTATGGTTCAGCGATGAGTCACGTTTTCAACTGGAAAAGCGAGATGGTCGCATAAGTGTGTATAGGCGCCGAAACGAACGTTTTGCGCAAAACTGTGTTGTGGAGAGAGACAATTTTGGCGGAGGCAGTGTTATGATGTGGGCCGCTATTTCTTATGCCAGAAACACACAGCTGATACATATCCAAGGCAATCTGAACGCTGTTAGGTATAGAGACGAAATTTTACGACCTCATTTATTGCCCGTAATTGACATTCGGAGAGAAATTTTTCAGCACGACAATGCCCGACCACATACAGCACGTGTAACAGTAGACTTTTTAGAACAACAGAATGTCAATGTGATCCGTTGGCCGTCACGATCACCTGATCTTAATCCAATTGAACATTTGTGGGATGAAGTGGATCGGCGCGTGCGCCAACGACAACCACCACCGCAAAATCTGCAACAATTACAGCAGGCACTTCAGTTTGAGTGGCAAAGGATACCGCGTGTTCGAACTCAGCGTTTAATTCAATCTATGCCAAGAAGAGTCGGGGCTGTGTTACAAGCAAATGGTGGACATACCAGATATTGACAATTTATGAGTGATTTATTGACAATATGTGACAAACTGTGATATTCCAAGGTAAAAGAACTCATGAACAAGAAGTGTGCCAATTTTTGCATTCCTGTGTAAATTATTTATATCATAAATTATGAAAATAATATATGAAGTAAATTTCCTATTTTCTGTATGTTGCGTTTCTTTTTTGAGAGAGTATACAATTAAACACTTACTTTCAAGTGCATCAATGGATTCTGTTGTTTTCTGCTTTAAGAACGTCTTCCAAATATACAAAATTTTGAAACAGAAGAATTAAGGCATATTCATTAATATGCAACCTGAACCAAAATCAATACAATTTATATTCAATTCTGTCACGACAGAAATTTCAAACATGACTTCTTTCTAGTTTGTGATCATTCAGATCAAATTATTTAGATTCTTAAATTTAAATTTAACCAACCGATTGTTAAAGTCCGTATCGGTCTCCACCCGCCTGGATTCCTGGTATTGTACTCGCTTCGAATGCGAAAGGTCGCGGATTCGATCTCCAGCCGGGTCAAAACAAAGACAAATTAGTATTTGCTGCTTCCCGCTAAGCACGCGGCATCTAGGAGTAAGAGCAAAGGACTGGTCGGCTCGGAGTCAGTATAATGCGTCCGGTTTTTTTTCCTTCACGTTAAAAATCCGGCTCAACGTGTCGGTCTAGTACACAGCATGGTTCACATTCATATCATATCAACATGTTCTCGTCCTGATATGCATTGAATAATTGCCACTGGACGTTAAACAATAATTCATCCAAAGGCTGATTAATAGCGAGCGCTAGTGGGAGCATATGGGTCATTTAGAAAAGTCTTTCTTTAATGGGGGCAGTCATTATGCAATCCGAAGCGAATTTATTTGTTAACGCGAATATGGCCATATTGTGCTGCCTACTAAGGATAGAAAAATTTCGTTCGCCGGAAACGGAAGTAAGTAAACTAAGGGAAATAACTTGCTTCTAATTATAATTTTAGAGTCAGAATCGTGATACCGGAAATGAGTTTCTGGAAAGGGCTATTGTTGTGCTCGCATCATTGGCCACGCCAACAGCATATTATTTCTTTCTTGTTTGGCATATTATGCTTACATACAGTTATTCGTTTCGACAGATAGCGAAGAATTGCATTGAGAAGACTGCTACATAATTGCTCATTCGAGCAAAGGTCAGCCGTTACAAACACATGTGCAAATTAAGACAAGTATCAAGTCAACATAAATTTAATTTCAAAAACATATAAAAATGAATAATGGATAAATTAGGATTTACGAGAACTAGATTAATTTATATAAATGTAGTTATATTACTGCATTGGAGAATTTTTGCCTTTCAAATTGTACTTTAATTTGACCCCATGTATCTTCTAGCTGCTCTTTGTAAAGGGTTTGTAGCGTCTACAAATCAAAGCTGAGTGTTATTTTAGTGTTATTAGAACTCGAACTAATACTGACAATAAACTGATTGTCTTAACTGCGTTTTAAGTTCACTTCAAGTACATTTCAAATATGAGTATTAACCGGGTTGTCGGAAGTAAAAATCCGATTAAAAGTTTGGCTATAAGGTCTTATTCCTGTCTTTGATCTTTGTTTTCTGCATCTTCATTTATAAGACTCAAATGTTTTCTACCTCTGGTCTAGATGAAAGCTGTACTGGCCTCATCTAAATTTGTCCCCAAATTTTGTCTCCCTTTGGTCTCTGGCCTTGATCAAAGCTCTAGTAACGTCTTCCATGTTTCCTCTTAAAACCGTTCTTCTCGTTGTCTGCCGTATTATTATAATGTGTTTACTCTTGCTAAGTAAGATCGAAATATTTCATTTAAATAACTATGGCTGGTGAAATATAGCATAAATTGAAACGAAACACACACACACACACATACAAATTTATGTCTCTACATTTAAGTTGAAAATTGTTTACTGAATATATACCTTGTACGATACTTTCAAGTAATACAAGGGGGACAATTCTTGCTTAATACAAGGAACATAATATACAAATGTGCTCTTTTTTCCTTTGTGTGTATCCTTCAGATAATATGGTTTGTCTAAACAAATATTTTTTTAAAAACTTTGGTTTCATATCTATATTGAAAAAAATATATACCACCTAATATTCTACTATTCTTTATATATCGTGTTGTGTATTTCAGTTACCACTAATAGCAACCAAATGTTGAATACTAAAAAAAAATATCAACATAGCTTAGAGGCACAATACTAAATATCTGAATACTAGTTTATAAACTTGTGTAACTCTTTGTATTAACCTAGGTAATATTTCACAGAATATAATTTGAAATTTCATGGTAGTATATCTTTCGTAACTTGAAATGAATGTTCCGTCTCCTTTACTACTTCATTGAATTTCTCATAGCCTTACACTAACTTCCCCTATGATAAACTAAATCCGTTTTGTATGATTCTGATTCACCAGTGTTTCAGGACTAAAAAAGGACGAAAAGTTACGCCTATTTGATATTAGGTAATGAAAAAACTTATTGATTCTAAAAAAATATACTCTACGCCTGAAGTTAGAATGCTGGAATTTTTAATCGACTATAAAAATGTTGATTTCTTAGGACAGATGTTTCAGCGAACAGTATACCGCTTTCAGCCGATCTGTTCTTATGTTTGTATAAAGTTAAGTTTATGTAAGAGCTACTAAAGAAGAAGGAAAAGGCACTAGCTCAGTCCTTTAAATTAAATTTCCGCTATACAGATGTTGTACTACATGTATATCTAAATCCTAACTGTAAGGATTATATTTATTTTATCTACTAGTATCCAAATGAACTTGATAATAAGGAAACCATCGTTGACATATCCACATTAGAGTCATCTTATAAGACTTAAATCTCTACCGTAATTTCCTCATTTACAATTTGAGGGGTGCCATTTAGGGATCAGGAAACGCTTGCCCTCCGGAGCACATGATCTGTTGTCACCCTCGGGTTTTTGTGGGAGTCAACACTGCAATTGTTATAGATTTTGTGTTGTTTTTTGTTCTAATTATTTTTTGGTCCGATCTCTGTCTTACTCGTTGATTGTTTTTGATGTGTTGGTTTTCTTACGTATTCGCCTCGTTTTTGATGTGTTGGTCTTGTAGAATTTTTCCACTGCTATTCTCTTCGGTATTTTTCCGATATCTAATTAGAACCAATCTGGTATATTATATTGTTTGCTCTCACTTTGCCTTTTTTAATGAACTTAAAATGAATTCTCCCTTGGTTGTCTTATATCTTAAAGTGGTAATTCGTACATTTTTGTTTCTATACATCCTACCGGCGTGTAAATAGTTTACTAAGAAGTTATTATCCAAACATCGGCATAATCTTTCACATTACTGACTTCTTTTTGAATGTTTTCATGTTCCTTTTCATTTTCAATACATTTGTATATTATATATTTTTGACCTTTGAATATAGAAATAATTCGACATAACCGATATATTCGACCTTAGAATGTTCGAATAAACAACGGTGAATTAACCTGGAATTAATTTGGGAAAAATTCGGGACCAATCAGAAACTACAATATATCAACGACGCTCGAATAAAGAGATTTAGACACAGACATGTTCGACTGTAAAACAAATATTTTCGGTATGTTCTGTTTTTGTTTATTCTTGTCAATTACTCGCTACACTACTTCAGTATTCTGTATCTTCTTCAGCTTTTGTTTTTTAAGTCATGTGTCACCTAAGATATTTCGGAACTACCATCAGGCAACACCAAATTGATTTTTAGTTCTTTGGATTTTTTGTGGCAAAAATAGATGCGAGCAGGCGAAATTTTAATTTTTTTTCTTGAAAACTATCTTTTTTTAGGCAAAGATCAAATTTACGTGCGGCACAATTTTTTTTAACTAAAATATTGCAAAAATGGAATAATTCCTATTTTTTTAATCAAATTATAGGTGCGGAAGAGTAGTGTTTATTTTTTAATTTGTTGAAAAAATGAATAATATGAGGCAAATCTTCAGCATTTTTGCAAAATGAAGCGGCCAACAATCTTTTTCTTAATATTTACAAAGTACGAAAATCAGAGCGGCGAAATGCAAAGAACTAAAAATCAATCTGGTGTGGCCTTATCTGTATTTACTCTATTTTGACGTCATTGTTTTTTTTTTATTTTTTCTGTGTTTATTGTCAAACTCTCTCATTTAATTCTATGTAGTAGAAGTTTCCCAACGTTTTCTTGAGATCTTCTTTAATTGTTTAAACCTGATGCTTCAAATCTTTTATTTCGCCTCTTAAATCCTATTATTAAGCTATTTCATCGTTTTTTGCATGTTTGTACATCCAATGGTCAATCGTTTATTTATTTTTTTTCCTTTTCTTTTTGTTTTGTTACTAAGATACGTATTGTATCTTTTATCATTATGATCTCATCGGAGTATTTGTTTATCAACCTTTGCCCTCTTTATTCATCTTTAATGGCCTCTAATGAACCTTATGAGATTCCTTTTCGAAAAAATATATCCGATGCCGGTACCCACAGGCAAACTTAGTCTGACTTAATACCCTATGGAAAAATTCACTTAAGAATATTCTTGTCGGAAACCACTAAGCCAATATGAACATAAGTTACTATTGGTTTCTCCACTTTAGCTGGTTAGTCTTTATTTCTAATATTTGGTAATAACTTTGCTGCAGAAATGCTATTTGTAACTTGCATAACAACTTAAGACATTCACATTGTCTCCCTTTGGCCTATACATTTCGAATACTACATTATCTGTCTGGGATGTACCTCTTTTGTTCACTCTTGAACACGTCGTCACTGTACTGAGGTGGTATTTGTTGTGTAAAATAAAGTTACCTCAGATTTATGTTTCGTCCATTTCACTGCATGTACAGTTCGTTTAACGGATTTTCCATTCGAAGGATTTCAACTCATCACTGCTAGCTATAAAATCTACTCTCTCATCTCAAAGAATTTTATATTTTATCGAAAAAGGCCCTAAGCCATAAAAGTATAGCGTCTTTGTTACACTTAAAAGTTACATGTTTCGAATATATTGTATATATACTCTCTCAAAAAAGAAACGCAACATCAGATTATCTTTTTGAAATATTATTTTTCCGGACAAATAACCAATAAATATCAAAATATATGTACACATGATCATAATTACACCTTCATAAAAAGTTTCCAGGTACAATCATTTAAATTCATCCACCCGTAAACGACTTTGGTCGCAATCTGGGACACCCTACGATTTACGCATTGCCAAAAACTGGGTCGACTTTCACGTGCAAATCATGGGTTATTTTTTAGCTCAGTCAGTCGGTATAAAAACCCGGTATTTCTTTTCATGAATGCATTCGTAAAATAAAATTCTGATGAGGTGACGCTATGCCAAGGTTAGACGCTGCTACCCGGAATATCGCTATCGGACGACTAGAGGCCGGAGAATCACAGAATGCTGTTGCTGTAACGTACAATGTTCATCGTAGCACAATTTCACGCCTTTGGGGACGCTACCTGCAGCTTGGTACTACGACAGATCGGCCACGTTCAGGGCGCCCGCGTGTTACAACCAGGGCGCAAGATCGTTACATCAGACTTTTCCATCTGCGGAATAGGACTATTGCTGCAACAGAAACAGCTGTAAACGTCCCTGGGTTGCGCCGTATATCAGCACAGACAGTACGCAATCGGTTACGTTCTCATGGATTGAGGGCAAGAAGACCTTACTTTGGAGCAACACTGAGACGCCAACACCGCCGAGCGAGGGTTAGATGGTGTACTACAGTTCGTGCATGGAATTTACAGAACTGGAGAAGAGTATGGTTCAGCGATGAGTCACGTTTTCAACTGGAAAAGCGAGATGGTCGCATACGTGTGTATAGGCGCCGAAACGAACGTTTTGCGCAAAACTGTGTTGTGGAGAGAGACAATTTTGGCGGAGGCAGTGTTATGATGTGGGCCGCTATTTCTTATGCCAGAAACACACAGCTGATACATATCCAAGGCAATCTGAACGCTGTTAGGTATAGAGACGAAATTTTACGACCTCATTTATTGCCCGTAATTGACATTCGGAGAGAAATTTTTCAGCACGACAATGCCCGACCACATACAGCACGTGTAACAGTAGACTTTTTAGAACAACAGAATGTCAATGTGATCCGTTGGCCGTCACGATCACCCGATCTTAATCCAATTGAACATTTGTGGGATGAAGTGGATCGGCGCGTGCGCCAACGACAACCACCACCGCAAAATCTGCAACAATTACAGCAGGCACTTCAGTTTGAGTGGCAAAGGATACCGCGTGTTCGAACTCAGCGTTTAATTCAATCTATGCCAAGAAGAGTCGGGGCTGTGTTACAAGCAAATGGTGGACATACCAGATATTGACAATTTATGAGTGATTTATTGACAATATGTGACAAACTGTGATATTCCAAGGTAAAAGAACTCATGAACAAGAAGTGTGCCAATTTTTGCATTCCTGTGTAAATTATTTATATCATAAATTATGAAAATAATATATGAAGTAAATTTCCTATTTTCTGTATGTTGCGTTTCTTTTTTGAGAGAGTATATTTAGGTCGCTATATTTAATTTTAGGTGAGCTTGACGGTGTTCTATTTCGTCTCTTATCAATTGATGATTTTAAAAAGTGAAAATTTTCTGGAACAGTTACTGGCTTTATCAGATCATAAATAGCCTCTCATTTTGATTCCTTCCGCAAACATCGAACCAACAAGAGTGTATATTTGTGATATTCTTCGGTATCCTCATGTGTGTAGTCATATTTCAAATTTCAATGAAAGAACTAGTATTACTACTAAATTGATACCAATACAGTGTATTACAAATTATTCAAGACTTTATCGAAATTTTCTCAAGTGATAAAATGTTCAGTTTACAAGTATATTACCATTAGGGTAAATCAAATTAAATAATAATAATAGTTTTATTTGCGTATTGTATCAATAAAGGTCAAGAAAACTAAACAAAGAAGTATATTAAGACAGATAGTTTTACAAAGTACATGTATAAAGGTCATTTTACAGATATTTTGGCTGACCTCATTTTCTTAATTTGACATGCTGCTGATAAAACCATTTTTTAGTTTTGTTTCGTTCCAATTTTAGAATCTCAAATTATAGGCACCCAAACATGTGAACTCTTTTAGTCCATTTAGTAGCGTATGGAAAACATTGCAGTTGACAATGAGAAAACATGAGCTCCCACAAATATATGGATTTAAATAAACAAAAACAAAGACCGACAACTTTCATAAGATAAGGGATAATAAACAAAACCACAGAATTATATCATTCCAGCAAATTTGGACTAGCAAATTTGCCTGGCTGGAGTACGATTCAACTCAAAACAATTTCAAACAGAGTGTTAACATAATTTTCATAAGACAAGGATGTTCTTTCTTCAGTTGTAAAAAAAATCAGGTTAGATAGTCTATCAGAGATGTCTAGTTAAATTTGAAGTTATTTCAGTAATGAGTGCTGTCCTACTAAAGAGAATGTTTTAAATAGTAACCCCCCCCCCCCCCCAGGAGAAGCGTTATTCTTTTTGGCCCAAAGATGGAAACAACAGTATGATTGTGAAGTTTCGATACATACAGTATATAGATCTAGATCTGCTAAAATGACACCACTGGCCAGTCTCGGCCTAACTTGACTGAAATGTTACAAGGATAAAGTGCTCCCTCTTTAACATTGTGTCTGTCCATTCCGGATTTGGGCTATATCACTAAAATATATAATTAATATATAAATAATATAATTAAACTATAAGTAATATATTTTAATATTTTGTCTAACACCATATAGCTAGGATTTGTTTTTAACATTAAGTAAGGTGATCATTGGGTTGTCTCTTTCAAAATTATATCTGTCTGGCTCAGTCTTTGGATATACAATCACATACATATACTAATATACTAAGATACGAATTATCATCACTTAGCAACCGTCGCCTTTCAGTCATTCGCAGACATTATAAAAAAGTAATTTACTTTATTGTTTTAAATGCTACTGGAAAAATGTTCAGGGTTCTTTATATTGATGTTTATATATCCGGTAATATTTCTAATTGAAATATTCACTTGATAACAAATTAAGGGAAATGAAAAATTTCTATTGTAGCAATAGAATCATTGAAACATTTTATGGTTTGATAATTCACATATGACCTACATGATCTATGAACTGTACAGTATAAGTTGGGAAGTTATAGCACAGCTGACCTGTGCATTAAGTTAGTTATACGAACGGCAAGATCAAAGGTGTTTGGCTCCTATCATGTGTTAACCATTCAAACGTGGAAACAACGACAAAGGATTAAATAAATGGCATGTAAACTTTTATTTCAATGATATTATTCATAATAATAGCTTTTGTAATACTATCAACTTTACATAACTTTTAATGAAAATCTGGCATTTTGAGGAACAAACTCGCAGATTTCTGGAAAGTCAACAAAAATTATATCTTATATCAATAGCACGAAACATTTACTCCGATGCATAATTAATTTAAAGTTTACTTTTTATTATCTGACGAGGCTTTTTTTTCTTGTGAAAATACATTTTCTAAGAAAAATCTCAGATTTCTGGAAAAAAATCAACAAGAAAATGTGTCTCTGCTATTATATCAACATTTTTAGCTTATTTAGTTTTTTTAGGATATGTTTAGTAATTATACTCCTTTTCGTTTATATATAATAAAGTCAAAATCCTATTTTTTTTCAAATTTCAATAGCAAACATCCTTAATATTTCTAGAAATTGTCTGATTCTTACAGAGACTATCATTTGATAATGATGAAGTCATTCCTCAACAATGCCATCATCATCACTCTCAATGGCGCTGGTGTCACTATCAGATCCATCAATCAATTCAGGCGGCAAATCACTAGCATCTGATACATGCTCTCCCCAGTTTTTGACACCATATGAGAGGGAGTTGTCCTTCCATGTTTACTGCTGAAACATGAGAACAGGCACCAACTACTCTTGCCCCAGCTCGACACAAACAATACAAAGATTCTATATTACATTCATTGAATTCGATCCAAAGTTGATGTTTTTTATGACTTATGTCAGCTTTCAATCTTAACACGCAATAAGTTTGAATTCTCTTTATGAATATAAATATCATTTTCCCCGTCAATATATTCTTGCATGTAGCTAGATGCCAATTTCATTTGGTAAACACCTCATGATGTATTTCTAAGTTCTTCATCATCTAGCTGAGGAAAATTCTCAAGATCACATTCAGTAGCTTTTTCCCATGTGGACTGCTTTCTGATTAGATTTTCAGATTCAACATACTCCTTCAAAGAGTTTGAATTCTTTGCCAAGTTTAACATGTTGGCCCCGTCTACTTGATCCAGCTGTATATCATGGCAATGACTGAAAGAAAGGTCGGGCATACTTATTTGGTAATGCACATACAATGCGTACAAAGACACCAATAAATGGAATTTGGTTTGTTGGTAGCGTATGTGATCGTATGTGCCAGATACTTCCATGTTATTTCAAGATACTTTAGTTGAAATTTGGTCAATGCGATGCAAGTCGCCTCGGCCATACTATCACGTCGGCCATACATTTATTTTGCGTGTTTAAGAATTAAAAAGGGAAAATAAAAACAAATGATGAATTATAAAGAAACATGCATACATGAACATATTCCTATCGTTAGGTTTACTGTTTTTCATGAGAAACAATAAATTTACAAGATTTGGAGTTTTTCCGTATCCCGTAATGTTGAAAAATCCCATCTAATCATGCATCTAGCTTCTACAGAAAACGTTCAAATCTAACATCATTTTTTTTTTTATTAATCTCCCTTTAAACATAATGTATTACCAAAACACAAATATAAACTGTGCTTTAAATATGAAAAATGTACCGTGGCCGAAATTAAGTGTGGACGAGGTGACTTGAAAGCAGTCAATGTACAGATCAGTTCTTTTTTGTAATGATTATAAAGGGGGTAGTTACAATTGACTGTGAGTGTCGTCATATATTAATTTCCAACCATATATTCTAAACCAAAACAAGCATGGCTAAAACGGGTCAGCACAATCTGTTGGGATGTTTTTATGCACAGTGTAAGCAGGTTTTATCACAAACAGACGACACTTCCATGCTACGTAGTTATCTCAAATGCTATTCAAGATTGATCGATTCCATTACGATACCAAGACCTGAACATTAGAAAGTTGTCGTTATTCATCTGGCCATTCCTCATTCCATTACTAACTGTCAATGGGTCAAGGTAACAAATTCATTAAATCGAAACCGGTGGCTGACCTATAATCCGGACCGTGATAATATTTCGATTTTATTTTTTAAAACCATGCATGAAGAAGTTTAGACTAATTTTGAGCGTCAAACGTCAAAATTCTCTAATTTACGTTGTGTATTATTCAAAAATTATAAGTTATTCGCGTATAAGTGGCATAGACGCACTTCACCCAATTTCCTAACAAATTTTCTATGTTCATATCCGCGCACCCGTTCGCCAGACGAAATCAAAGCTGAAGTGAGATTTTGAAATGATTTCAAACTAATATCGATGAAAAAACGTGTCTGGCGAGGATGTGCACGGGTGCTTATTTAATGAAAACATGCTCGCAACAGGTCCGAAGTTACGATTTTGACGAAACCCGTCTTTACTTTGGATATTTTTTTTACCATTTAATGTTATTTATGGATTCAGTTCCGATATTTGAAGCTGGGATGTTCTTTGAGCGATATAAATGGGAAAAAACACAGTTTTATAACACTTTATTTTTCGTACATGACACGGCCAATAAAGCTAGTTTCTGAAAATAGCCCAAATTTATATTTCTTATTATTTAATAGTGAGTTATCTGACTTTGTGGATATTACAAATCTGCATATTAAGTTTATTCTGATACTTTTAAAAATCGTAACATTCCTTCAGTAACAACCAATTTTTTGTTCATTACCTGTAATTAATGTTTCTGATTATGTAATACAGCAATCTTTAAAACTTGTACTTTATGTTTAGAAATCAGCAGGATCACATCCTAAATAGATTAACTAAGACCTGTGTGGAATTTTAATGGCAGAACGCTTTAGGGTTTCATGGATCAGTGTCAATTTAAACAAGGTGGCTGAAATTTGTTTTAGTAATTATTGGATGTTATCAAACTTTAACTCTGTTTAAAAAGATGGACTGTTATTCTGCTCATTGAGAGAGAGAGCAAGGAGCAAGGACCGACAACTCTGCATGGGAGATTGGTACATGTATATTAATCCTAAAATTAAAGATAGGTTTATATATATCTACCCCATTGATGTTGAATTTTCAAGAACCACTCGTTTATCGTTTTTGTCAGACATGAATGGTTTATTGTCAAAACAATTTTATGACGTTCAATTGTGAACTTCAATCTTCTGAAAAATATATTAAGCAGATGGCGTACATCGTAGCCGATTATTCCATCTATCCCCCCATTTTCGAAAAAATTCGGCGATATTTCGATTGTCTCTGTCCGTCCGTCACATTTTCTTGTGCTACCAACACCTCTTCACTTTTGGGTTTAGAAATTTAATTCTATATAGAATGGTTGGATAACACCTATATATAATTATGATTTTCTAAACTTGGAGCCAACAGGCGTGGAACTTCGAAAATTGTCAGTTGAAGCTTGTTACGTAAACTTCTTTCATTTTTCAATTTATGCATTTTATTTCGATACAGTATCATCATGCACCATATGTAGATGCGCAAAAGGCTTAAGAATTAAATTTTTTAAAAATGATGACGTAAGCTTATGTCCTAAATTTGTCATTTTCATTGGATTTAATGATTTAATTTCTCCATAGAATGATTGCATAGCATGTTTTAATGGACAATAAGGTTTAAATTTTTTGAATTTGGGTAAGTGTCCCAACTTATTGCCCGACGTCCAGGGATCACTATCGATTCCGACTGTAGCGTTCTAGTTTGTTTTATTTGATGGGCCATATTTACAATTTCCGAGATTTCATACAAAATCAAGACAAGAAGGTCGAAACAAGATATATTGACTTGCAGTTTAAGATCAGCTCATGACAGTCAAGAATAAATTATGCAATGTTTGACTTTCCATGGGCTGAACTGATCTTGCCCTATCTTGATTGAGTGCAAAACAAAATATCTTGATTTGACTTTCACTGTGCTGAACCTATCTTGCCCTATCTTGATTGAGTGCAAAACAAAATATATTGATTTGACTTTCCCTGTACTGAGCTGATCTTGCCCTATCTTGATTGGGTGCAAAACAAAATGTCTTGATTTGACTTTCCCTGTACTGACCTAATCTTGCCCTATCTTGATTGGGTGCAAAACAAAATATCTTGATTTGACTTTCCCTGTGCTGGACCTATCTTGCCCGATCTTGATTGAGTGACTTTCCCTGTGCTGGACCTATCTTGCCCTATCTTGATTGAGTGCAAAACAAAATATCTTGATTCGACTTTCCCTGTGCTGGACCTATCTTGCCCTATCTTGATTGGGTGCAAAACAAAATGTCTTGATTTGACTTTCCCTGTACTGAGCTGATCTTGCCCTATCTTGATTGGGTGCAAAACAAAATATCTTGATTTGACTTTCCAAGTACTGAACTGATCTTGCCCTATCTTGATTGAGTGCAAAACAAAATATCTTGATTCGACTTTCCCTGTGCTGGACCTATCTTGCCCTATCTTGATTGAATGACTTTCCCTGTGCTAGACTATCTTGCCCGATCTTGACTGAGTCACTTTCCCTGTGCAGGACCTATCTTGCCCTATCTTGATTGAATGCAAAACAAAATATCTTGATTTGATCTTGTTACCTTGACTTTGCTTTAAAATGTGGTGATACAGAAAATGAATATAAGACAAGACGGGATGTTGCTTTATATTTGCATTACATGATTTTCTAATAGAATTGCTTTTTGTCTTTTTTTATGGTAAAATACTTGTAGAAAGATATATTTGACCGCATAAGGTAATCACACTAGTTACAACACTTCCCAAATGAAGACTTGTCAAATATTAACTGAGAACTGGGTTATTATTGTTTTTTTTTTATCTATTTATTTATAAATGTGGATGCGAATGTGGCACTAAGAACTAAAGATAAAACACAATCATTCCACATGCACTGAAGGATATTCCTAAATTCCAGAATCATAAAATCACTAATACTAACACACAATTATTATAATATTTAAGCACCATCATCATGACCATTGAAGCAATCGTTATATAAAACCTTGCACTGTACAAAGCAAGAAAATGTTCGATGTCCAGTATTAAATTAAAACAAAGTTTTAGTGACATTGCATCTGTATACAGAGGGTCGAATGTTGAAAAATGTTAATTTAAACTTGCTACCTGAACTCTTCTTTTTCCGTTTGGCGAAGTGAATTAATTACTCGACAGAATGATTGCATAGCATCTGTAGATGGGCAATCTCATTTTAATTGTTTTCACTTTAGGCAACTGCACACTCTACTTCAGGGGAGGGGGGGTGCAAGGTGCAAAGATTACTGGTTTGTTCTTGTATTGCTTGCTGAAACGTAGTTTTTTCTGTAATTTCTTGCAGGTGCAATATACAGAATTTGATAGTTGCATTTAGAAATGCTGTCTCTGCAGCATTTCTTGATGATACACAAAATCTCAAAATGTAGTGGTCCAGTTGTGTGTTGTTATCAGTAGTAGCTTCTTTTAGCATTTTGAATAGGCATTTTGATAGTTTAGCGTTTGTCAAGTGCATTTCTCCACTGACGAGTGCATGTACAGTGTAGAGCTGCTTAAAAGTACAAGACTGGTGTAAAAAAAATGTTCCTTCAGCCAATATGTTATCAGTTTAGCTAAGTTAATGAAGGCTATTAGTAGGTCCAAATACTAGAGTCTGGCCGTCCTCTAGTGTATTATCTCTGTTGTAATAGCAAGTGCAGCTGGTGTCCCGTCTTTTGGCGAGTCGTGGTTTTAGTACTGTGCTTTGTTTGTCATAAATATAGAGTTGACTTACAGGAAACAAAACTTCGAATATTTCTAATGTCTTATCTTCTTTTGCTTTGATAATTTGCAATTTCATTAGTGATTAATTAGCTATCTTTTATTATATTATAATAATTACGAATAATTTTAATTATCATTATGACGATGCAATAAAAATTGTATTTAAAACAAAAGCATCATAAACATTATGTTTTTTTGTCATACTTACATATAAAATAACTGTTATATCAAATTATTTTCTTTATTTACTTCATGGTGATTTGTTAAAATAAAATTAAAATTAATTTTAAGTACCATTCCATATAAAATTCAAAATCCACTGGCACATGATAGAAATGGATTTTCTTTTTATGTGTGTATTAGCATTTCTTTTGTATATTTATTAACAGATCTGGTGAATCTTTCGTAGTTGTGACCTGTCTTTCTGAGATATTTTTTTTATATAGAATGAACTATGAACAGGGGAGATAACTAGTGTTAGACCAATAATTTTTGTATAATCTCTGCAAACAATTTTCATTGCTGCTAGAAGGCTTTTGAAATTCATATCTATTTTATTATAAATTTTTACTTAGTCTGAGTTGTAATATTAAATGCAATTCAGTTCAGGCTAAACACTGGTTCCCTTTTTGTGATAACTTTTACAAAGAAAGGACTATATAGAACATTGTTGCCAAGGGAGATAATTTATGGAAATTTACATAGAAATCATTACAAATTAAATAGCTTGTAGAAACCAATGTTTGATATTTTTAATGGATGGACATTTTAACAAGCAAATTAAATTGCAATTAAAAACCCATTTTTATGTAATTGTTTGATTTTTATATGGAACTGTACTTAATATTTTCATTACCTCTGAGTCCAAATCCCCAAGGGTATCAATAGATTTGTTGCCAGTATTTAGATACTATCCCGAAATTGATACTTGCACCAAGGTCCACTTCATATTTGGATTTGTTTCTTGAAATAGACTATGAGGGACATTTGAAGACAAAACTTTATTGACAAACGTGATGACTTCAACTTTCCTATTGTTAATTTTCCCTTCTTGAGTAGCAATATACCAGCATCGCCTGCATATGGCGTCTACATTTCTCAGCTTATCCGATTTTCAAGGGCATGCGTGAGTTACCCTGACTTTCGACAAAGAGGATTACTGCTGTCACAAAAGCTTCTTAACCAGGGTTTTATCATAGATAAGTTGATGTCATCATTTAGGAAATTTTACGGTTGTCATCACAAATTGATGGACGGGTGCCTTATACGGAACAGGAACTGCTTACCATTCCGGAGCACCTGGGTTCACTACTGGTTTTTATAGGAGTTTGTGTTGTCCATTGTTTTTCAGTTTTCTGCGTTTGTTTGTTGTGCTTGTGGTTGTTCATTTGTCTTCCCGGGTTTGTCTGTCCAATGGATTGCGTTTTTTATTGCTCCTTGGGTATATTTGTCCTTTTAAATTTACTGATACAAAAATGTTAACCTTTTTGAAAACTAAGGAGTATCTTTCACTAGCATAGCTCTGTCCTAAGATAGTTTTCGCTTTTCGCTTCGGGTCATTTTGGCATTTTTGCTCATCAACATTTTGGATTATTGTTTTGATTTTCATCATTTTAGGCCTTGCGCCTAACTGATGAGTTGTAAATACACGAAATGTGCACATCTAGTGCATACAAATTGGTATCAAAGAATTTACTATTTACTTAATATTTATTTTCTGTCTTTTAAAATTTATTAATAATTATCTCACATTAGTCATGTTAGTAGAAAAAAAAATCGGTCGAAATTATAAAAGTGACACCTAATAACGGCTATATAAACAACCCATAGATGTGAAATTGATAAATGGGAAAACAGATTTTTTTTTTAAATTATATTAATAAAAAGACACAATTTAGAGAGAACCCAATATAACGAAAGCATAGACTTTCCTATTTAAGAGTTGATTATCCATTACAATTTACCATTTTAGAAACTATCAAGATTTAATTGATCGATAAGAAATTTCTATCTCACACTGAGTGTAAAAATCGTCTTTCTTAAAAAAATATCTATTGCAGTTTGAAATTGCTGCAGCCATGAAATGAGTTCCACTGTCGCATTTTTTTAATATGAAGGATCAGTTCATATAAGTATTTTATTTCATATGTGAAAGTTAATCCAACACATGTTTATAATCAATCTTTAACAAATAAAAGATTAATTAAGAATTGAATGCTTCATAAAGGTATTTGTAGTTTTTATTGTGGTGTTAGGGCCTTGACAGAAGCTTTATTAAAAAATGTTCGCCCGATCAAGGCTTTTACAACCCAATAAAACTAGTAAAATTGGGCATTCAGTTCTTGTAATTACATTTTATATTTGACAGGTAAAAAAATGAGTGAAATTTTAAAATATTCTCCGTATTCTCGAAATATTACTCCCGTAGCTGCATTTTAGCTTCCTCAGCGTAGTCATGGGAGCACGTTCTTAACAAGATTTGGTCTTTTATGGGTTTTAAAACATCACTTTTCCGAACCACGTGACTAGCGTTTTCCGATGAAAAATACGGATTTCAATGAAAAAATAAAAAAAGTATTTATTAATTTAGGAAATAATTCATGGGGGTTATAGAGTTTATTCATTTAGGTATATTTGTCCTCTTTTCATACGGGCTGGGCTTTTATATTCGTAACGCTCGGTATAAAATATCCGAATATATACCCCCAAGACATATGTAAATGACTTCAATGTCTAACTCCCCGTGAATTATTACCATTGTAAAAGGACAAATAGGCTAATTTTGATCATTTGAGTTGTCCTATATATATCTTACATTGGTTTGGCCGTTCCATTCCTCTTGCGATTTATATGCTGCAATTTGTCCTTCTAAGGATATTTTGAAAAAAAAACTATTTTCGTAAGATAACCATTTGCACAGTCAAAGTATTAATTCATCATTTACACAAGAAAAATTAATAAAACATTTTTCACGGACTTACCGGTAACCGTCACGTCGTTCAAGAATCAAGATGGAGAGGCCTACTTAAATGTGTATTGCAGTGTACAAAATTGTCATAATTGTTGTTGTACACAACTATTGTGGTTGCATTGCATGATTTGTTTGTAGAGATAAACAATTTCGTGTGGAAAAATAAATCGTTTGACGTAGGACGTCAAATTAGAATTATATTTAAAATACAAATGTATTTATGTGTATATGCTTGTGTTACTTTCGACATTCGGCAAAGGGATTTATTCCATTAATCAGGACAATCTAAAATTTATTTATCTGATGTTTAGTAATTTTTCACTAGTTAGCTGTAAATGGTTTATGCGAAAGCGTTCTGGTTTTATGGTGTTGATTTTTTTTCTGTTTAGTTTAAAACAATTTAATGTATGAAAACAGTAACAAAAGGGGAACAGACAGAACTTGATGAAGTCTTCTCAATCTTTTTTTGGTATATATTGCTGACCCTTTTTCCATATTCGCGGGGCCGAGTGGTCTAGGTAGTTCGTCATGACTTCTTATGATCACTAGCCTGTCAACGCTGGGGTTGTGAGTTCGAATCTCACTTGTGGCGGGGTGTGTTCTACTCCGATCTTAATTGACAAAGATCGCCGATTTTCCTTCCGAAGGTCGGTGGTTCTCTCCGGGTACTCCGGCTTCCTCCACCATTAAAAACTGTTCGCCGCGAAATAGCCAAATGTGCTGAAAACGGCCTTAAACCCCAACTAAACAAACAAACAATCCATATTCGCGAGGAAATTAAGTGTTCTCTTCTAATTAGAATGATACGTATCAGGACAAGATTTCACCGATTTCATAAAACTGATACTTATTAAAATGACATTTTATAAAACTATGGAGTATTTCCCTCATTTATAACTCCTTCCTTACATTTTCTGTCTACCTTTTCTGTTGTTTCTGATCTGCACTGTTTTGGTTTATTGTTTCAAGTTGTTACATTTGTGTCCGAGCATACTGCTGATCAGACATACATGTTGGAATATGCTTATTCAAAAGTTCCATGTCATGTCACCTTTTTCATCGCTTGGCGTTGGTCTTTGCATGTAGGAAGTCTTTTCGTAAACAGTTATACTTCAATCTGTTTTCATAACAGCATGGAAACCAATGAGGATCAGGTTTTAGGAGGTCGTCATTCAGAATTTTATCAGATGATCGAGACTGCCGTAGACGAAGGTGCCTTGAAAGAAAATTTACTTAGAGATCTAGTCAGAAAACAAAACGCCAGATGAAACCAAACCAGTGGTACTTACGTAAAAATGTGGTCCTTAGAATTGTATCAGATAAACAGGATTTCAAACCAAGATGGTTTTTTCAGATGAACTTTAATTAAAATCCTGTATGATTTTCACTTAAAGGTCTTTTCTCAATAGAAATAGTTCTCGGGAGGTCTTCGTTTAAAATTAAATCAATAAAATCAAGTTCAAGAATTTGGTGCTGCTTTAAGTTGGAAAATGAAAGCATGTGCTCGCTACAGTATTATTAATCGGTTAATTGAAAACTTGGCAGTATCATTTTGTATAGTTTGGTAGTGTTAGTATCTTTTTATACACATTCTGACACCTTCTTAATTGTGTGCCCGTTCGAGAATTTCAACCACGGCATTAAATTAAATTCAATATTTCATATTTTAAAATGTGATTTCAGGATGGTCTTTGAAAGACGTTTAATGAATTTTAATTTTTAATCATTTTTTTTTCATGAAAAGTAACACGAAAAATAAATGTATGGATATTTTTTTCACTATCGTTTTTGTGATCTTCCGACAACTGAAATCGTCACTATTTTGTTACATACCCACGGGACATACAAGAAGTTATTTTTTCTCTCCTCATTTCACCATTTTGCCCAGCACTCCACATCAATAACATTTAAGTTCGTCTAATTACAGCTTTCTAAATGTATACATTTTCCGGTGATTTTATTAGCCGCTAAAAGATTGACGTCCTCCTATGGGAAATTACCATAGACCCATTCTACTGTATAATTGTATATCTTTAGCACGGAGTTGTTTTGAATCTCCCTGTCAATTGATAATTTGTATGTAATTATTGAAACGACACGGATAACACTAATGGTACAAGGGAAACAAAAATTACATTAACAACGTTGCTTGTCCTTATAATAATTATTTACTTATGGTTTCACAATTCCAGGCAACTTTTAGAGTAAATGTGGTTTCCCCAACTTCAAGCAAATTTAAGAGTACATTGTTTTAAAGTGGTTGATCTGATCGTCAACTTATTCAAAAAGGAAGGGTACTAAGTAATCAGATTCAAAGACTTTACTCTGCAGATAAGAAGGCACACCACTAAATCGAGCTCCCGTTTACTTCAATGTTAAATTCGTCATTTTCAAAAATTAGGGAAAAATATAAAATGAATTTTCCCAGGTCGGGCAATATGTTGACATGTTTTTCAAATAAAATCTGTCTTAGAAAATTGTACTTGAACAGTACATTGTTTACCAAATAAGAAATGTTTTCTCGTTTCAAATTTCCCGGTGAAAATTTGCCCCATCACTTCAAACTGAATACCGGAAATTACAGGCGCATTAATATGTCCAGGTCACGAAACTTTTAAGGGTTATTGACATGCCGTAAAGTGTATTTCGTAGGGTATTCATTCCTTTCCAGAATAAATTTACTTGTTTATGCTTTAGATTGTGGCATTAGTTGTGACAGATCGACGCCGAAACCCATAGGAATTATTTTGTACTACTTTCGTCGAAATTGCTCCAGCTATTTACTGTAGTGCCCCCATAAGAGGTATAATACAAAGAGATTTTAAATGTTATGTTAGTTTTTTGTTCATTTGTCATTTGAAACTGCTTTAGAACATTTTAGATTACGGAATTAGCTTTCTTCTTTGTTACGCCTTGAGCCATTTGCAAAAGCAACAACCCAATTTCAGTTTCATTCTTTGAGCAGTTTAGAAAAAAATATTATACCCATGTGTATTAGTTTCATTAGAAAATTACAGATAATGAAAATATTATTCTTCATACAATTTTCATTGTTTCTGTCTAAGTACTATTGACTGGCTAATAGTACTTTCATAAAAAAAACAACTATTGGACAGGCTGTATGGTATTCTTTCGCGGGATTTTCAGTGCTGTGACCGGATGTGACAGTCTTTTAAACCGTTCGGAACTTTCCAACACCATTGTTACTATATACGATAATATTAGAAAATACCGATAGCACATGTAAACAATTTGCCAAACGACACCGGACAGCTGTCCTGTAATACATTTGCCAGATACCTTTTGGTGTTGTTTTTTTTTTATCAATTGTTAATGTTAATTATAAAACCATTCCGATTTTAGTTTGAATTTATTGCCAAATGTAAAAGAGTCCTTTTGGGGGACTTATGGTCGTATTTGGTAGAGGAATGGTTCCCAAAACACACAGAAAAGACCTTCTAATGATGATGCTTTCAAACTTAAATTTTATTTTATTATACAAAAGATTATTCGAGATGCAAGGTGTTAGAAGAGCCAAGACATTGGCACAATACGCATTTTTTTAATTTTTTTAATTTTTTTTTATGATGAATGAATTTAATAGCAATTTTGATGCACATTTCGTCGAATTACGACATATCAGTGGTACTCAAGGACTTAAATGTTAAAAACGAAAACAATAATCCAAAATGTTGAAGAGAAAAAAAAATTCAAAAATGACCAAAATGGGTAAAACCAAAACCATCTAAGGACAGAGCTACATGTATGCACGAGCGAGGTCCTCCTTAGTTTTCACAAATTTTACAATTATGTACATGTAACAGTAAATTGTATGTATCAATTTCGAGCTAAAATCGAAATAAAGATTTCTTCTGTTTGTTTTTGGATTTACAGGTGGTTCAAGGGCTTTAAAAGGGAATATCATCTTCCGTTAGTGCAGGTGTTGGTTTCCAATTTTTATTAATCACTCAAGTACCTCTATTTTGAAGATTTGAGGGATAAAAAACATTTAAAATTCTTTTTACAGAAGTAAACAATTTTAAAATATGGATTCAATTGAGTTTTTGAGGGTTTCTCTCAAAGTAAAAACTTTTTACATAACAACATTTTTCAAATAGAGGTTTAATTAATCTGTCAGAAACAGTTGTTGGTTTCCTTTAAACATTCATTAAATTACATATATGTAGCATTTCATATAATTGAAGTTTTATGAAGGATTTTATATTATAGGAACATTAATCACTTACTGCCGATTTAGCACATTGGAAATATTAAGTGATTGATTGAAGCAATCGTTTTATATTTAGGACATTAATTAGCAAAAGTGTTGTAATTTGAAATGCTTCCAATTACCTTATTTTTACGTCTAAACGATAATGAGATTACCTTTTTATTGAATAATAGCAATGTATATTTCATTTTATGCATAATTATTTAAATATACCTTTGAAAATTGCTTCCTTCGAAATCAACACATGACAGATTTATGAAATATTCTAGAACGATACTGTGTTACATAAATTGCCTTTTAATGGATATGTAATTGAAAAAAATATTATATGATAGCACGTTCATGGATATCAAATTAAAAAAAAATAGTTCGATGATTTACGTAAGGCCGAAAAACTTAAAAGCCGTAACAATAACCAACAAGAGGCTCAGCAGAGCCTGTATCGCTCACCTGGAGTCTTGTTTTCATTGGACAATTTATCAACTATTTGACCAAGTTTGTTGCAATTGGTTTAATTGCTCAGGGAAAATTTATTGAAGATTTATTTTTCATAAGGTTTAATGTTAAAATATGTTTCCTGATGGTGGTAGTCCTGGCAGGAAGTTGACAAAATTGACCAGGAATAAGGGTGAACCTTAAATAAATGTAAAAGAACCTGACCTCAAATTACACAAACCAATAACTCCTAAATAGTTTTTGGGATTCCCTGCAAAATTTCAGGATAACTAGATCTCAACATGGCAAACATTTTTCAATTTATATTTCACTTCTATCTCAAATAGTTTTGGAGATAAATGCAAAAATGTTAAAATTTTGAAAATTTGACAAAAAAAAGGCAATAACTCCTAAATGGGTTTTGGGATTTCCTATAAAATTTCAGGGTATGTAGATCTCAACATGGCAAACATTTTTTTCAAATTTACATTTCACTTCTATCTCAAATACTTTTGGAGATAAATGACGAAAAATGTTAAATTTTGAAAATTTGACAAAAAAAGGGCAATAACTCCTAAATGGGTTTTGGGATTTCCTTTAAAATTTCAGGGTATGTAGATCTCAACATGGCAAACATTTTTCAAATTTAGATTTCACTTCTACCTCAAATAGTTTTAGAGATAAATGACGAAAAATGTTAAATTATGAAAATTTAACGAAAAAAGGGCAATAACTCCTAAATGGGTTTTAGGATTTCCTTCAAAATTTCAGGTTAGGTAGATCTGTCATGCTGATCAATTTTACCCCAATCAGATTTTTGATATCTGTAACAGTTTTTAAGTTATAAGCCAAAAACAACACATGCACCCCTATATTCCATTTTTAGCTACGACAGCCATGTTTTATGTCAGATCAAAATAAATTGAGGGTCGTTTGTAGAGGACATGTTATAGATCATTCCTATTAAGTTTCAAACCAACCGGCCCAGCGGTTTCAGAGGAGAAGATTTTTGAATAAAAAAATTTTGAAAATTTGACAAAAAAAAAGGGCAACAACTCCTAAATGGGTTTTGGGATTTCCTTTCAAATTTCAGGGTAGGTAGATCTCAACATGGCAAACATTTTTCAAATTTACATTTCACTTCTATATCAAATAGTTTTGGAAATAAATGACGAAAAATGTTAAATTTTGAAAATTTGACAAAAAAGGGCAATAACTCCTAAATGGGTTTTGGAATTTTCTTCAAAATTTCATGGTAGGTAGATCTTGTCATGCTGATCAATTTTACCCCATGTCAGATTTTCGATATCTGTAACGGTTTTTGAGTTATTAGCAAAAAAACAGCAATTTACCCCTATGTTCTATTTTTAGTAACAGCGGCCATGTTTTTCGACGAATTAAAAATCCCAACATCAGTTCTATGCAGGGTACCCCAAGCAACAATCTTACCAAGTTTCATATGATTTTGAATAGTTGTTTCAGAGAAGAAGATTTTTGAAATAATAACATAAAAAAAAGCCAAAAATGTCAAAAAAGGGCAATAACTCCTAAATGGGTTTTGGAATTTCCTTCAAAATTTCAGGGTAGGTAGATCTTGTCATGTTGATCAATTTTACCCCTGTCAAATTTTCGATATCTGTAACGGTTTTTGAGTTATTAGCAAAAAACAGCAATTTACCCCTATGTTCTATTTTTAGTAACAGCGGCCATGTTTTTCGACGAATCAAAAATCCCCACATCAGTTCTATGCAGGGTACCCCAAGGAACATTCATACCAAGTTTGGTTCTAATTAGTCAAGTAGTTTCAGAGGAGAAGAGTTTTGTATAATTGTTAACGACGACGACGGACGACGACGACGACGGACGCCAAGTGATGGCAATAGCTCACCTGGCCTTTGGCCAGGTGAGCTAAAAATATTGAACAGCAGAAAAATGTTAAGGCAAAACCATCTATTAAGAACATCTTGTATCACGTTATAAAATATCACAAATGACCATGCATGTAAATTATGTATTTTCATGTATCACACAATGAAATTCTTTGGTATCAATTTTGATGCATAAGATGTGCACATCTCGTCATTTACGACTCGTCATTTTTGCTCAAGGCCTAAAATGTTGAAAGCCAAAATAATAATCAAAAAGGTTGAAGAGCAAATTCAAAAATACCAAAAGGGGTAAAGCCAAAACCATCTAAGGACCGAGCTATGCAAGAGGGAGATACTCCTTAGTTTTCACAAATTTTACAATTTTGTAATAGTAATTTTAAGTATCAATTTCGGGCTAGTATCATAATACTAGCAACTTAGCTGGAAAGGTTCCTTTCTTATTACGTCACCCTACTTATTGTTTTTTGTCCGCTTTATGTCCTCTTTTCTTCTAGCCATGGACTTGTCCGACCATTTTCTATGAGAGAGATGGAGGAAACCTCGAGGAACTAGGCACGGTGATTGAGTACCATGCCTAGATGTTCAATCAAGTATTGAAATTCATTCAAGTCTGTATGCCACAGAAAGGTTAGGTGCCATGCCTGGAATTGCAACTGTTGCAATTTTCTCTGAATCGAGACTAAAAACCTATAAAAAATGAAAATAATAAAATCTTTATGAAACTTGTGAGGGTTAGGCACCAAACCTGGATATGCACTTTAGTATGAGAATTTTCATAATGACTACTGTTAACATGGTAACGGGAATTTTTTTCTTTATACTAAAATTTATCAAATTTTCAAGAAGCTTCATGTGAAGGAAACGTGACAAAAAATGCCCCCCCCCCCCCCCCCCCAAAAAAAATGAAATTTGTCCAATCTTCATTTAACTTCTGTAAAGACTGGGGCCTGCCTAGAATTGCACTTTGGTCTTAGAATATTCAATTGGCTGATGTTTTCATTGAAACAGAATGTGTTTTAATACTGAATTCTTCCAACTAAATAGAAATTAATCTATGGTAATATTGGTAGTAATTGAGAGTCTAGCACAGACTTTGGGCGACTTTTATGACAGGATCTTTGTTTTTCTTATGTTAGTCAAAGGCACTATAAAAACTAATACAATGTTATCAACCCTGTAATTTTAATTTTTCCGTTTAATAAATGATGCAATTTCTTAAATGTTTAAGCAAAAAAATGCATTTATACTTTTGTTTTTTATTAATGGATTGAAACAGAGAATGATTCTGCAAGTGCATATGATGTAGTTCCTCGTCATCCCATGCTTTCCATACACATCATGCAAGAAGATGTCCCATTCCATACACCGATCCCAAACCGTTTTCGACTCGGATGAAATAAGGTGACTGAACTATAAAATAAATATAAAACAATTCATTAGATATACGCGCAAATATTTATGATTTTTAGGAATTGAGCACTACTGATGAGTGGATGAAATGTGCACATCTTGTGCATCAAAATTGCTATCTCGAAATGTTTATTACCAAATATTCGATACATCTGCTGATGAACTGGGGATATTACCAGTCAGTTGCTAGAGTTTCGAAAGTAACGTGAAGTTGGTATTTTAAATTTACTGTTATAAAAATGTTACATTTTATAAAGATTAAGCTCCATCGCCCATAGCTCTGTCCTTATATTGTTTTGACTTAGCCCCTGTTTTCATATTGGTATTTGAATTCTTCAACGTTTTTGCTTATTTGTTCGGCTTTCAACATTTTAAGAATCGAGTACACCAGATAAGTCGTAAATCTACGAAATGTGAACATCTTGTGCATTCAAATTGTTATCATTGAATGTGTACATATGGTGAGGAGATATATTACAATGTAAATTTAGTATTGGTTTACATCATAAAAGTCATTTTTATTAATGGATTGCAGGCAAAAATATATTATTTATTTGGTTTCAAAATTTGAACAGAGTTATGAAGAAACTTCGCCAATCGCACACATTTTTCATATAATTCTTGTATATTTTATCGACAGAATGGTATTGCTTTAATTACTTATCAGAACTGAACTAGATGTACGAGATATTTTTTCTTGTTGAGATTTGAGAGTACAAATGTACATGAATACGACTAATTCCTTTTCAAAGTCTTTCCATAGTGAATAATTTGGCTTAACTACAACTTCAGAAGACTCGATCTTTATACTTGACACATTATCACATTATCCTGCAGGAGAGTGCAAAACACATTGAAACATTATTTTCCGCAAATTGTTGTTTTCATTGGGAGATAACCCATGGAAGATCATCGCACGTGCATCGATCTTCCACTGTTGTGACGTCCAATCAGAATTCTTTTGTCATACCTTTTGACCAATAAGGCGTAACATTATTTAACCTCTTGGACATAGCTCAATTAATTTACCTAGGCGCGGGAAACCTAAAAATCTAGTATTTACGGAAGAAATAGGTATTTATACTGGAAAAGGCTCCACTCGGGAAAGACGTGAAGTTCAAAGACGAGTTGACGATTTTCCAATTCGTGTAAGAACCTTTTATTTTTTGTTCTGATTTATTCATCTAATAGGTTCTGGCAATGGTCAGGATTTGTATATCACATTGAGATGGATAGTCTGATCTTAGGGGGCTTTTGGTAGAGCTTTAAGGATTTTGTACAAATGGACCATAAAATACAACAAAACTCAAATATCTTCACACGTGTCTTCTTTCTTCTGCAACTTCTACAAACTTCCAAAACTAACACACAAAACCAACAGTGGACAAAGTCCGGAATCCCGGCAAAAGGGCGATAACTCTACATATTTATCGGGAACTCGCTGACCATGCAAACTACATCATAACATCCCCGGCCCAGAAAAAACAAATTCAATTTGTTTCAGATGGTCAGCGAGATACCGAAAATAGTAGTTACAATATATTTATTATAACACCATTACAGAATAATAACTGCTGTTGTAAAACTATGACATTTCATATGTTACTTTGGAAAAAAAACATATTCATTTGGATGTGACCAGCAGAGCCCTAACTCTCTTTAAAACTATTTTGAAGGAACTTCATATAAGAAATTATCTAAAAGTACCAACGTTATAAATATTAGGGAGTTTCTGGTTTACTCATCATCCTTAATGCGAAAGACGCAATAGTTTCTATTTCCGTAACTTGCAAAATTGTAATGGGTCATAAAATTTTAGCCATTTGGATTCAATAACTTCAAAAAGATATTTACACAAAAATAGCAAATGAAAATATCGAAAACGAAAATGTTCTTATCTTGTCTCTTACAAAGCTTTGCAAAATCAGATTGGAAATAAACAGTAGTATCAAATCATATTTCAAGTTTCTCGATAGTCAGTTTACAATCAATAAAGTCATTTGAAAAAAAAATCAACGTTATATGTCATAAGAGTTTCAAATTATCGATGGATATCGTCCATAAAGAATACTTTCACAAAATATCAATGGAAATTGTTCATAAAGTCATGAAAATGGTAATTCAATGAATATTCAATAAAACAGTATTCAATATATCAAATTATACATCAGCCAATAAATGGTGGGGCTTTGTCTAGCACAAATTTTTGCGTTTGTAGGTTAAGTTGGTTAAATTTAGTCCATACCGCATTTTGTGCCGGTTCACCCTTAAATTGTATAAGGTATTCTGGGTCTTCTCGATTCCTTTGGCCTAAAACACGTTTAATTTTGTAATAGTTATTATCCGTTTCAGATTGTGTGCTCTCGTAACCTGACTGAAAACGGGCTGGTTTTCGTATCTGTCTCTTGGGTCTCGTATTAACTGCGGGTGCAGAGGAACTGCTATCAGCTCCCTGCTTGGTATCAGCTTCCGAATTCCTGTCTAATGGTTCTTTATCCGAATCTGACGAATCACCGACATGAACACCCTCGTTTGTAACAGTTTTCGGAATGTAAAAATTTGTAGGATTAGGAGCACGTATGTACGCGATTTTAAGGCGATCTAAATGTACTGGGTTTTTGAACAGTTTACCTGTTGACTTTTCTCGTAAAGTAACTAAGTGGGGCGAATTAATTTTATCCACCACGTAAGGACCAGCATATTTAGGCTGAAGTTTTCGTCCTTTGCCTGTTTGATCAGTTAACATATATACATAGTCTCCAACACTTAAATTCAAAGGATTTGTCTTTTTGTTTTCCCTTTGTTCCATAAGTTTACCAGCTTTAATAGCATTAGTTGCGACTTCTTCCCGTATAATTGTTAATTTTCGGGATAACTCATTCACATAACTTTCAAATTCAGCCGGTATCGTCTTGAAATTGTCGGTCATGTCACAAAGAGGAAACTTTGGCCTGAAACCGTACAGAGCTTCAAAAGGGGAATACTTAGTTGAGGCGTTAGGCGACACATTAAATGAAAATGTTATAGCCTGTAACATATCATCCCACTGTTTGTCTTTCTTGAAATATGGTGTTAAACGCTCTGCAAGTGTTCGGTGTGTTCGTTCACAAAGCCCTAAGCAGTGATGTATAAAACTGGGAGTAAAATTTTGAAAAATTTGTAATAATTTGCATAATTCTTTGGTACAAGTAGATATAAATTCACTGCCCTTGTCACTAATTACAGTATTACAAACACCAAAATTACATACAAGTTGAAAAAGTGCATGTGACACAGTTATAGAATCACAATTAGGCAATGGAACTGTAAATAAAAATTTTGAAAACATATCGATGGCTGTGAAAACATAAATATTGCCTTTTTGAGTTATAGGTAGGGGACCGAATAAATCCATTTGCCAGACCTGAAATGGCTCTGTGGGGGTTTTGTAAGATATAATACCACTTTTAGTATGGGCTTTTGTCATTTTCCTTTCCTGACAATCTGGACATGATCTCACAAAATCAGATACGATTGATGAAAGTCTTTGAAAATAGAAATTTTCACTGATATTGTCAATGGTTTGCTGGGTGCCCATGTGTCCAGCTAACGGGGATTCATGATAAATCTTCAAAATTTTACCTATCAAACTTTGTGGTAAAACTAACTGAAAAGCAGTCATTTTCTGCGTTCTTTTGGACTTGGTAGCTCTAGAATGGTACAATAATCCATTATTTAAACAATAATCAGGAGCCGTCAAAAGTAAACGACGGGCATCTTTTTGTAGTCTTGGCAATGTACCATTTTCTAAATATGAGATTATCGGTAACAGTGTATCGTCATTTCTTTGGAAATTTCTAATATTATCTTTATTAAAATTAAGGGATTTATCAATGTCATGGTCGGGAAGTTGAGCGTCAACTGCGCAAAGAATTTTGTCTAACAGTGTTTCATTCACTAAAAACTGAGTGGAACTGCAATCAATTCCCTCTTTTTCACTTTTATTTTCACTTTGGAAAGAACACTGCTTTTGCAATTGAATGGGAGACAATATAGATGCATTACAAGTAAAATGCTCGTCAATTAACGATTCGAAATCATTACCAGTAAGTGTCCCCGACTCGTACTTGTGTAATAAATCGACGTTCGACGTAAAATCAAATTGTTGAATGTCGCCCTTCGTTTCTAATGGGTCAAACATTTGCAAGTCAGCACTAAGACTGCTTTTTGAGCTGAACTCGTTTTGTCCGACGGGAATGAAGGAACTGCTATCAATTCCCTCTTTGGGCATAAATTCCTGTATGAAAAACGTTGAGTTGTTGGACTCTTGTAAATTCACAAAATTTCCCTCGACGGACGTTAGATACTCGGAAATACTAACATCTTCGTTTTTTTCCGGTATACATGTATCACATGACGGTTCGAAATTATGTATCGCATTCACAGAAATGCTATCATTTCCGTTACTTTCTGATAAATCAACTAGTTGTGTATAACGGGATAAATCCTCCGATCCATTTTCGCAGTTTTGAACAGAAATGCTATCATTTCCGTCATATTCAGTATCGGCAAAATATCCAGCATCGTTGCAATCCTCCTGTAGACTGGCGGAATTTATTTGATCCGGCGGCGCGGTTAAAAATTGTGTTTTCTCGCCCTGTCGGAAAACTATATTGCCTGCTACTTCCTCCATGTACGGGAAATATGGATCGTTTTCATCCGGAGAGTCATCGGCCCTATTTTCTACGAATCTAGTGTCCGGATATCGCGAAAGAGCGTCCGGTACCTGCATTTGGGCGGCGGGCTTGTACCGTATTTCAAAGTTATATTGTTGTAGTACGGCTAACCATCGGTCGTATATTGCGCCTTTAAATTTGTTTTGAAAAAGAGGACGGAGCGCTTGATGATCACATTCTAGTATGAATTTATTGCTTCGTAAATAACTGGAATTTTCAACTATGCTGGTTACAACGCCTAAAAGTTCCAATTTAGTAGGACCGTAAGATTTTTGCCAAGATGTTAAAGCTTTAGAACCGAAACGAATGACCCGAATTTTTTCGTCAGAATTTTCTAAATGTTTTTGATATAGAATATAACCAATTCCTTTAGCTGAGCTATCAACCGCAAGATAGAAAGGAAGATCGAACCGTGGAAAAGCCAAAACTTCTGAATTTTCCAGTAAATTTTTCAACTGTTTGAACGCTTGTTCCTGTTCATCTGACCATTGAAATTTGACGTGTTTTCGCAAGAGTCGTGTAAGAGGTTCAACGACAATACTGTAGTTCGGAATGTACTTTTTGAACCAGTTGAACATGCCTAAAATGCGTCTGAGTTGTTTAATGTTTTTCGGAGGCGGATAATTCATCAATGCGTTCACTCGATTTGGCGGTGGCTTGATGCCGTCTTTAGAAATGTGATGGCCTAAATAAATGCATGATGACTTGGCAAAAAAACATTTCTGTGGATTCAATTTTAAACCGGCTTGTCGGAAACGGTCGAAAATGTCATTTAAATCTGATAAATGTTGTTCATAGGTTTCAGAGAAGATCAGAACATCATCCAAATAACATAAACATGATCGGAATGTTAGTCCGCGCAATATTTTATCCATTAGAAGCTGAAACGAATTTGGTGATGTGTGCAGGCCCATTGGTACACGCAAAAATTTAAAAGTACCGAAACATGTATTGAAGGCAGTGTACTTTGAACTATCCGGAGAGAGGGTCATTTGAAAGAAACCACTGCTCATGTCTATAGAGGATATGAAATTTGGTACTTTATTCGTAAACGATTCAGTCAATTCTAAAATATTTGGAATATTGTATTTAAAAATTTCACATTGACTGTTCAAGTATCTGTAGTCAACTACGAAACGGAACTGACGTAAACTGGTAGTTCTATCTATTTTTCGCGCTTCGTTTTCGGACGGTTTAGTTCTCTTTGCTATGAGTACAATAGGGCTAGTAATGGGTGCTTCTTCAGTTGCGTCTACTTCACAAATAACACCCTGTTCCAGCAATTCGTCTAAATGATGTCTAAGTATTTCTTTTTTATCAGGGGATAACCTATAAGGTGCCTGATGTAAAGGTTTAAAATCTGGCTTGAGAATAATGTGATGTTGCACAATGTTAGTACATCCTAGCGATGGATTTTCCTCAGTCACAAAAATATCTCGGTTCTTATATAAAAATTGCAACATTTCAGAATTCTGCTGAGTATTCAAATTTTCACTAACATCAAAGTAACTAGTAAACTTCTGAAACTCTAGTGTCATATTATCAGCACTATGTAAATTGTCATGAGAGTTAACTAAATCGACATTATTTACAAAATGATTCTGCAATTCATGTGGTTTCATTCTCTGAATTTCGTACTCTTTAGTAACTTGATTAAACTGTGAAATAATTTTACCTTTAGGAATTATGACTGTATCATTTCCTGGATTTAAAAGTTTGACAGGAACAGTTCTATTGCTAGAAACAGTTACTAAGCATTTACAGACTAGTATACCTCTTGACAAAATTTGTTTATTGTTCTCACAAAAACCCTGATATCCATGTAGAATATTTTGAGGTAATTTTCCCAAAACTAACATTTCACTATTCGGTGGCATTGTAATACGTTTTGTACATCGGACACTTGCAATTTTTTGAAAAACTTCCATATTCCCGAAATCTAGTGATATTTTATTTTCAATCAAGTATGAAGTTCCCAAAATAAATGGATGTGATGTTTGTTTTAAAATGTACACTAACACTGAATGTTTCTCTCCCTGACTTGACATTTTGACATGAGCTGTCCCTTCAATTTGAACCGATTGATTGTTAGCAAGCTTTATGGAGTCTTTTGCTTCAAAATTCAGAGTCGATTTACATGAATGTGGTAAAGAATAAAATAACTGATCTGACATAATATTAATCGAACTCCCTGAATCTACAAGTGCTGCAACTTTTAGTGAACCAAATCGAACTGGTAGGTATATAAATTTGGAGTTATTTGCATAAGAATAACATTTGTCAGAAAAATCAGATAGTTCACCATCTGACTCAGATAGAGATGATGAAAAACAAAAACTGTTTACATTATTTACAGGTTTCCTTTCTGGTGCATGCTCTTTTTTCCTGGCACATGAATTTACTTTCCTGAAGGGGCGTGCCCGGTGTCCTTCAGGGGTGTCAAGTTTTCCTTACTTGTTTGCATACTAGGGGATGATTGCAACTGGAAACATTTGGATGCACTGTGACCAAATTTAGAGCAAATCTGACAAACTAAATTAGAATGCTGGGAAGTGCTGTTAAAAGTGGAACACTGTAAAGCTGTGTGTCCTTTCTGATTACACAATTGACACTGCAAAACACTGGATACATTCCCTTGTCCATTCCAATTACATACCCTTTTAATGTGTCCCTGACTATTACAATTATGGCACACAATTGCTGAACGAGATAAAACTTGAGGTTTTGCACCATATTTATTATAGTTGGGTGCAGGTTGTCTTGGCTGAGCCTGACCATAAGAAAGTTTCTGTACAAGGTTAGTTAACTCACCCATTTGTTTTTTCAAGTCCGATATGTCATCATTTGCAGCCCTGGCTGCTGCTACATTATGTTCACTATGTACCCTATATTTGTATGCTTCACCTGCTTTTGCAAGTGATAAAGCTTCAGCAATGTCAGTTGGTTTGCTAGACCTTACATAAAATGCCAATTTTTCTGGCAACCCATTTATAAATTTAAACATGATTTCTTCATCTGGTTTAGATAAAATTTTCCCCTTCTCTAAAATCTGACAGTAGAAATCTTCAATATCCTGATGAGGCCCTAATGTCATATTTTGGAAAGTTTCTGACTCAACTATGACAGATGGATGTTGCCATCCAATATTTACATATTTCTCTGTGAAAAGATTGGTCACAGTATCCCAGTCAATTTCAGGATTTAAACTATTGTACCAGGCTAGGGCTGGGCCCTGTAAATGTAAGTGAAAAGCGGCCAACTTACGTGCTTCGTCATCTTCGTCAAGTTCATGTAACGTTGCGAATGATTCAAATTCCTTTAAAAATTTGGCCCCATTTTCCCTAGGGTATCCTGAAAATTTTCTACAAGTGCCAAGTTTTTCCATTTTCCAAAGTGGTGTCTGTTTTTTGTTATGTGAAGGTGCAGAGTTTTCTGTACTATGTAGAATAAATGGAGGAGTTTGGACAAAAAGATAATTTTCTATAAATGATGCATCAGAGCTTATATCTGGAGAAGATAAATTCTGATAATTTTGTAAATTATTTTCCTGTGAAAAACCTGATGGTATATTGCTATCATTAATACTTAATGAGAAATATGTTGGATTTGTAAAAAAATCATCATCAACAGGGGAAGGTAAGTCAATATTAGCATGCATGTACACAAGTTTTCACTCAATTGGTAAGGCACGGTAATAAACGTGTGGTGAAAGGCTATCCTTTCCCACTATAGATATACAGAAACATGCATGTGTAAATTCAAAGTTTAATAACAGAAATCATGCACAAGACGACAAATCCTTGCCAACCACAATTTGGCTAAAGCTGGGGTTGGATGTATCCCATCTGAATAAGCTGAAAAGTTATATTTATATCTTATATATCCATTTTTGCGCTTTGACTTCAGCAAGTCCTCTGACAAATTTGGTGAAAATACACTCAGGACCCTATTTGTGTCATTTATATAGTCATTAACAATTTTTATTTGCCGGTGTAACACAATATCTTGTTCTTGGGATTTGTCAAGGTCAGTGTGGTTGTGGTAGTTGTTGTAATGGTAAATGGAATACAGTGGGAGGTGAAGAAATACTAATTTAACTGATGAACCAAAAGTACGAACAAAATGGTAAATGTCTTTCAAAGTGGTAATTAAAGCATATGCAGCATTAGAGTTTTCTGAAGTTAGCACAATTTTCCCATCATTTAATTTTTTGTAAGGTTGCAGGTTCCAATCCACACGAATAAAGTGATTTCTTGTAACTGGGTGAGGTTACGACCTAAGTTTTGTTGTAAATATGAGAGTCTGTTTTCAGCTGTTGCACCGCTACTACACCAAAATTCTATGTATGATTCTGGATTAATACGGACTTGGTCTTTAAGGGAGAACCCCTTACTGTCAGACAGGAGAACAGGTGTCCGTCTTGGCTGAATTAACGGGTCAGGCCTCAACCTAAGGGCTTGATTTAACAGTTTTCTTTCACTCATTACACAAATGTCTTAAAGTTTTAGATATCGCCTCTCCAAAATTACAATTTTCAAAACGAGGCGCCCTCGTGGTGCGGAAAAAAATTCTGTGAAATTTCAAACTTTAAAATGTCCAAACGTACAGCTTCAAAACGATTAAAGTTCGTAAAATTTGGTGTTCTCCACCATCTTAGGGGACTTTTGGTAGAGCTTTAAGGATTTTGTACAAATGGACCATAAAATACAACAAAACTCAAATATCTTCACACGTGTCTTCTTTCTTCTGCAACTTCTACAAACTTCCAAAACTAACACACAAAACCAACAGTGGACAAAGTCCGGAATCCCGGCAAAAGGGCGATAACTCTACATATTTATCGGGAACTCGCTGACCATGCAAACTACATCATAACACTGATATTAAAACGATGTAAATAAACAATAGAAAGATCCATTTCAGTCGTTAGATGAAGGTCGAATTAAAGTACACCGAACCTGAAGACATTATCAAATTTAGAATCGAAACCAATTTGACATTTTATTTCAAGAATAGATACTGTGATTACTTTTAAATTTACATTTAAATTACACATTTTAATTGAAGTTTTCTCTAGAGCACTGTTTCCTTCCCAGCAATTGATAGCTTGATATGCTTGCAATTTAACAATTAAAGAACTCAGCTGGTTCTTTGCATGTTCCTTTTGAAACGTGTACAAGATTAATAAATGCAGAAATGACACGTCTTTCATGTAATAATACTAATTAAACCGTGTGATATCTACTAATTAAATCTGGAAAATGAGAAGCGATTCATTAAAGACATTTCACTAAAAGGTTTGTTTATCACTATCGTTTGTCCTTGTAATTCGTGCAAATTATGCATATACATGCTCATCATTTATACGTGCTCTCTCATGTAATATACATTTTGTTGTTCACTTCGTTTCCATTACCAGCTTTGCTAAATATACGACTGATTGATTGATTGATCGGGTGTCATTTTGCCCTTTAAGACCATTTTTACTTTAAGGTTAGGCGGGACCGAAAACCACTTATAAATTTGGACAATTCGGAAATGTAATTCCTTTTTCGTCAGAAATTGTTAAAAAGAAAAACACCTCAATCAGAATCAGAGTGAAATTTATTCAGTAAGAATGTCGTTTTTTTTTTTTTTTTTTTTTTTTTTTTTTTTTTTTTTTCTTTGTTGAATTTCATTGTTTGAAGCACCGCAACTACCTCTAACTGTTTAAAAATAACCGCTGCCAATAAAACCAGCTGGGCTTGAATAACGTCTCCACCGAAAGCCTGTCAGATCAAAGGACAATGCCCGTAAATAGATATTTCATTTACTGAAGGAAATCAAAATTGCACTGGATTGCTCAATGTGTGATCTGGACTACCCGATGACCAAGAGTTGATCACATAATAATTTGATTTAAGTCCAGCATGTCCAGTGGGTAATAGTTCAAGCTTATTGAGGACGAATAAAAATTATCTATTGTCAGGAGCTGGAAAGTTGCTCCATCGGCCGTGAAAATTTGTGTGGGGTTTTATAGACTGCCACTTGCTTTAGTAGGGAAATTAATTAAGTCTTGCACAATGACAGGAGAGCTTTTTGTGTAGTTAGCGTGGTACTCGTTGTACACAGAATCGAGGTTTTCGTTCAGACTTCGTCTTTCTCGAGCAGCCAAACGTGTGCCCCCTCCGCCAGGGTTCTAATGCCGAACCTGAGAAGTCAAGATACTTAAAAAATATATATCCCCCGTCCATATTAGAGAGCTTATATAGTTCAGTGTAAAAGAACCTTTAAATATATCAAATATATGTGCTCATCAGACATTGGAAGACCTGAATTTCTGAACTCCAGGTAGAAATTTACTTGGGCACGATGGAAATTGTTTTTACAGGTGTACTAATTAGAGATCAAAGAGAATATACCTACATGGATAGTCTGTTTTCGGATATTCATGTATACACTTTATATGTGATTTTATAGTTATTTAACAATTGAATCTCTTTCAAACTGCGGTTTTCCCTGAATTTATTTTTCAGCTTTCTTTGTTGGCAATAATAACAGTCCAAAGGTACTAATATTAGATATAGTAAATTTATACTATGCTGTATACGACGTATTTCAAGGAGTTACCTCTCATCAGCAGCATTAAAACCGAAACATTTGGAAGACCAAAAACCAAACTTATTTTAAACAAGAAGAACTCATAACCAAAAATACCGAAATAGGAGGCCCAATTTCAGCTAAGGAGATCTACCATGTGCAGTACAAGGAAAGAACCCTTAGTATTTCTATTATTTTTGAATTTTGCTAAATACTGGTAATTTCTGTAACAAATCAATGAATAATCATGTCAGACAAGTCTGACGACTGGGTTGGCGAATACCCTCGGGGACCTAGGATCGGTAAATTATGCATACTATAAGAATACAGATTAAATTATAAACATTAACAAATAAAGTTTATACATTATACATAACAGTTTGGTCAAAACTCAGTCAAGATGAATTAGCTGTGACGCTGCGTCAGAGTACAGTATAACGTCGAGCAGTCCATTTGAGTTGAGTCAGTCTGCTGTCGATATCTCTGTATTTCTTGCTCTTTGGTCTAACTGCCCCGCCTGCTTCACAATTGTAGTCTGGTCACGTCATTTGCTGCTTGGATATCTTGGAATGTAAATCTCTTGAAACTGGTTGGGCATGTAGAATGTGCAGTATGAGGTCTATAACCTTATTCAGTCGCTCCTCTCACAGACTAACCAAATATAATAATTACAGTCCTTTCAAAATGTGTTAGTAATCGAGTTCACTGCTCCCAAGGAATAACCCGCGAAATTCACATTTCGATTTCCGTAATGCTAAAACACATGCAGATTGAATTACACAATTTTAGTTCAAATGAATCGTACACAAGTTTAATTTGTTCAATACTTTATATTTCTAAAACGTGTTGTAATTACCAAACAAACATAACTGAATCATTATTATGTGATTAAATTAGCATCTTTATCCCTTCTGACATCTCTTAAGTAATTCTGGGTTGTCAATTTATAAATTACAGGATATTACCCTGTTTTAAATGAATCTTGTAAATGGATGAAATAATCGTCAGATGTGGTAAAGTTCTTGGTTAATAAACACATTTTACTTTAAGGATGATCGTTGGTCTAATAGGAAATAAATAGGATTTGAAATAGGTGTTTTAGTTTGAGAGAACATATGAATAGTAAACAAATACGCAAGAAAAAAATATAGGTTCATGTGCTCATTTAGAGCTATAAGGCCTTGAAAATTTGCAGCAAATGGGTTTTCTCTGGATTTTTCATTGTCTTTGCATTGGCAACTTCAACCTCTCAAAAATGTATTAAAAATAAAAAGGATTTCATAAAATTTTGTCAAATACCATTTTAAGGTATATATGATTGAATTATAAAAGAAAAAGTGGGGGTTCATGGGCAAAAAAATCTCATGTTTAAGAAATGGATAAAACCCGAGGATTCCGAAAATCTGACAAAAAGACCAAAACATGACCAGCGAGCATCCTTAATGCATCACATAGATTTTTAAAAATGATTAAATTTTGATAAGTTCAAACGCTTGTAAAACGTTATATGGGAAATATATTTAGCAGATTGAACCATTTCATCTAACAATTTTCAATTATTTTTTTATTATTGCCACAGGGCTAGAAATTAAAAAAAAACCTGGTTGCCCTGCCAAGTTTTTTTTGTGTAAAATCAGGGCAACTAGTTCAACAATCCAGGTTGCCCTGCTTGACTAAAGGTTGCCCTGACATTTTTCTTAAAAGAATTGATTGAGACTGGTTCCTTGTTTTCTTGTTTGTTTTGTACAATTCCACAGTCAGTATATTATAACATGTAATGTTCTCTTGAAAACTGTTGTTTTAAAAGATACATGAATTACTGTGACAAAAAGCATAGGGATAATGTATTTAAAATATTAATTTGATGACTTAATTGAAGAACTCAGCCATTGATCAACATTTATTGACTAATTGTTTGGATTTTCATTTTTAGTCCATTGATTTTATTTTTTGGTCAATAATATCTTCAGACTCTCCTGTCTGACTGCTGCTGCCTTCTTCAAGGTTACGGTCCGACTGAGAGTCATTGTCACCATTTGATTTTGAAGCAATAGTGTCACCAGATTCTGTCTCAGTGACTATGTCAGGGTCAGTCTGCATAGCTTCAATTTCTGGTTGATTCTGAAGATTGAGAAAAAGATCTTATTTTTATACTACTTATGACAATAAAATTCAATGTAAATAAAAACTTCAGTTCATCAATAAAAATTTGAGGGGTGAAAAATTAAAAATGATAAAAACATGTAAAGTACATTACAATAATCTTTCACTAGCACATATTTTTTTCTGTTGCTGTTGTTCATTGCACTCAATGCGCAATAAGAAGGGGAAAATACATGTACACTACTAAAATAACAATCCAAAGATACCAATATTAGATATAGTAAATTTATAATATGCTGTATACGACGCATTTCAAGGAGTTACCTCTCATCAGCAGCATTAAAACCGAAACATTTGGAAGACCAAAAACCAAACTTATATTAAACAAGAAGTACTCAACCAAAAATACCGAAATAGGAAGCCAAATTTCAGCTAAGGAGATCTACCATGTGCAATACAAGGAATGAACCCTTATTATTTCTATTATTTTTTTGAATTTTGCTAAATACTGGTAATTTCTGTAACAAATCAATGAATAATCATGTCAGACAAGTCTGACGACTGGGTTAGCGAATACCCTCGGGGACCTAGGGTCCACCAGCAGAGGCATTATCCCAGGAGTTTCAAAATAACAATCCAAAGATACCAATATTAGATATAGTAAATTTACTAACTTATTTGCACAGGAAAGAGAATCACTGAGACATGATTTACTGTTAGTAAAACACTCACTTCAATGTTAATGTTGATCTCCACTGATCTCCAATCTTCCAAAAAAGGCCACCCTTGTCTGTCTCCAGCTGAATTCCAGAGATGAATGGTAGGAGCAGGTTCAAAGCTGAAACGAATTATATCAGATTAGAATACTTTTTAAAAAAAAACAAATATTAAATAGAAATCAATGTTATCATAGACTGCAATCATTCCATGCTAAAAGCTGTGCCACTGCTTAAAGCTTCAATTTCAGTAACTGAATAGTTAGTAACAAATAGAGAAACAGACAGTTATAAAGTTTCAACATCAAAAATAGAGACATAATATGATATTTTTTTCAGTAACAAACCATTAACTTAACCATTCAGAAATAAATTTATGAAAATGATTTATTATTTATAAGACCACATATAGCATACCTTTTAATTTCTGGTGATTTCAGCTGTATTGTCATTGTGTCACACAGCCCAGCTTCATCCAAACAACTTCTGATGTAAACTGTAAACAAAACAAAAAAATTTTAACATTCAAATCAAAGTTTTTAAAAAAAATATATTACTTAAAGTCCATATCATAAAAGTATATTGAATTATAGTCGTCGCAGACTACTCACTAGTTGGTAGTAGCCTGATAACTGTTGGATACTTGAGAGAAGAAATAGCTGGAACATCACACTTTTGAAAAATGAACTTCACCAATACCTTGAATAAATGTCCATTTTCAACAAGCTCCACTCTAAAGCAATATCGTCAAGGAAAATCCCTGCTCTCAGCAAAGAGGTTTTGTAGTGCTTTGTTACTTCATCTACATGATCATCACCAAACACTGAAAAATAGAGTAAACCATTAAATTAATCTGAAAAAAAAACATTTCACAAAATTCTGTCAGTAATGAATATCAGGATATCAGCAGAATGAGATTTGTCTGTTGATACTAGTTAAAATATTAAATAACAACAAAATAAATACAATATCAACCAAACTTTATGCAAACAAACCAGAACAAGACATCTGCCAACAGACCTCAAGTATCACCTTCTATCTCTGCCTTATCACTTGCATTTGGCCAAAGCTTAAAATCAACAATGCTTGTAGCTTTGATTATTCCAATTTTTGCATCTAAAAATCGATCGTTCAGCTGTTGAGTTAATTCGCAAATGAGGGAGGACTTGGCACTTGGAAACTGCTTCAGTTCTCCTTTCAATTCACCAATCTGTAGATCCCCAGAATTCAGCTTTTGAAGGAATGATCCATCTCTGTGAATGAATGGTTTTTTGTTTAATTAACGTCGTGGTGCCAATGGAGCAATGTTTAGTTATATTCAGGACGAAAACATCAAGTACATTACGAATTGCAATTACCTTTAGAACATGGAAATATGTTGAATCTTGTGTTAAACCCTGACTTTTGATCATTCTATAAATACCTTACAGTATAATTAAATAAATCTATTGGCTAATAAATGATCACATGACATAGAATAATTCAGATATGTACATATTATCAGGTTTTCTGCAAACGTATATCGTAAAATATCAGCCGCAAGACACAATGTGAAGCTTTTTCGGCGAGTGAGCGTAGCGAACGAGCTAAAAAGCTTCATCTTGTGTCGAGCGGCTTATATTTTACAATATTCGTTTGAAGAAAACTTGATGATAAATTTATCGTATTTTTAACTAGCAATCTTAATGGAATTTCTTACTTTTAAATGGCCATCTGCCTATAACCGGATGTTTTCCTGATATATTCGGGTCAACGTTGGGTCAAACATTATGACGTCGCTGATATATTCGGGTCAGCTCATATTAGGGTCGGGTCAACTCTTTATGACGTCACAGTGCCGAAATACGGGAAATTCTGAAGGCCTCAGCAGGTCGATATAGGCATGGGGAAATACGATAATTCATTATAAATCGATGGTGCCGGGGAATAACCTCGACAAAATTCATTTGTCCGATGAATAACCCTATTATTTCCCGCAGGTGAATAACCCATCTACACAAAAATATTTGTTCAGTATAATAAAAGTTACGGCCCTATGAGTCGGGAGATATCCAAAACGGTCAACCCTGCTAAAGGGTTGACCATTTTGGATATCCAATGCCCTCGGGGAAAAAACCCCTTCAACAGGGTTGACCATTTTGGATATCTCCCTCCTCAGAGGGCCGTAATTGTATGATGTAATTTATGTCACATTCAGAACATGGATAATGACCGATTCATTTGCCTGTAGTTACAAATGTAGCTGGCAGAAGCAAATTAAAATATCAATATATATAATATATTTTTTTAAATAACTTCAACTTGCTGTTATGTACATACTAGCTATCTAACTTATGATGTTAGGAAAATCGGCAATCCTTGTCAATTAAGATCGGAGTCGAACACTATCCGCCATAGGTGAGATTCGAAATCACAACCTCAATGAAATCCGGGTATTGCCTATTATACTTGGCAATTGCATGGCATGTTCTAAACATTATTTCCAATTTTGGGAATGCATCTCTGTGGATTTTTTTCAACAACAATATCTGCTAGACGGGTTCCAATCTAAAAAAAGATAAATCTAAAAGTTTGACTGTGGATAAAATGGATAATGCATGTGACAAAATTTTAGTTTCTGATAAAGATTAATCTTTTTGCCAGTTGGGAATTATTCCTTTCATACTGTTTTTTTATACCTAAATGTCCTTATTACCACTTTAAATACATCGCAAAGCTAAGTAGTTTTTCCATTCCTAAAGTGCAGTCACAGACAAGTAAACTGCACCAAACTAAACTAACTATTCTTGGAATACAGAAAATGATTTTTAAAAATACTCTTTTCTGTTTATTTGACACTATCTCTAAAGCATGTAGTTGAGTTTCTGTTACATCATGTTTTTTTTATTGATTCCAGTCGGAAAGATTTGTAACCTTTTACAAACTCGGATGTTTTTCCACTATCTTTGCAAGTGGAACAGAACATAACGTTGTCATGAAAAATTAACCATGTTCTCCCCGTTTTCCATGACTCTTGCAATTTGCGTTCCCTTTTGTCCTTTTCATAATTAACATCCCTCTAGCTCATTTGTTGCTTCTTAGGGGGTTTGGCCCCTGTCATAAACTTCCACAATTTACTGTTTTATGAATTTTATTCACTTTCTGTTCTGCAGAATAAAAAAATACCGAATCCGGACAGACACGATTTAAAAACGTTGATCGTAACAATGACGGTGCTCCTAGCAAAAAGAGGAACATACAGAGCATACATACATCGGTCATTACGCATGCGTTGCAGGAATATTCTGTGAAAATGAAAAGTCGCCAATCCGACACGATGGGTTATTAACACATCAGAAATGTAGATAAACAAAATTTGCGATAGAAAAGGATACCGAAAAGCATCATTCTCATGTGAAATATTTCACGATTTTTCTTGTTGCCCAGCCATAAATCAACCGGACGACCTAACAGTTAAATTGTACATTTTTAAGTTGCCCGACACAACTTTAAGTGGTCTGTGACGACCGAACGACCGCTAATTTATAGATTGTGCTTTACATTTTTTTTGTCTGAATCAATTATTTTTATAGAGTTATGGAACTTAGTTTATTATCACTGTGCATCATATGCATACCTTGTGTACTCCTCTAGTTATCAAATTTTGATTGTATTTTGTTGCTTATGGTATTAAGTTGATTATATAACTTCATATGAATTAATATTCATCGATTCTTACAGGAGATAAAGGACTTTCTTGTTTTTTTTTATTATCACATAGAACAATGTGCACACTTTCTTGCCTCAACTTTTCTGAAGCTTCTTCGCAGATTCTATTTACAATTGAAGCGTGAAATTAACACCATTATGTGCCAGTCGGTTCTTTTTTATTTGCTTATTTATCTATTGCAGCGGGGGACATATGGCTACGCGTAGCAATTTCAATGGCTCGAACTCCAACGGTCCGTCGAAATCTGTTCGAATTATCGGTAGTTTGAGTTACTGAACTTTGTTCCAGTGCCATACATATACGAGTTTCTAAACCTCATCATTACCATGAAATATTTCAGAATTAAAAATCAAACTGTAAACATTCACCTTTCATACTATTCTGTTTTTATTAAATCTATGATTGTAAGACGAATACCTGTAAGTACACATATATCAGGTAACACGCTTGTCCTTCTGTTATTGAGTTCGAGTTTTCCATGGTGAAATACACAATTTTATCATTGTAGGGACCAAAGTTTTTGCTCGAATTTTCGAGAAATCGGTGTTCGAGAAACCGAGGCTTCTTTAACATAAGCATCAAAGGAAAATTGATGAGACTTTCAAAACGATTCGAGTCATCAGTGGTGTTCGAGCGATCCGAGTTTCGAGCTACCGAAAGTCACCTCAAAAGTTTGTAAGAGGGATGAAGGATCGTACACATTGTCCTGTTTTCTTGTAAATCACTGTGACTATATATAATTACAGACATGTTTGCGTTACATATTACTTGTAGGTAAGGTAATAAACAGCCATCACATTATACTCTTAGTGGCCAAATCAGTGAAAAAAAATATCGTTAATGAAATTGAAATCGACTTTCACTCTATTCTAACATATCTGGTAATTATTTTACTTATCGTTTAGTTCACGTTTAAAATTGGATAAACGAAGCATGTAACGACAATTTAGGCTTACGACTTTATCACTTATAAACTGTCTCCTTTTGCTCGTATGAAGCAGACCAATTCAAAATAAATGATAAGTTCTTGAAGATTTTTATTATAAGCTGCACAAATTAATTTGTTTAATATCATCATATTTAGAAACTTTCATGTAATTGAAGTCATATTGTTGGGATTTACAGATCCACTGCCCATAAACTAGAAGAATACCAATGGGGCTTAAAGAGACAGTATTATACTTGAATGATGACTGAATTATCAAGAGAAAAATAAAGATAAATTTAATAGGACAAACAATCTACTTTAAGTGCAGACATTGAATCAGTTTCCCATCCAAAAGACAATTGAAGGAAGATGAATCAAGTAAAAATTTTAAGAGCCATAACAAGTTTAATTCAAAGGGTAGTTCCAAATAATTTACTGTCCCAATGCATATGTACTTTTTTAGCTGAATTATCTATAGAATCTTAAGATTAAGTCTTCCTCATGATATTGTCTATTCTCAAGATACACTATTTCAAAATCTGTTTAGTGTTATGAGTTTAGTGTGATTTTTAAATTACTGCGATTTTTATTAAAGAGTTATGCCACTTGATTTAAGAAAAATGTAACTTGATTGGTTTGAATATGATAACCAGAAATCGATACGTGAGCAATAGATCTTTTTTCAAATTTAAATCGAAATGAAGGAAAATTCGATTTACGATAAATTTGACAGATATGTATATTCTATAGTAAAAACTGACATAATGTTGCAATCCGTTGTTTTCCGTTAGAATGCAGTACGAATTCATTGTTAAGGATGCTCGCTGGTCATATTTTGGTCTTTTTGTCAGATTTTCGGAATCCTCGTGTTTTATCCATTTCTTAAACATGAAATTTTTTGCCCTTGAATCCCCGCTTTTTCTTTTATAATTCAATCATATATACCTTAAAATGGTATTTGACAAAATTTTATGAAATCCTTTTTATTTTTTCATACATTTTTGAGAGACTTTAGCAATGTTTAGTTGTCAATGCAAAGACAAAGAAAAATCCAGAGAAAACCCATTTCCTGCAAATTTTCAAGGCCTTATAGTTCTAAAATGAGCACATGAACCTATATTTTTTTCTTGCTTATTTGTTTACTATTCATATGTTCTCTCAAACTAAAACACCTATTTCAAATCCTATTTATTTCCTATTAGATCAGCGATCATCCTTAAGCAAATCAATGATAAAATACATGCACATTACATGAAGCATAAATCTTGAAACCCGACATGGCATAAATGACCACGTGATTCTTAAAAATATCCCGGATGTTCCATACAAGGTACATTGTAATTTTCAACGATCTCGATGAATATTGGCGATCTTCGAAATCGCAATATATCAAATATATTTTCGTGCACGCCGCATACAAACAACGAATTTTTTTTTGGTCAAAACGAAATATAATTTATGATGATGATCTATTATGGTCCGAATACCTTATTGTTTGTTCGTTATCCTTAATTATAACATACATGTATTTCACACAAAAAGTAGATATATTCGTAACATGAATAATTTTGCATCTTTCTGGTAAACAAAACAATATCATGCAATCTACCAGGCAAAATAATTTATCCTTTACATAAGTAAGACATTCCTTAATATATGGTTTGTTATTTTACTCTATTAAACACGAATTTCAGTTTTTTCTGTTGTCAACTGTCATTTAATCATTCCTTGTATCGTGACATAAAACACAGCAATGTGGCTAATGATTTCCTTCCAAGTTTATTTGATTTATTTTCTTGGTAATTTAATCCTCAAGAACATTTATGAATATGGAAGGGGTTATTTTGTGAAAACTAATGCGTGAAGTTCTAATTGGTAATTGAAAAAAACACGCAATCATTCTTTGACGCTGCCAAATAGTTTGAAGATGGTGAATACTGAAATTTTATCAAACTATCTTTCGAATTATCTGTCTTCTGAAATATAAATTTAATGATTCGTTGTTTGTTTTCTGGCGTATTTGAGGGGAGTTTGGCTATAAATACAAATCATTTACACCATCATGATAATTGAAATTTTGTGATTATAATATCTGATCATTCCGATAATTTAAATGTAAATTTTAAATTGATACATAAAATTTTTACTTTTATATTTAGGAAATTAAGGAGCAACTCCGTCATTCGTAGTATATTGCTATTGCTCTTTATTTTTGTATAATTTTGCATCAGAACATGTTCTGTAAAAGTTTGAGTCATTATTTACAGTGTGGTTTTCTATATTTCATGGACTTCTATTAAGGATTTGTAGATGAACATTTCAACAAGTCATGTTCCGTCTATAATTATTATTATAAAGTCATATTTAACTCTAGGAAGTGACGTAACAATTGCCGTCGCCAACGACTTTGCCATACAATGGTCTACGCGTAGTAATATAAAAACCATAATCCTTTGTATTTTATCGTTAAATCTTCTGAATACATGGAATAATTCAATGTGATAAACAGAATAACTAATCTCGAAATTCGAATACCAAAGATCTACAACTCGTGACCGAAAAACACATTAACGTCAAGTTGCAATTATCACTTGCATAACAGAACATGTTGATGACATATGAATATGAACGCTGCTTTGTTCTAGACCGACACGATGAGCAGAATTCTTAACCTGCTAACAGTCCACAGGAAGACGTGTTAACCCAAGCTGACTTTGCACTTACTCCTAAATGCTGCGTTTGTGGTTTGACCCGACGGAATCCCGAACGTTCGGCACTCGAGGTGTACTCCACGCAGACGCTTTAAAATTTGGATACTAGAATTATCATCAGTCAATCAGTGAATTGATTCTTCATTCGTATTATAAAAACTATGTTAAATTTGTGAAAAATAAGGAGTAACTCCCTCGTGCATAGCTCTGTCCTTTGATGGTATTGACTTTACCCTTTTTGGTCATTTTGTGTCTTCAGTGTCTTCAGTCAATCAGTGAATTGATTCTTCATTCGTATTATAAAACTATGTTAAATTTGTGAAAAATAAGGAGTAACTCCCTCGTGCATAGCTCTGTCCTTTGATGGTATTGACTTTACCCTTTTTGGTCATTTTGAGTCTTCAGTGTCTTCAGTCAATCAGTGAATTGATTCATCATTCGTATTATAAAACTATGTTAAATTTGTGAAAATAAGGAGTAACTCCCTCGTGCATAGCTCTGTCCTTTGATGGTATTGACTTTACCCTTTTTGGTCATTTTGAATCTTCAGTGTCTTCAGTAAATCAGTGAATTGATTCTTCATTCGTATTATAAAAACTATGTTAAATTTGTGAAAACTAAGGAGTAACTCCCTCGTGCATAGCTCTGTCCTTTGATGGTATTGACTTTACCCTTTTGGTCATTTTGAGTCTTCAGTGTCTTCAGTCAATCAGTGAATTGATTTATCATTCGTATTATAAAAACTATGTTAAATTTGTGAAAACTAAGGAGTAACTCCCTCGTGCATAGCTCTGTCCTTTGATGGTATTGACTTTACCCTTTTGGTCATTTTGAGTCTTCAGTGTCTTCAGTCAATCAGTGAATTGATTCATCATTCGTATTATAAAAACTTTGTTAAATTTGTGAAAACTAAGGACAAACTAAAACATAGCTCTGTCCTTTGATGGTACTTTACCCTTTTTGGTCATTTTGAGTCTGCTTCTCGGTGTTTGGGCTATTGCATTGGCTTTCACAGTTTTATGCCTGGGGCATATCTGAGTGGTAATTATTTCGACGAAGCTTATATCTTATGCATCAAAATTCTTACCATAGGCTAGTTAATCAAACATTCAACAAGATATTGAGAAGGGAATTTTAGACACTTCGGCACCAGGACAATTCGGCATTTCGGTAATGTTGAAATATCCTTTTAAATGGATGCTGAAATGTCCTGGAACCCAAGTCTCTTGTTACCTCCACAAGGTGACAAGGAACCAGCGAGCTCCTGCAAGTTTACATTGTCAATAAAAAATTTCCCCAAATTTTCAGATTTACAACTAATTTTTGCCTCCAAATACCAAACTGTTATACCATAAATCAATTACTACATTATTTTTATGAATTCAGATTTAATTTACTGTACTATTTCCCTTTGGAGGATTATTGGAGTTACGAATGCAATGTCAGGTCTACTGGGAAATGAAATATATAAACTCAGACACAACGAAATAATCTACTCCTAAGATTGGATCGTTTTCACGTCAAAAAATATTAAATTGTGTTATTTTGAGAAAAATATTTTATGAAGTAATTTAGACACTTGGTTGCGAAATATATTATCCAATTCTGAGTTTAAGATATTGATTGGAAATTTAACCATTTATCTAATTCGCACAATGTTTATCCACTTTAAAGCAAATGCATTAAATCAAAACCATGAAAACCAGTCTAAATAGAATAATAACATTTTTTAAGTATTTGAGTTTTAAAATGCTTACATTTTTAGATGTCATTTAGAATAGAGAATGGAAACTGAGAATGTTTCAAAGAGACAACAACCCGACCAAAGAGCAGAAAACAGCTCAAGGCTACCAATGAATCTTCAACGCAGCGAGAAAATCCCGCACCCGGAGGCGGGATTCAGCTGGTCTCTTAACAATAATGTATACTAGTTCAGCAAGATGGACGAACACTTAACTCCGAAACATAAAAATGTACATAAATAAAAAAAAAAACACACTAGACTAACAAAGGCTAGAGGTTCCCTACTTGGGAAACACCATTTCTTCCTATTTCATTTCTTTCTTGTTCTTCGGGCGTATAAACTTCAACCTGGTTCTTGGTTAAAACGTATGATTGACAAACATGTCATCAGTAAAAAAGTTTGAATCCAGCTCGTGACAAAGACTATTCGATAAAGATAGACTATTTTCCTGAAAATTTCTAGTGGTTCAATCCTGGTATTCCAGTACAACTTAAAATTCTTATTAAAATGTCATATAATTTGTTTACAGTAAAACTTTGACTACACGGATCAATTTAAGTACAACATTAAAATGAAACCGGTTTATCGTTGGCCAGCTCAACATTGCGCGGATTTATTGATCACAAACTGGTTTAAGTTAGGTTAAAGATTTGAAACTGGGTTTCAATTTAGTCTGAAACCAGTTTGATGCTTAACGGTTTTGCGTTAAATAAAAAGTTTGGTTAAAAAAAATAACAGGATGGCTGACATTGCAGCCGTTTCATGCCTATTTGATTTAGTTCTTGAATCAGAGGAAGATATTTCTTCAACTTGTATTCAGTTCTTACACTCAAGTTCAACCATTATGCCAGCGCTCAGTTCAACAGTAGTCATTATAACAAGGCGGCGGAGAAAAGCTCGAGTCACCAATTATGCTGAGGCAATACTACCATTGTACAGAATGAATGATTTCCGTGACCGATTTAGAATGCACAGACATACATTTGAGTCGCTTGCTATGAAGTTATCACCTATACTGATATATGAAGTTATCACCTATGCTGATATATGGTGAGCAAGTTGGTTTTATGAAATCCACAGTTGAAAAACAGTTGTTGATTTATATCAAATATGTTAGCACACAGCTAACACCACAAACAGCTGCTTACATATTTGGAGTTTGTGAAACGCATTTCATCTGTTATATGTTCAGAGTTAATGCCACTACTAATCAAATGGCCATTTGACCAAAATGTACAGCAGACTATTAATGAGTTTCAAGAGTTGAAAGGATTTCCAGGAGTGCTTGGTGCCATAGATGGGTCCCATATTCAATTCGAACACCGACTGAACATCCAGAAAATTACATAAATTGGAAGGGATTCCATTTAATTCTACTTCAAGCAATATGCGATGCAAATATGCATTTTCTAGATGTTTATTGCGGCTGGCCAGGGTCCGTGCATGACTCAAGGATGCTTAAGAATTCAAATGTTTATTCTCTTGCAAATAACACTGATACTTTATTTTCTGGCAATAGTCACTTACTAGGAGATTCTGCTTATCCTTTGCAGGATTGGCTTCTAACCCCTATAAAGATTATGGAAACCTGAATGCCTCTCAGAGACACTATAATTACATTCATATTTCGACCCGTATGTCCGTAGAAAGATCCTTTGGTTCACTGAAAGGCCGATTCAGACGTTTAAAACTCATGTTAGATATGGAACGCATAGTAAATATCGTTCTTAGTTGTTGTACACTGCATGAATTTTGTTTAGACAGTGATGACAGCTGTGATGAATATATAAATGAAGGTGAAATGGATGAAGAAGAGATAAATAACGTTCAGTATGTCTTTGGCGCTAGCATGTCCATGTCATCAAGTATAAAATGAACTACATGCATGTGCCTCTTTATTCTATTATACTGACTTTGGGTGTCTATTGCATTTCCCTGACGTCCATCTTTATGTTTATCACAGTAACTATATTGGGAAGCAAAAACCAAACCTGCATACAAGCAAAAGTAGGTCACAGTGATCAACATTTTCTATTTCATTGCCTGACATTGAAGTTTATGTCAGGCAGAATTCATATGTGATGGAAGGTATGCATCCAAGCAAAAGTAAGTTACTGTGACCAAAATATTCCACTTTAAAGTCGAACACTCTGACAATTTTGAGAACAAAGCAATCTTTTTAATTGTTGATTACCTTTGTTTTTTCTATTTCAATTTTTGATCAAACAGTAAAGGAAGGGGTTGGTAAGGTACCTGTCAGAGATGTTTAACTTCACCACAAATTAACATGCACCTATTCATGGTCAATAACTGTTGTTCATTGATGTATATGTCGTCTGTTTATTGCCCTAGGGTGTGTTTTTGTGTTATGGTTAAGTTGGCCATAATTGTAGCCTATAAGGTTATTGTTGATTTTACACGTCTAATGAACTTAATCCTGATAGGCGGTCTATGGTTATTGACAGCAATGCCAAGCCTTCCAGGGTTATCAGACAGCCAATAATAACTTGGATTAAACTTGAAAGACAAAATGCACTGATGGGATATATATGATTGTAAATTGTTAATGTAGATGGCTGTGAATTTGGAAAAGTAAAACCTGTGTCTCCTGGGCAGCTTACTCTTTGACTTTTGTCACAGGCGAGATAAACAAATATAAATCTCACTTTTATTGTAACAGAAATTTGCAACAAACAACTGTTGGATGAACCATTTTTTTAAACAAACAACTAATAAATGAACTCATCATTTAAAACGTGTCAGGAAATCACAAAAAAACTTTCAACTTAATAGTGAAATCATGTTCAAAATCCCATCTTTAAATGATATCATTATAGGTAAATACAAAACAACAAATGATAGTGAAGGCAGAGTGAAACATCAAAAACAGAAATTGACTAGTCATTAAGCTTCCATATAGTGCTCTGTGTTCATATGCCACATTCAAAATTCAAAATTTACCTTTTCTCTGTAAATTGATCGATTAATTTTGCCATCAAATTCAGTTTTGCTTGTTCATTTTTCATCTTTTCTTCATGTTGGGATTTCAGTTGCTCTAAAACAGTGTTCTGACTAGTTTGAATATCTTTGTGTATGTCTTTCAGAAAACCAATTACATTTTTTTCAGATGCATTTCTTTTTGATTTTTCATTATCAAACACTTCTGTACTTGGTTTCCTTTTACATGTAGGCGTTGATGCATGACATACATGGAAGAAGTCTCACTGCTGTTTACATTATTACTGCTAATGGAATCATTTAATTCACTGTTCTTATTATGGTCATTGTCTCCTGAAGTCCATTTCAGTTAAACAGGTTTGACATAAACAGGTTAGGGCGATAGCCGTAGGCTTCATTCAACTTGTTAAAAAATGGGGATTCTTTGCGATCGTTGGTCCACAACATCTCTGTACTGCTTTGTTAAGTTTTTCCATTTCTGTTCACATTGCGTCCCGCTGAAAGTGTCTCCCAATTCGGAAATTTTAGAAGCTACTAGTATATTTTCCCAGACTGATTTTTTCTTAATGCCAGTTTTGTTAAACAGCTTATCATTTTCTGTGTGTAAATTTATCAATTTTAACACTGCTTCCTTGTTCCATGTAAGACGTTTAGAAATAGATGATTGCAATTCAATGTCATCACAAGTAGGTACTTCAACATGGTCAGTTGATTCATTCATATGTGATGAATTTGTTGAATCTGGAAAAAAATTAAAGCTGAAATGGTTCATATATCCCAGGATTGAGCTTCCATAGGTAACGTTGCATGTGTAGTGATATATATCGACCTCACTGTGCTTAAATAGATGTGGGTACCCAGTAATTACAATATGGACGAAGGCAGCGTCTGTTGAAACTTACTGCGGGTAAATTTTCGTAATGCCACGGTTATAGATAAACATTGCTATTGATTAAGTAAAATTCTAAAAGGTTCCTCTCAATTCCATTCATACAGTACAGAAAGAGTGTTCCCATAATAATTCACTGTGATAGTGGTATTGCTTTAACATATTTCAGTTTGACCAATCTTGTTACCGTCTTTTGCATCTAGAGTGATAGCAGTGAACCTTTAAATGCAAAAGAAAGTCAGAAGACTGTTCAAACAGAAAAAAATTAAGCCATACCACTAAGAATGGTGGTGCCACTATCATGAAATTTATTATCACAGTAACACCCTTTCTGTACTGTATCTGGAACCACATATATTTTTATTTAGCCTAAAAAGAAAATATATTGATTACCTACGAATGGTTTTGTACATATGATGTCATCCCAATTGGCCCAGTCGATCAGGGTATTTATCAAATATGGATTAACATCTTTCACAATTTGCTCTCCTACTTCCGTTAAATTTTCCAATATGTGTGGATAGACTTGAACCATCTTTTTCTTTACAATGATGGAGTATCCGCTGGATCTGCCTTTCTTCTGAAAGTAACTGCACGCTTTTCATTATCTGTAAGATATGGCTTCAGGAGTCCCTTGGATACTATATATTTATGGTATATACAAGACCTAATTCTAACAGTGGTCCAATTGCTTCCCCTCTGATTAAAGCTTAGTTAGCTCTACAAAAAAATATATGACATTATATGCACACTATTCAAAACATTTTTGAATTCATGACAACAGGGCAGTTAACTTTAGTGAATGTGTACAGGACTGACTATTACTCTTACCAGTAGTTACTTTTCCATCACACCCGTGTGATAACAACTGTGGAAAACCCTTGACACCTGCTACACTGCAAAACAATTTCCTTCAAGTCTGCAATCATGGACTGGCACTCGAACCTCTCAAACCACCTCCGGAGGTAGTTTGATTGGTTTGGGAAACCAGTTTCAGTTTTTACAGAAATAAATACCAAAACCGTTTCTGCTTTTGAAACAGTTTGACACCGGTTACGTAAATAAACGGAAAGTTTGGTAAACTTCAAACCTAAACCAGTTTGTGATCAATAAATCCGCCCATTATGTTTGCCCAAGCATTAAAAATACTTTCAGAACATGTTTGTAGCCCCTCAGGGATTTCTTTGTACTTTGTCTCAACACGATTACTTTTTGGTTGACCTACTACTGATTAAATACTATAGTGTTTAAAATTCACTACATCGCGCTGTCTGTAATAACAGGTCACCTATTATTTCATTTACTCGCAAATTCTGTCACACAGGATGTCTTCACAAAACAGGTAATTTATCCGATTGGAGCAGTTTAATGGTATATTACATTAGATGTGTCATCGTTTGGGATTTTTTTATACATTACTAAGGTCCACAGAGAATCCAGATGTACAAAGCAATGATCTAGAAAGGTCTAGTAAACAAATTTCATTCGAAAGCATTAGGATAATTACTTGAAGGTCACTCTGTTTTTTTAGAGGCATTTATGTCGTAAAATATCGTAAAGTACTGATTTTAGACAGAAGCGGCAAATTACCGATGTTTATATATGGCGTGCCCCCTAAAGTGCCACAACCCAAGGCAATTCTTTAAAAGGCCGTTTGCCGTCAGCTGAACCTCAGCCTGCAGTAGAAACAGCTTTAAGTATATGCATATTTACAATTTTGAGAAGTATAAAAATAGCTTCTTTATATAGGCGAAAGTCATTTGTTGTCGTTTAATATGATTTACTAAAACACTTTTACGTATAAGATGTATGTAATGACATTGAATTTAAAATTAAAATGCATCAAAATATGTTTCATTGGTCCAAAAATGCTTGGTTGTTACGTAAAAACTGTAAAAAATGTTTGCCATACGCTATATAACCATGTAGATTTTTCCTTCTTGATTTATGTGAGAAACAATTGGACTGTGGTCTCACCACAATTAATACAGACAGTACTTTAGGATAATTCTTTCATTTCGACTACAGTCTATATGTCAATAATCTTTTCTTCTGTGGTTATGCTAGAAAGACATTTTATTGACATTAATGATGGCAAGATCATTTTTTATATTACTGGATTCTTAGAAATTGAATAAACAAATGGAGATGTCAATCTATATGCAATTTCTTTTATCCAATATAGTTAGATTAATCCTAAATATTGGGGAGTTTGACCTGATGGGGATATTTTAAGTATTATGTCTAATTCTTCTTGTCTGTACCTTTAAACCGTTTCATTTTTTATACATATTTACAATATTTTTATAGAATATATTGACTTTTTGTTGATGACACTAATTATCTAAGATAAAACGTATGTATAATATATAGCTAAATAGTTTATTTATTTGTTCACAATTTTTATTTGGCATTTCTTTATCATTGTTTGGCTTTTATCTTTTAACGAAAATACAACACGTTGTATAGTGAAGCAGTCGGGTATTTTTAATTACCCTAGCTTGTGAAAATTCAGTTTAAAATATAAAAAAGTTAAAGCAAAAAATCATCTAAGTTCAGAGCTACTTTTTACTTCCAAATATTTTGGAAGGAAGATACCAACTGAAATTTAAAAATGAACTACTGCTTTTCAAACTGAACTAAATTTAAACTTTACAGGCAGTGTCATCAACATTAGGATGGTATTTCCATTTCTCCTATTCTTGACGTGTTTAATCGGTGGGATAAAAATACATAATATCTTTAAGCACTTCGCAGTGATTAAATTTCTACGTGGGAATTACCGCCCTTTTTTCTACAGTTATTGGAAAGATAAACTAGAGAAGTCCCGAAATGACGTCTATGTAAACAAACAACATTTAAACAACATTTTCTTGAGGTTTTTGTCGAAAATCATAGGAGAAACAGATTCTCCTTCAATTTACTCTTGAGTTATGGAATTTCTCCACCCTCAATAGTTAAATTTTAGATTTTAACACGCTCGCTAAAGGCTCACTCGTACCTGAAGGAGAATCTATATTTCAACAACTGTTTCACTTAAAATTTATATTATAAATACATGTATTAAATACAAAATAATCCTTGCAAGATTTTTTGAAAAATATCGTCAACCAGAGTTACAAAATGTAAAAAATAACCATACAATGTAATTGCAGGCCCAGTTCAGAAATTAAACCGCTTTCAAAACTACAAATGTAATTTCATACGTGATGCTAAAAAGTCCTTATGACTAAAGGGAAAACATCCGAAATTGTACTAGTACTGGATACTGTCTGATTCATACGATGTACGTGGTCCTTTCAACAATAAATATCTCAATTTTGTGGTGAAGGCCGGTTGATTCATTGTTATTTAATGAACGTTCTATGGCAATTATTACATATGCGTCTTGAAAATAAAAGCTGCAGGTGGATAGCATGCAACATGCAACGAATTCTCACTGTCACCGAAGAAGTTTTAAGAGTTGTGTAGGGAAGGGTTTATCAGCCTACTGTAGCCGCCATTAACCTATTCTTTTGAAATCAAGAAGAAGCTGAGAACCCTAACAAGAGCGTATAAATGTAGAAATCCTACAATAAATCAAAATTTTGTTGAGCAAATTCAAATACCAAAAAGTAGAACCTATTCGGCCGAGAAATGTGAGAAAAATAATCAGTCATGATAAAAAATGTGAGACTAGACTGGACAATTCCATCCTCGGGTTCACATTTTCTATCATCAGAAACTCGGCAAGCATCGTTTCTGACTGGAAAATGTGAACACTCGGATGGAATTGTCCCATCTCACATCTTAGACCACGACTGATTTTTATAATCTCACCCATCGGTGAGATAAGAAATCCACGTGCCCTTTACCGCCAGACCGTCTAGTCAGGCTTTTTACATAATACGTTTAAAATATATACAATTGTACATTCTTTACAAGACTTATTAGTCAAATATAAAGTTTACATTAAAGTGAGCACTGTTCACAAGAACCATTAAACTCATTAGAATTGTATTAAAACAATTCCGCAAACTCGGGCGCATGTTTAATATATTATAACGTCTCAAAAGGGGAAGTAACTCGCTGGTGTAAACAACGGCATTCAATTCATTTTTGGGTTGTTGTTTCGAGTGTTTGGGGTGAGAAACAGAATCAAACACAATGGAAAGTATAAGACTGGAAAATCTCAGACACCCTCGGGCAAGATTTCCAACGTCTGCAACTCGGCAAGCCTCGTTGGAGGACGGGAAATCTTACCCTCGAGTGTCTTGTACTTTCCCCGGTGTTGGATTATGTCTTTGTTGTATTAGAATTATCCTGCAGCTATTATGTTTACATTCTCATATTTATTTGATTGTCTACTTCCTTTTTATATAAGATTTAATCTATAGTATTAGACACTTACTAGTGTTATTATTTCTTTTAACTATTTCTTTTTTTTAAGTTGTTTCTTTATATACTCGTAACATTAAATTACTGTTAAAGTATTCTATCTATAATACTAAATTTACGAATTAGCCGAATTGGCGGCAAAATGCGTGGTTTAAAATAAACAATGTATGGTTCAGATTATAAGGGTTATTATCGGATTTGACAATCTGCATTTATAAATTTAAACTGCAGTTTTATTTATGTGCAAATGGAATTTTTATGCACTTTTCCGATATGAATTCTCCCAACATATCCTTTAGAAGGTTCTCGAATGCACCATTTTAACACATTGATTTAAATAAATAAGTATGCACATATTTTAAATGTCTTTCTGTTTGAAATTACGGAAAAAGAATAAAACAAATTAAAAACATTCTCCTTCGAGTGGGATGTTTCCGCTTCATGGATTATTGTTTCCGCTTCATGGATTGTTTTTCTACAATAACCAATTTCTCCTAACTGTAAAGGTTATGAACTTTGAAGATTATGAAGAAGTAAGGTAAAGTTCAGAGGAATTCCTAACAGTTTTTTGGATTGCTCGGATGTTTACCTTGCACAAAGTGATAAAACCAACCATTAACTATTTTCACATTATTTGTTATTTGACCTGTCTAAATATATCTCTACCATACAATTCTCTGTAAGCCCTAGATAAAAATATTTTTAACAAATGGTCATCTTTATCATTAACGGCGAAATTTATCTCGGACATCTTTGATAAATATAAACGTGGACAGCACACGCAGCCACACATTAAAAATGCTTTTATCGTCTGATTATTGGATATATTTGTGAATTAAGCCTCACTTGCCCTGCCCATGATGGCAATGGAACAATTGGAACAATTATTTTCTAAAAATTTGCTCTACCAAACTCACGGCATCTTTTGAAAAATTCATCCGCCACTAAGGAAATGTTTACTTTCATATTTATTCTGAAGGAAAAAGGTAATGCACTATGAAATGTGTATTAAATGAACTTTTCATCAAGTTCCAGTTCAGAATTAATTTTAACAATAAAAATATTGACAATTTATGTGGTTGTGTTTTCGTCATAGATTTTGACTTTGATGGAACCTTAAGGTTCATTTTGGTAATTCTACGTGGCATACAGTCTACTTCATCAGTGGATACATCTTCGGTAGTAACGAACAGCCGCAAATGACAATTGGGTCGCGTTGACCTACATTTCACGCTTCATTGAATTTGGTTAAAGTTTGCATTAATATCCATTTCTGGAATACTACATTATATACTCTCTCAAAAAAGAAACGCAACATCAGATTATCTTTTTGAAATATTATTTTTCCGGACAAATAACCAATAAATATCAAAATATATGTACACATGATCATAATTACACCTTCATAAAAAGTTTCCAGGTACAATCATTTAAATTCATCCACCCGTAAACGACTTTGGTCGCAATCTGGGACACCCTACGATTTACGCATTGCCAAAAACTGGGTCGACTTTCACGTGCAAATCATGGGTTATTTTTTAGCTCAGTCAGTCGGTATAAAAACCCGGTATTTCTTTTCATGAATGCATTCGTAAAATAAAATTCTGATGAGGTGACGCTATGCCAAGGTTAGACGCTGCTACCCGGAATATCGCTATCGGACGACTAGAGGCCGGAGAATCACAGAATGCTGTTGCTGTAACGTACAATGTTCATCGTAGCACAATTTCACGCCTTTGGGGACGCTACCTGCAGCTTGGTACTACGACAGATCGGCCACGTTCAGGGCGCCCGCGTGTTACAACCAGGGCGCAAGATCGTTACATCAGACTTTTCCATCTGAGGAATAGGACTATTGCTGCAACAGAAACAGCTGTAAACGTCCCTGGGTTGCGCCGTATATCAGCACAGACAGTACGCAATCGGTTACGTTCTCATGGATTGAGGGCAAGAAGACCTTACTTTGGAGCAACACTGAGACGCCAACACCGCCGAGCGAGGGTTAGATGGTGTACTACAGTTCGTGCATGGAATTTACAGAACTGGAGAAGAGTATGGTTCAGCGATGAGTCACGTTTTCAACTGGAAAAGCGAGATGGTCGCATACGTGTGTATAGGCGCCGAAACGAACGTTTTGCGCAAAACTGTGTTGTGGAGAGAGACAATTTTGGCGGAGGCAGTGTTATGATGTGGGCCGCTATTTCTTATGCCAGAAACACACAGCTGATACATATCCAAGGCAATCTGAACGCTGTTAGGTATAGAGACGAAATTTTACGACCTCATTTATTGCCCGTAATTGACATTCGGAGAGAAATTTTTCAGCACGACAATGCCCGACCACATACAGCACGTGTAACAGTAGACTTTTTAGAACAACAGAATGTCAATGTGATCCGTTGGCCGTCACGATCACCCGATCTTAATCCAATTGAACATTTGTGGGATGAAGTGGATCGGCGCGTGCGCCAACGACAACCACCACCGCAAAATCTGCAACAATTACAGCAGGCACTTCAGTTTGAGTGGCAAAGGATACCGCGTGTTCGAACTCAGCGTTTAATTCAATCTATGCCAAGAAGAGTCGGGGCTGTGTTACAAGCAAATGGTGGACATACCAGATATTGACAATTTATGAGTGATTTATTGACAATATGTGACAAACTGTGATATTCCAAGGTAAAAGAACTCATGAACAAGAAGTGTGCCAATTTTTGCATTCCTGTGTAAATTATTTATATCATAAATTATGAAAATAATATATGAAGTAAATTTCCTATTTTCTGTATGTTGCGTTTCTTTTTTGAGAGAGTATATATAGACATGAAACTATCAGTTGATACCACCTACTTGACAAGAAAGTTTATGGGAAGCCAACCACAACATCCACATTGAGTTCCTGTTCCATGAATAACATAGCCGCAACAACTTTTTATAGTCAATATGGCCACCATAAAAAAATGGTTATTTTCCCGCGCCCGCGCGGGTTCAATGTCTAGTATTTATAAAATTTATATTAAAAAAATATGGCATGTCTATTTTCTCCATTACATATATCCACGCTGTGGTAGCAAAAATTATTCTATGATAATTCCAAGTTGTTTTCAAAACATCAAATGCAGTAATTTCATTGGCTAGCAGCAACTGCCGGTAAAATGTTTATAACTTGATAAATTCCTTTCATGATGTCGTGCGTATGAATACGTACGCATGCAATTAGTGAAAGGGGAAATGTTAATTTCAAATGGAAAACGTCATATGTCTGCATTACTTTTGAATTATAAATAAAAAAGGTTATTTTTACGGAATTTATCAATGTGTAAACTCGGGCTTACCACTCACTCCTTCGGACTTTTATTTAGTTTATGAGTGAATCGCCCGAGTTTACACATTGATAAATTCCGTAAAAATAACCTTCATTACTATAATATACATTCACTGTATAAATGCATGTAATTCCATTTCAGCTGAATCGATAGAGTGTCAATTACAACTTGATAAATGATGAACTATTTTTTTCAAAATGTACAGCTTACTAATCTGCCTCCATGGGAATTTTCAAACGAGTAATCTAATTTAAATTTGAAATAATAAATGATTCAGCGACTTGCTATTAAAATTTGAAAAAAAATAATTTAGTGGTTTTAAAATACAAACTGCAGAAAACTTATTTTTTAGCTCGCTTGGCCTATATGGCCACGTGAGCTATTGCTGTCACTTGGCGTCCGTCGTCCGGTGTAAACTTTCCTTTAAAAATCTTTTCCTCTGAAACCGCTTGGCCAAAATTGGACCACACATTGGTGGAACGGTCCTTGCGTGACCCCCTTCCAAACTTATGTCCGGAACGCCCGACTCCTATCCGGCATGGCTGTTGTTACTAAAAATACATATCCAACTATATCGGTCATCACGTGTGTCATGTTTCCGGAAATGAAACGGAGTTTACGTCTTTGTTTTTTATTTACTTGTTTTATACACTTATTGTTAAATCCGGCATGTTTGGAAAATTTGTCAAAGCCAAAAATTGTACTTTTTCTCAGGAAATTTGTAACTTCATGACACCAAAGCGTAAGTTAACATGTGGCATATTTTTCTTTATATATGTATAAACCTTGTCAGACAAGAATAATCTTTTTAAGTCGTCCTAAACAGTTGACAACCATTTTTTTGGTCATTTTACACGAGCTGTTAATCATACTTTTTTCACATTAAATCTTAAATCCAGATGTGCTAATTTGTATACCCTTTGCTATAATTAAGGTATTTTCTCTAGAAAAGTATTTAATTTGCGGTTTTTGTTTATTGTAAATTACACACATCGATTCGTAAAACAAGGCTACTATTTTCTACTGTAAACCTACAAGCACATGTGTGCTACTGTTTTTACTGTAACTGAATTATTTGATTACATCTATTATGAACTTTGAATTTGTTAGACTATTAGTATTATGACAAGCATTGTATGACACAAGTTTAGTGTTGAACACTTCATTTAACAGAAAAAGATGATTTAAAACCAAATATTGTGTTTTGAGTATTGATACTTAATTGTGTACTGTCATGCTATATTCTTGCAATGCTAATTGTTAGTAAGTATTGCTTATTTTGTATTTTTCAGTTTTTCACCCTCTCAGGTGGGTTTGTTTATCAAGTAAAGAATTAGAAGTTTAATTAGTCTTTCTTGTGAGCCATAACAGTGAAAAAGCTTCGACCAGTCGTGACAATGGCAACCTACTTAGACCGTGAGCGAAAGCTAACAACACCTGGTAATGAGTTGTATTTAGACAAGGTGCGTAAATACAAAAGACAACTAACATTGATTCAAAAGGACATTGAAACATGCCTAGATTCTACTAAAGGAACCACTAGAGATTCAGAAAAAGTATTAGTAACAGTGTTGGAAAAAATAATGCAATTTATTCAAGAATATGAAAGTGTGTCTGACCACTTTTTAAACTTTCTGCTTAGAATTAGGACAGCAGACAGTGAGAAGGAGAGATCAATACATATTCAAGAAAGGGACACTTTAAAGTTCAAAGTTGAAGCAATTTTAAAACAGCATGAACAGAGAGAAGTCGCTCATATAAAACAGAGTCGTTCAATTTCAAATCACAGTCACTTATCAAGTAAATCTGATATATTAAGGAAAAAAGCACAATTAGAGACAAAAGTAAAATACAGTGAGAAGCAGGCTTATCTTTTAAGACAAAAGGCAGCCTTAGAGGCAGAATTAAGTATCCTTCAGATTAAAGAAGAGACTGAGGTGTTAGAGTCAGAGATACGAATAATGGAAAATGAGTCCATGTTAGGAGACGATGATGATTTAGACTCTGTATCCGAAGTTCAAATAGAAAGAACAAAAGAATATGTTCATAATCTACATATACCGGTTACACAACCAAGTGCAATTGTGAACGCACCTATTCATGAACAACCATATGTACGTGCACAACCAAGTGCAATTGTGAACGCACCTATTCGTGAACAACCATATGAACATGCACAACCAAGTGCTATTGTGAACACACCTGTTCGTGAACAACCATATGTTCATGCACAACCAAGTACAATTGTGAACACACCTGTTCGTGAACAACCATATGTGCATGCACAACCAAGTACAACTGTGAACACACCTGTTCATCAACAACCATATGTACTTGCACAACCAAGTGCAATTGTGAAAGCACCTGATCATGAACAGCCATATGTACATGCACAACCAATTGCAATAGTGAGTACACCAGAACAGCAATCTGCACAATTTAGTGCATTTGTGAATGGACCTACACTATATGTGCCTCCTGATGTAAACAACAATAATTCGCAAATTGAACTCTGTAATTTGATCACGAAGATGATGGCTCGGAAGGATATTGTTTTATCACGACTTACCAAATACAATGATAGCCCATTTCAGTTCCTATCTTGGAAAGAGACATTTAAAGATGTTATGAAAGAACTTAGTGTGACTCCTTCAGAAGAGTTGGATCTTCTCCTAAAGTGGCTTGGTCCAGATTCAGCAAGACAAGCAGAAAGTATCAAAGCTGCCAGTGCTAGTGATCATGTTGGTGGTTTACACAAAATTTGGGACCGCTTAGATGTTCGGTATGGAAGTCCAGAATTGATAGAGCAATGCTTGAAAACCAAACTTGCTAACTTTCCGAAGTTAACCAATACTGCCAAAGATTACGAACGCCTGTATGAATTATATGACATATTATGTGAAATCCAATTTGTTAAAAACAATCCACAATATTCACAAGTTCTCGCTTATTATGACTCCTCAACTGGTGTTAATCAGATCGTAAATCGTCTTCCTCATAACTTACAGGAAAAATGGTCAACAGAAGCTATAAAATACAAGAAAAGGCACAACATGTTGTACCCGCCGTTCTCATTCTTTGTTGACTTTACTTACGACATGGCAAAATGGCGTACAGATCCCAGTTTTCAGTATGCTCCTCAGACAAGTAAACCTACGAATCCTGCTAGTATGCAATCTAATTTGCGTGTATCCACTCGAAAAACTGATGTATCCACAGGAGATGAGAAACAAGTTTGTCCTATTCATGGAACAAATCACGATCTCAATGAATGTAGAGCTTTCCGTCAAAGGCCAATGACTGAACGTATGGACTTGTTAAAGAAAAACAGGCTTTGCTTTCGTTGCTGCAGTCTTCAGAAACATTTGCAAAGAAGCTGTAGGGAAAATGTACATTGTAATATTTGTAAAGGTTCAAATCATCCAACAGCTTTACACATTTACAAACAAGACCAAAACATAAATACATGTAATGACTCTCAATCTGTAAATGACTTTGAAAGTAACGAAGAAAGTGAGAAGATTCACGAAGGGGAGCTTGACAACATATCACATGTATCAGCTATTTGTACAAAGATTTGTGGAAATCCGTTAAGTAGTAGCAAGTCTTGTGCTAAGATTTTGCCAATTTATGTTTATCCAAAAAATAAACCACACATGGCTGAGAAAGTATATGCAATCATAGATGACCAAAGTACTCATTCATTAGGTACATCAAACTTTTTTGATATCTTTAATGAGAATGCTGAACATATCAATTTTACGTTATCATCATGCTCAGGCAAAGTATCTACAATGGGTAGAGTAGCAAGACATTATACGATTGAAGCGTTAGATCATAGTACTTCTATAAACATTTCATCACTAATTGAATGCAACGACATACCAAACAACCGTGATGAGATACCATCAAGAGAGGTGGCAGCTAGTCATGCTCATCTTAACGACATAGCCTCGCATATACCACCTATTGACTGGAATATTAAAATTGAACTACTTATTGGTAGAGATGTGATTCAAGCCCATCACGTTCTTGATCAACGCTTGGGAGGTGACAACTTGCCCTATGCTCAAAAGTTGCCACTAGGGTGGGTGATTGTAGGAGAATCTTGTCTCGGACAGATTCATCGAACGGAAACTGTAACTGTAAACAAAACTTTCATTTTGCCAGATGGACGCACCTCTCATTTGCAACCTTGTGTAAATGCGTTTACTGTAAAACCTGAGTCTATCTTTGAGAGAACACCTCACGATGAAACTGTTGGACCTTCAATCGAGGACAAACTATTTATAGATTTGATGGATTCAAAAGTGAAACGAGGGTCAGATAATCGGTGGACTGCACCTCTTCCGTTTCGCCAAGACAGACCTGTATTGCCTAATAATAGAGTACAAGCAGTGCAGAGAGTTAATTCTTTGGAACGTAGTCTTCACATGAACCCTAACAAAAAAGAGCACATACTTGAATTCATGAATAAAATGTTTGTGAACAAACATGCAGAGAAGGCACCAAATCTACCCATAGGAAATGAATGTTGGTATCTTCCTTTTTTGGGGTGTATCATCCAAAAAAACCTGGAAAAGTGAGAATTGTTTTTGATTCGTCGGCTAAGTTTAGCGGAACTTCATTGAATGATGTCTTAATAAAAGGACCAGATCTAACAAACAATTTATTAGGTGTTTTACTTAGATTCCGTAAAGAGGCGGTAGCAGTGACAGCAGACGTTGAACAAATGTTTTACAACTTTAAGGTAACAGATTCACATAGAGACTATTTGCGTTTTGTATGGCACGAAAACAATGAAATTGATCGCCCTCTTATTGACTACAGAATGACCGTACATGTTTTCGGGAATAGCCCATCCCCCTCTGTTGCCACATATTGTTTAAGGAGAACAGTGCAAAATGCAGATAATGACATTCAAGACTTTGTTTATAACAACTTTTATGTTGATGATGGGTTGATGTCATGCCCAGATGTTGAGTCCGCAGTTGATCTTATGAAGCGTTCTCAAAAGGCTCTTGCAGACGGTGGTGGATTGCGACTCCATAAAATTGTGTCGAATAGTAAAGCTGTTCTTCAAAGCTTCCCTTCGGAAGACTTATCTTCTGACCTCAAGGACCTGGACCTTGGATCTGAAACTCCTCCTGTACAACGCAGTCTAGGACTTTCATGGGACATTTCTGTCGATCAATTTACATTCAAAGTGTCTTCAGAGAAAAAGCCTTACACTCGCAGAGGCGCATTGTCGGTCATTAATAGCATATTTGACCCTATTGGGTTTGCGTCTCCAATTACAATGAATGGAAAACTAATTCTCCGAGAGATGATGTCAGAATCTGGGCCTGCAAATTGGGATGAAGATCTCCCTGACCATTTGAAATTTAGATGGGAAAATTGGGTATCCTCATTGGCTCATCTTCAAAACTTACAAATACCACGTAGGTATTCAGACATATCATTTTTAAACGCTACACATTTGGAGGTTCATGTATTCAGTGACGCATCAAAGGACGCTATAGCATCTGTGGCTTATTTGAAATTGTTTGGTGAGAATAAAAGTGAAGTCTCCTTTCTGATGGGAAAAGCTAAAGTGTCGCCATTGCACGGTCATACAATCCCGCGTTTAGAGTTATGTGCAGCTGTGCTTTCAGTCGAGATTGCAGATACTTTGAAAGAACACCTAAAATTAGACTCGACTTGTTTTCATTTTTATACTGACAGTAAGGTCGTTTTAGGTTACCTAACTAATGAAACACGTAGATTCTATGTTTATGTGAGCAACCGAGTAAACCGAATAAGAACATCAAGTTCTCCAAGCCAATGGAGCTACATTTCTTCTGATCTGAACCCAGCAGATGTAGCAACAAGAAGCCTCAATACTATAGATTTACCCAGTTCAGTCTATCTGCGGGGACCAACATTCTTGAGTCAAGATTCAGATATTGGAAAACAATTGTATCCACTTGTTGACCCAAATCATGATAAAGAAGTCCGTCCTTCCGTGGTAACGAACAAAACTGACATTAACGAGGAAATAGGATTGTCAAGCAGGTTTTCTCACCTTGCATCTTGGAATAGTCTAGTAAGAGCTATTCATTTTCTTAAAGCTTTTATTAGAAAATTACATCAAGAGAGTCCGCCTTCTCGACAAGAAGTGGAACAATTTATCTTGAAAACAGTACAAGCAGAGGCATTTTCAAACGATATCAATGCAATTAGTTCTTTTGGTCAGTTGCTTCCTAAGTCAAATTTATTGTCGCTTTCACCTGTGTTAGACAAACATAATATTCTTAGAGTTGGTGGGCGTATAAGACACGCAAAAACTGTTGAGCTACATCTTCAGCCAATAATTATTCCAAAGAAACATCATTTAGCTGTGTTACTGACACGTCACTATCATGAATTGACATGTCATCAAGGCAGACACATGACTGAAGGAGCCTTGCGTTCAGGAGGCTTTTGGGTTATAGGCAGTAAAAGGTTAGTTTCTGCAATCATCAGACAATGCGTCACATGTAAGAAATTGCGAGGTCAGTTTAAAGTACAAAAGATGTCTGACCTTCCGGAAGATAGACTCACTCCAGGACCTCCTTTTACTTTTGTGGGGATCGATACATTTGGACCATACCAAATCATCCATAGAAAAACTAGAGGCTCATCAATCAATAAGAAAAGATGGGCAATATTATTCACATGCTTGGTTTCTAGGGCGATACATATTGAAGTCATAGAAGAAATGAGTAGCGCCTGTTTTATCAATGCTTATCGCCGTTTCATTGCTATCAGAGGATCTGTTAAACTTCTTCGATCAGACAGGGGAACCAATTTTGTTGGTGCAATACAAGACTTGGGAATCACAGCCGAATTCATTGAAAGGGGCCCTGTTGATATAATGCTATCTCAATACGGTACTATATGGAAATTTAATCCTCCACATGCTTCACATTTTGGTGGATCCTGGGAAAGGATGATAGGTTTAAGCAGAAGAATTTTAGATTGCATGCTCATTCGTGAGAAAAATAGACTCACACATGAAATTTTAGTTACTCTAATGGCAGAGGTCAGTGCTATTGTGAATTCAAGGCCGTTAGTGTCTGTCTCTACTGATCCGGATAACCCGGAAGTATTATCTCCGTCTATGCTCTTAACACACAAGAAAGGACAGAATGGACAAACTATGCTACAATTTGGAACTAAGGAAATGCTACGCAGTCAGTGGAAGTTGGTTCAAGGACTCGCAGATGAATTCTGGTCAAAATGGACTAAAGAATTTTTACATACACTTCAAGTAAGGAAAAAGTGGGAATTGCCGATAAAGGACTTAAATGTAGGAGACATAGTTCTCATGAGGGACCGAGAGTTACCAAGATCACAGTGGCCGATGGCAATAGTAACCCAAGTTTTCCCCAGTTCCGACATGAAAATCCGAAAAGTGGAAATTCGAACTATTAGAGACAATAAACCCAGTTCATACATAAGACCAATTGTTGAACTCATTCCTCTTGTTCTTATTGATTCCAAATGACAGTCAATTATTTTTGAGACTTTGATTTGTTCCTGTTCAGTATATTGCTAGATAAGCATAAGCTTTGTATTTTTTTGTGGTGATTTTCTAAAAATCAGAAGGGGAGTGTCATGTTTCCGGAAATGAAACGGAGTTTACGTCTTTGTTTTTTATTTACTTGTTTTATACACTTATTGTTAAATCCGGCATGTTTGGAAAATTTGTCAAAGCCAAAAATTGTACTTTTTCTCAGGAAATTTGTAACTTCATGACACCAAAGCGTAAGTTAACATGTGGCATATTTTTCTTTATATATGTATAAACCTTGTCAGACAAGAATAATCTTTTTAAGTCGTCCTAAACAGTTGACAACCATTTTTTTGGTCATTTTACACGAGCTGTTAATCATACTTTTTTCACATTAAATCTTAAATCCAGATGTGCTAATTTGTATACCCTTTGCTATAATTAAGGTATTTTCTCTAGAAAAGTATTTAATTTGCGGTTTTTGTTTATTGTAAATTACACACATCGATTCGTAAAACAAGGCGACTATTTTCTACTGTAAACCTACAAGCACATGTGTGCTACTGTTTTTACTGTAACTGAATTATTTGATTACATCTATTATGAACTTTGAATTTGTTAGACTATTAGTATTATGACAAGCATTGTATGACACAAGTTTAGTGTTGAACACTTCATTTAACAGAAAAAGATGATTTAAAACCAAATATTGTGTTTTGAGTATTGATACTTAATTGTGTACTGTCATGCTATATTCTTGCAATGCTAATTGTTAGTAAGTATTGCTTATTTTGTATTTTTCAGTTTTTCACCCTCTCAGGAGGTTTGTTTATCAAGTAAAGAATTAGAAGTTTAATTAGTCTTTCTTGTGAGCCATAACAACGTGACTTTGGTCACCTGTGTGATGATCGTAATATGGCGATGTCGATTTATATAGAAATGCACGGGAGTGTCATGTTTATCTCTAATTTGTATTAAATTTTATCGATAACAAAAAAATGTGCTGCTATCTCGTAAAAGTATGATCAATTACCAATATTTTGAGCCCATTTTAAATAGATATTGAATTGAGCAAATCACTTCCAATTTGATTTGAAAAAATCATATTTTTACTGAAGATTTTTATATGGCTAACGTTGAAAAATGTCGAAATCTATGAAACCTTCCCTAGTTGGTTCAAGAATTACATGATAATTCTTTACTTTCATAAAAATGTGCTGCCCATTTGACTATGATAAAACATGGAACTTTAAGATTATATCAACTAAATGAGATATTGAATTCGGGAAATCACTTCCAAATTAATTTTAAAATGACCGATATTTTGTAAAAATATACATGATTTGGACTCAAAATGGCGATACCGGATGTAGTTTTGGCGGTAAAATTCAAAATAAACGGGTTTTGTTAAATAATACTTTTTCATTATGAAAATAGTCCCATTATTGTAATAATAATGTTCCTTTTGTTATTTCTTAGTGTTTAAGACATAAAACTATATTTATAGGTTGCTATATGTCTAATAAAATGCAAAAACCCTGAAAGTTCAAACAAAAATAAAGGTTCCATTTCAAACATGCCTTTTTTTGTTTTATGTCTCGGATGTTACTAATAAAGTATATCCTTTGGTCTTCATATATCATATGTTTGAGTAAAACCTTCTTTAACTTTTCGAAATATCGTAATTGCAATAGTTTAAATTTTGATTATGTCCCTTCCAAATTGATTTGAAAATTAACTATTTTGAAATGTGTTATTTTTTACTATTATTATTCAAGATGGCGCCCATCCTAATCAGCTTCTACCTTGCCATAACAAAGTAAATATATATACGAGTAAATAGAATTACTCATATAATATGTCAAATGTTTAATATATAAATACCAAAAAGATAAATTATTAATTTAAAATAAATTAAAATGTTACTTATCTGACATTTGAAATTATATTTCACCACTGCATTCCTTGTGATCCCCCCTTAAACACACACACACCTCTTTATTAAAATGTTGCATTAATTATCTAAAAATGAAATCACGCTATTTTTGGTCAGCAAACGGTTTACCTGTATACATACAATGTACCTGTGTACCTTAATTAAGGGTTGGAACAATAAACATCCGGACAGTCAAGGTATAATATACATGTCAAATCGTTAATTAGTTTTAATTACCTGAAACACACATGCATGTTAATTGCGCATAATAAATTTCTTCAGATAAAACTCAAATAAATTTTACCAAAAAAAAATCGCTTTCTCGCGGCTTAAAAAATTTAAAAAAAACTTGCACCATTACCCTTTATCACGTGTAATTATGTACTTTTGACAGTTTGTATAAATTGGTGATAAATTTCATATTTATTAATTATTGTCACAATTTCATATATTAAAATTATAATCCATGTGAAATGTTACTACATATTTCAAATATAAAGTTTTTTAAAGTGAAGGCGTGGAGAACGTGCTATAATCAATACAGAGTTATCGAAGTACTACGATGAATGCCTGGCATGAACGGGACCAGTAGATTCCCGATATTGGGTAACCAGTTAATAAGTCAAAACAGAGTTACCTAACATAATTATGACCGATATAGCTGCATATGAGAAAAAAGGGGTGAATTTCAAAAATCTTCTATGAAACTACATGGCCATATGGAATTAAACTTGGCAGCAATGGTCATTAGATAGTCTTTCAGATTAATGTCCGATCAAGATGGCCGCCACACCCGAACTTAGTTAAACCTAGGGCCCTAAGGGAAAATTTATTTAAAAATTTCCTTGTCTGAAACCACTCGGCCATTGCATTGAAACCAGACTTGGCAGCAATGGTCCTTAGATGATCCTCTTTCAGATTTGTGTCCGATGACTCGGACTGTCAACTAAGATGGCCCTTACAGTCCAACATAGTTTAACATAGAACCCCATTCGAAAATTTATTCTTGACTGAACCATTTAGCAGCGATGATCCTTAGTTGGTCTTCTTTCAAAATTTTGTCGGATGGCCCGAATTGTCAACCAAATTGGCCGCCACATCTGTACTAGTTTAGCATATAGGACCTTATGGGAAAATTTAATTAGCAAATCTTCCTGTCTTAAATCACTTGGTCTTTTTGAACCAGTCTTGGCAGCAATGGTCCTCTTTCAGAAGTGTGTTTAATGACCTTGACTAAACATATGAACCTATGGGAAAACAAAGGTAGATAACCGCTATAAATTGTACTTAAATTTTTAGTCCTGATAATTGTGGACAAGTTAAATCCAAGTGAGCGATACAGGCTCTTGAGAGTCTCTAATTTCAAACAAAATCCATTGTAATTTTAAATATATGCAAGTTCCAGTTGTTGACCCGACTAATGGGGTGTTCTTCTAATAATGTAGTATTTAATGAAAGTAAGTAGATCTGTTTTACTCTAACATAACCCTGGAACACCCAGAAATTTTACAGTTCAATTGATTCATGATTTTGATGGCGACTTTTCAGTTTTTATTGCGGTTTAGCTGCTGAAATTCTAAATTTAAACTTATGTATGCAGTCATTTAATTAAGCTCGTATATGGTCTCTAAAAGTTTGTTCGTATTTTTATGGATAATGAATTTTTTCTGTAAGTTATACCTTATAATTTTCAGCAAAATTCGGTTGTTTTTTTTAAAACTGCATTGTCCCCTTTTTGATTGGAATGTTTTACTTGAAGTCATATATTTTTTTTAAATCTTATTCTTGATTAGATGCTTTTAACATCCAATGAATGTAGCCTTGGATTTCAATGTTAGGCCTCGTCTCCAGCTCCACCAACAAATACATATTTTGTAATACTCAGTTTGCAACAAATTTTGTTAGATTTTTAAAATATTATCTACCTAAGATTACATACAATGAACACAGAAAACCGTGACGGTGAATGATATCTTAACAGTTATACATATATTAAGGGTCAAATACCTTTTTATACCGACAAGTAATCGAATTTTGTTTTTTTCTAATGCTCATCCTATTATTGTAGGTCTGGTTTGTCAATCAAAATAGTAAACTTTCCGATATATCCGAAGATACTGTTGCAATCATAGCTTATAAGATGAAAGAACCCATTCTTCACTACGTCAAAAGATCGTACCATCGAAATTAAAATCAGAATAAATTGACTTTTCTGTAATTACAACACAAATATATATGTTTACATGGCGTAAACGAGATTGAAATCACGTGAAATGTACAATCTACCACGTTTTATTTATTTCGTAATTTCGTGTCAGAGAAACTTTGTAATATTTTTAGCCTTGTTCTAGGACGGAAGGAATATATGGGCTTTCCCATTATTTGGGAAACTAATAAGAAACAAGTTTAGGCTTTCTAAAAAGCTTTGGAGTGATTCGCAGTATCATGATTTAAAGTGAGATATTGTGTATGTGGTTCTTGAAGTTAGTATTGGAAATGTGTTATTTATATTTTTTGTGTGATTGATCATGCCTCACGTGATATTCATGTGACCGACGTTTGACCAGATTATTTGGAAAAAAAATTGTTTCAAAATAAAGCTTGAATAAATCCTTTGTTTTCAGTGAAAATAAGCAGGAAAAATAGATTTCAGTGCCAGCTCAAATATATGTATGTAAGAGTAAACATGACGTTATAATTGTAGGTGGGGTCCTAATTACACAAACTGTAAATTTACGGTTTTTTTTTCATATATTCTCCTTGTATGGCACAGGTTCACAATTCTTTATCTCGTTCTAGCCAATACCGTTGCTGTACCTTATTCAGATCGTAAAGGAACCAATCAGAAGTAATATTTGTTACGGAAAAATTTCAAGATGACGTGTATATCGAATGAAACTAATACCTTTGCACCGTGATGCGATGCCATCGAGATTTTTGGATCTCTATTTCTATCAAGACTACAGGTTATAGTCCAGTCAATCTAGCATAAATTTGACCCTAACCTTAACATAATTGCAACAGAAGATTTTAAAGTTTTAATCTTTAGCATTATACCCCAAATATACACAGAAAAAAAGTCTAACAAAATCTAACTTGAGGAAGACTAAAAAATCACGATTTTAAAATTCCTATGGAGATTTGCATTGAAAATGGGAGATAACTCTGCAAAAAGGCAGAAATATCAATAAAAATTGATACAAAATTATAACTTTAACGCTTCTTTTCAGCAGAATGTATTGATTCTTGATATTTTAGCCGTCTTTAGAGTATAACAAACAACTCTAAAGGTGTTTTTATATCTTTTATCAAGCTACAACCTAGATTTCGTAATTCATTAGTTGACCATTTATTAAATTTTTCAACATGTCAAGGTAAAGAATCTCAAATTTAATAAAAATAATTAAGCATACATTATTCTTTTTGTGGTTTAAAGTTTCTTTAAACAAGGTAGATGCTGAACAAATATAATTTACAGATATAAACAATACCCAAATTTCATATTATTTTTTCAAAATGGTCACAAAGCCACAAATTTGCAATTTCTTTAATGAAAAATGCGCAAAAAAAATAAAAATACCCATAACACTTCGGTTTTGTACATTTCACGAGCAGAAGATTATATAATATAGTCAAATACGAACTTATAACCCCATCAAAGTATCATACTTTACACGAATTTTAAGAAAATCAACCAAAACCTGACAAAAAAGACTCATTTTTGCGGAGTTATCTCCCCTTTCCAATGTTAATTTCCATAGGAAATTAAAAATGCTGATTTTCAGTTTTCCTCAAGTTAGATTTTATGGGACTTTTTTCTGTGTATATTTGGGGCTTAATGCTATAGATTAGAACTAAAACATTTTCTTTTGCAATTAGTTTGAGGTTAAAACTTAGTTTGACTGGACTATTATGTACACGATGTCCGTTGTGTACCGTATAACTCATTAAACACTTAGTCGTAGACTTAGATCACTGCTCATTTAAGGTCTTGACCTTGAAAATGACGTCAAAGCTTTAAGGTCGAGTAACATTTGATTTTACTCAATCTCAGAAATAGTAAAGGGTCGATAATGATATATAATTGGATAATGTTCATCTTCTGAAGTTGCGACTATCACAGTTCTTGGTCAACCCAATATGGCGACTCCTTATAGGAGGTTTTGCCCCTTAAATGTTTCATTTGAAATTAAATTCCAAAATTTCATGAACTATTAATTTCATTGTAATATTTTTGTTGTTTTATCAAAATGCTGTGAAACACCTCAGAAATTTGCACTTCTTGCTATGGAAAAAAGTATACATTACAGAAATCAACCGCTTTTTATCTCCAAATTATAAAGACTCTAAAATAATAAACTAATACAAACATACAAAACTTTACTTCACCAGTATTATCAGTACACACAAAAACACTTTTGACCGGCCTGCAGATTTGGTGCATACTTTTTGATTGACATGAATTGTTGAACTTTTCTATTGTCTCATTATGTTATTTATCTGATCATTCCAAAATAGTTAACAATGCCATTTTTTGAGTAGGGTCGAAATTTTAAAAAGTAAGAATTGAGAAACTTCAAAATTAGGATTGCATATATAATTGTTACTTATGCAGAGGCCATTATCATGTAACATTGACTGCCAAAGGAACAGTAGTATTGACTAGAATACCGGTAATGCCCAAGCCACAAGCGAGAGCATTATCGGTGTTTAAGTCATAACTACTGTCCCGAGGTTTGTCTATGTTTCATGATAATGCCGTCTGCATTAGTATCTATGATGCTTATTTCATTGAAGCAACTATGGATTTTGTATGCACACTTTTTTTATTTCGAGAATATATTAAAAAGAAGTTTTAGACTTAGTCTTTATACAAGCCAATGTTCAATGTAAACTCTGATATTTCTTAGTTAGATACTTGTCATTTTGTGCTTAATTTTTTACCGCACTCCATTATTGTTCATATTGATTGTTCCACATACTGAATAAAATTCCCTTCTGACAATGTTGGGAAACTGCTTCTACCAGTAGACGTACTACATTTGTAACTTCACCTATATTTGTCAAAACATCTGAATCACAGTTGCTTTTTACTACAGGAGCGTAACTCTAATCCGCGTTCACAGTGGTAACGACGGGAAAACCGGTCGTTATCATGATAAAGACCGGTCTTCCGGTCGTTATTATATCTGATTACGACCGATAGAAAAATAAATGACACATGACCCCCTTTTAACCAATGAGAAAAATGAATTTTTATCTGATATGAAATAAATTATTTTACATCGAATTTAATGAATTTCGGGATGAAAAGATCCGAATCTCATGTATTAGTTTGGCTTCTACCTATGTACTTGTACAAATACATATATAATGAAACATATAAATGAAATAGATAATACATTTTATTTCGTTATTACGATGTCCATACTAATATGGTGGATATGAGATTCTACCGTGAAAGATGAATGAATACAAGTGGAATTTATTCTTCAACAATGTAAGAAATATAATATTATGGTCAATCAGTAGTTAAAATTCACACAAACTGACAGCAAATATACATTGAACACTGATTAGTCTGCCCCCAGATCAACTAGACCGGCACTAATAGACAGCGAAAAAGCATTCATGTTGATGATGACTAGACAGGTTTGTAATAACAGTTTGGCGGGAGTGATGAAAATATTGACAAGTCATATACATGGGTTAAAGAATAAAGCAGAAAAGATATTTTACAACTCAAATGTATGACTTAATTGTTCATTTGAACAGGACATTTTTATATAATAAGCAGGATAAATATATGCCGAACCTCAATTAATGTTTTATTAATTAAAAGGCCTTTCAGTTCTCCCCAACATCTTTCTTCAGCTGATATGGGTTTTTTTTTCTTTTTCTTTCCTTGTTTAAGTATTACACATGTCCGTTCGTCCGTCCGAATTGGTTTCCGCGCTCTTATTTGAGTTTGCATATGCCAAATGTTTTTAAACTTATACACAATGCTTATTGCTACAATAGGCAGAACAATTTCGAATTTGAGTATCGTGCCTTTTATTGATCCAGAGTTGTGCACCTTTATAAATGGAAAAATTATGAATTTTGTACTTTTCGTGCACTAATTTCAGTTTGTTTGGGCACAATATTTTGAAACATATGCACAATGCTTACTACTATAATACGCAAATCACGTTCGAGTTTGGGTAACATGCCTTTTACCGTTCCAAAATTGTGCCAAATTATGAATTGAAAAAAATATTTAATTTTTTACTTTCTGAACTTTAACTTGAGTTTGCCTCGCAAAATTTTAAACAATTTATACATGTATATAATACTTATTAAAGCAATATACATGTTAAATTTGAATTTGAATATAGTGCCTTTCACCATTCCAGAGTTATGCCATTGTGAATTTGGGCGTTTGTGAGTTTCCTTGTGGGGAATATCCAAAATTGAGGTTTCTATTCAATACCAAATCATTCAAAATTTGAAAATATTATTAGGAACAATAAACAAAGATCGTGTTCGAATTTAAATAACATATTTCACTTTTGTCCCATTTCTGGGTTATGCCTCTTTCTAATGTGGAAAATAGTCAAAATCTAGATTTCCAGTCAATTATTTGAGTACCGTTTCACCAATTTATTTGAAATTTGTAAATATTGTTAATGACTACTAAAAACAGATTGAGCTCGAATTTGACATATGTCTCTTTTTCAATATGGATAGAAGTATAAACTTCGGTTTCTGTTTAATAGCTTGAGTATTGTTTCATCAAATCATTGAAATTTAAAGGTTTGTTTTGAACCATTAAAAAGTTGAGTTGGAATTTGCCAATTTGACGTATTTCACTTTTATCATTTTCAAGTAAGTTATTCCCTCTTAAAAAGCAGACAATTTTGTATCAGTAGGCATATAGTATTGAATATTTAAATTTGAACCTACCAAAATTAGTAGTGTAAGATGTTCTAAATATTAATTTTATAGCACATGTTTCAAACCGAATTTTTACCTTAAGCATTTCAGAGGAGAAAGATCACCAATCGATCAGAAATGCCCATCAAGACCGTGGATTAAATTTCAACAAAAAAGAACTTTCGAATATCAACTAAAGATAAACATCAGATCAGCTTTATACAGCCATCCTACTGGATATATAGTGTCGCTTCCGTAAAGGACTATTTTTTAAAACCAGTTGATACTCTTTGTGAGACGACGACACTTGAAGGATGCGAGAGAGCCCCCCGTAGCGGCATTTAAGCCCATAAGACGGACTGGCATCTTGTACCGAGACCATTCTCGCAAATGGTGTCGATAGGGCGTCGCAAATTGATCCCTGATATTTTCAACCCGAAAAAGAATCGATTCAGGGACCTTTGGCTTCGTAGTCCGATGCACTAACCACAACATCATGGCGCCATTAAATTAAATGTTGGTAAATTGTCTGCATTACATAAAAAACAAAATGGATAAAAGGAAAAGTCAACAATGACATACCAACCAATCGACGCCACTCAAAAGTCAGGATCCATGGCAAAAAATAACATATACGAGCACAAAAAATAAACACAACAAGGATAGTCTGACTTGGTATAGACACTGGATTTTGATGTTGTTAAATCGGTTTATGGTTAGCTAAACCTTCCTTTTATCTATGTATAAATCATACTATAACAGACAATACATGTTATTGTGCCATCCGACGAAACTCCGAATGAAATACAGTTGTACCCGTAACATCTGTATGCCAGGATTACCTGTCCCGAGTGAATTGATCCTCTGTTAATATTAAATGTATATCTCAAACTGACAAAAAAGACATTAGAGGACACAAGTAATTATCAAATACTTTTGGTCTAGCGAGCAAAAACTATCATATTCCTGAGAAGGCTTATGACATTAGCTTCTCTTCGATGCTTTCCATCTTTCAGTCTCCTTTTGGTTAAAAATATTAATAAATAATGTCAATGTGTCAACCGGTAAAATTTATGAACATTTAGAATTATTTCTCTATGTATAACATCTAGTCGATAAATATAGATTCTCCTTCAGGCACGAGTGAGTTATGAAATTTCTCCACACGAGATAGTAAAATTTTCGATCTTCAACACGCGAGCCTTTAGCGAGCGTGTTAAAATCTAAAATTTAACTATTGTGGGTGGAGAAATTCCATAATTTCTCCAGTAAATTGAAGGAGAATCTGTTTCTCCTATGATTTTCGACAAAAACCTCATGAAAAAAGTCGTTACTATGTAGTTTGTTTACAGAAACGCCATTTCGGGACTTCTCAAGTTTATCGTCCCAATAACTGTAGAAAAAAGGGCGGTAATTCCCACGTAGAAATTTAATCACCGGGAAGTGGTTGAAGATATTATGTATTTTTATCCCACCGATTAAACACGTCAAGAATAGGAGAAAATTTTATACACTACTAATAATGCTTGAAAATGAAGCAACATCTCACTGCAAAGGATTTCTGTCGATCTTGAAAAATAACAGATATAAATCATAAGCATGATGTAATCTAATGTTTTTCTGTCTACTTACATAAGAATCTACGTCGAATACTTGTGATTTAACTTGCAAATCAACATGCAATTCGATATTTTTAAACTGGTAAATGAGCAAACTGCATTTAAAACTACAAGATGAGAGCATATTTATCACATTGGATTAGTAACGAAATGTACAGAAAATACATTTTAAATTAATTTTCATTTTCCAAGAAATTTCTTTAATTCTTATTCCCTGTCTCATTAATTTCAAAACAATGAGTTTATCCTCTGGCATTACGTAACCTTCTTGACATTGTGTCGCCTTAGAAAAAAAACCATCATTATTTCATTTAAATTTGAACATTCGGAATACTGTGCCGATTCATGATTTTAGAATGATTTTGTTTATAATAACCAATACTATTTACTGTATATCGGTTGTGAAAAATTTGATTTTTTACGTACACAGGTGTATATGATCGTATAGGGCATAGGGGTTCGAATTATTTGTTTAATGGAAAGGACACACCTCTTTTACCAAAATTTGAAAATCAACTTTCTCATCCGATCTCCGTGTAATAAACGATTCAAACTTTGTTGTGGTTGTTTAATTAAGCCATTTGAGCCATTTTCTGATGACTCCTATGGATTAAAACGAATACAAAGCTTCTGATAATTATAAGCGGAGTTTACAGTTATTTTGAAGGATAAATTCCAATCTTTAATATATTGTATTATTAATTAACTAGTGTATTATTGCCTTCAATGCGAATAAATATAACTGTCGTTTCAACGCAGAATCGGCCAATATCGAAAAACCCGGGCCAATACAGATTTATACAGACTTGTACCCGGCCCATATTCGGTGAGTTGATTTTCTCTATAGATTTTAGTTTGAATACATACGAAAACTCCGAAATATACATTATATCTAAATTTATACATGGTCTGTGATTAAAGGTCCTTCAACATCACATGTTTGTTTCTGCATTGGCCTTGTTATTGGTCCTCGGCAAGCTGTTTAATTGAAACATATTTATTTGGTAATATGAGGAAAGGGATTGGACAAAAGTTTTTAAAACATTATGAGAGCAATCTCCCATTACAAATAATGATTACTTACAATTTACATAATGTCGACAATAATACATATTAAGAATTAATTTATATTAAGAATATGTAAGAATTATGAATAGACAAAAAGGGATGAAAATAATACACAAAAAAAAAACGAAAAACAAACATAGACATAGATAATAACAAAAAATAATGAAACAAAAACAAAAATATAGACTGGAATGAGAGGTTGTAAATGATATATTACAAAGTTATGATTAATCCTGAAATCGTTTTGTTCGTTTGATACATGTTCGGACACATGAAAAGATATGATTATTCTGGTCTTGAGTAAAATTTCGTCACCAGCCAATAGAAATTCAACAGTTTTATTATAATCGCGTAATTGTGTAAAGAGGTTGCAAGCTGTATGGGCCTTTGGCTCCGTCTCAGACCAATACAATAGGTCCCAATAACATGGCCAATACAGAAATCATATTATTGAGTGACTGTTCATTGGACAAAAAGATTTCAAATTTCTCCGCGGATATTTTTTTTTTGAGGCAGTTCACAATGTTAGCGCATTTGTTTTTGTACTGGTTCGTTCTGTTTCATTTTGGTTTGCAAGTGTTTTATTCCATTGTTATGGTATATATAATCAAAGCTAGTGTTTTCATGATTTCGGATTGTGATAAAAATAGTCCATGGCACAATTTTGGTGCACAATTCGTAGATTTACGACTCATCAGTTGTCGTAATGGGTTTTCCCTCCATATTGTTGAATCAATCTACTTTTCCCGACGTTTCTTCGATATTCCTTTGTCGATATGTACAACTTATAATTTTCTTTTTCAGTCCTTCATGTGTTCGAATAACATTTTTTCCTTTTGGGTTTTGAAATGCGTTGGAAAAATATAAGCACACGCTCCTTACCAAAAACTGCTAGAATGTCAGAAAGGACAATACTTATACATTTGTAGTTAATTACATGTCATTTTCAATTTCGACCACGTATATCATCCCGAGACTGCCATATCAGACCGAGGGCTTTAGTCAAAGGTCCGAAATGGGTCGAGGGATGATACAAGTGCCGATATGGAAAATGGAATGTTCTATCTATTTATCAAATATTTCAGTTGCCGAAAATTTAAAGAAGCTAGAAATGAATAACATAGAGATTGGATAAATCGTTTATTTGATTTAATTAGGGTTCCTGGACATTCCATCAACAATTCATAATCGTATTCCGGTTTCTCCTACTTTCATCGATATCATAAATTTAGAAACTAGCCGGGGTGTTCAAAATATCGGACGTCGTTTTGTGTATCCCAAAATGATGAACTCTTTATAGATTTTCATATATTGCAGCATAATTTCCAAGTCACGTAAGTCATAAATCATAAAGTAAGTCCAATTGTTTCTACATTGGAAGAGGGCTGATATAGATTTTGCACGGCTGATATAACTGTAACAGTGAAAAAGCGTCAGACGACAATATCTGTACCCGTATCAGCCTGCTCGGTTGCTGGACTGTTCGTCTCATTTCAGGAAGGCAAAAACAATTTTACAAGAAAATATGTGATAAAGGGTATTTTTCAGTCCATGTCTTTTGCCGTTATGTATAGGTTTTAATTTTCTTTAAAATCCTATAAATGTGTTCGAACAACGCTTTATATCCTTTTGGTTTTCAGATGCTTCGTTTGCACAGGCACAAAGACTGCTGGGATGCCTGGAAGTATGAAAAATACAGATTCTACAACGATGACCAGTTGATTAAGAGAGGTCTTCCGAACTTTTTTTGGCGGGAAATTTCACGACAACTTAACCAAACGTGTGGTGATATCAGAATTTATCACAAAGGTCAATAGATGTATAAATGCGCCCAGAATTACAAAAACTGGTATATTCACAGTTTCAAATGTAGCAAAGACGGATATAAAAATGTATACATTATTGCTTCTTAATCTCCTGATGACGGAAAACATATAATACATATACATTTTTTGTCCACCGGTTATTCTTTATGACTACTACAGGAAAACATCACAGGAAGTAATTTATTGCAAGACTGAACATAAATGAACAAGTTATCGTTAAGATAATTCTCTTAATGATCGCTGAGTACATAAAACGATTAGTTTCACTGGGCCAAATAATAAGATTAATTAGTATACTACGACACGTTAATGGCAATCCTATTGAGATAACATTAAGAAAATAATGATACAAGTCTCCACGGGTCAGTCTAAGTATCAACACTAATTAAAACTTTATCAGAACAAACAATATATTTCCAGTAAAGATTAAGCATACCGGCTTAAGCGTAAACATGTCCGGGGTCATGTATGAGTCTATCAGTGACTGACTGGATAGAATAAACAGTTTAATATATATAAAAAAAAAAGAATGTTACGCCTGAACACACAAGATAATTTGGATTGAACTTGTTGTTTCAAAGGTAGTTGTAAACAGCTTTCTGACTATAATATAACGATTTATGCGACGTTAAATTTCACTTTTTCAAACTCTAAAAAGATAGCAAACTGTAAGCTTTCTGGTCAATTCTAAACACGGAGTTCAAATTTTTAATGGACCATTCGTAGTCATAAAAAAGTAAACATTTTCAAACCGAGGTTGCCATACATGATGATATAACTTTTGATGTCTCAGTTTTGACGTTGTTGAATGTGTTAAATTTTTTCATCCACCATTTGAACCATGTTGACTTTAAGTTCCACAGTTGGAATGTGTATTACTTATAGGTATCCGGAGTATAATAGGTAATGATCGTAAATTTTATTTCTTTTTTATGGAAAATAAATTGAATGAAAACTTTAAGGCAGGAATTGTGTAACTATCTTTCCCCATGTTAAGAGATACTCAGTAGTGTTTGCACGGCGTCTATGGAAATGAATTTGGTGTATAACGTTTCCGAAGTCTGTCGAGGAGTCCATTGCCATTGCTTTAAATAGAACATCCGGTCCTTCTGGAATAAACCCTTAGATATATTACTAAATAATTTTTGTGTTGCTTCTTCTTCTTTCGAGTAAAATCCATGAATATGCTTTTATAACATACATGATAAATGCATAGTGTGGTTTGTCTTCACCGAATTAATAGATCTGCTTTGTGGTATTTTGGGGGGAAAACGGAAAATAACCAGTTCGGATATACAGTCCCTCCCGTCGCTCGACTCTGAAATATCTTTCCAGTCTTCATTTCCGGCTGTCAATCATTTCAACGATTAAATGTCAACATACTATATTTCGCGGTAAAGTTGCTTTGCACTTTCGATTTGCATTTAAATAAACCATTCATGGTTTAAATTTCTAATTTTATCTGTGAATTGGGCCCGACCTGTCCTATATGAGTTCTCACAAACCAATATTCCTTTTTGTTCATCGTCTTCTTCTCAACAACTACAACTGTTTTGTCTGCAAAAAGTACAAAATGCATTAATTTTAAAAATGTAGAGACGTGTAAAAAGTAGTGAATTTTCCATTCTATTGGATTACAGGTCAGCCATGCAAAGCAGGAATCATACGTCGTGTAAGTAATACATTTATCTTCCACAAATACAAGAATCATTGCCGAAAAGAAATCCACAAACTTAGTAATTGATAAGGTTAATGTATCAACAAAACGGAATGGCTTTTTGCGCTATTTACTGGGATTACTAGGGGAAACTAAAAACGAGTATTCATGGTATATGTGATGGCTTGAATATCGTATGTCAACAAGGCAAAACCCACCATACGGCGATCTCTGGGTTGATTCAATGTCTTAGGTACAAATAACCACCAAAATTGCAAGAACCAAACAATCATATACACACAGAAAACTAAAAAGGGTGTAGTAAGACGAGACAAGACATTGCCCTACAATTTCCTCACTTGGGACAGGCGCATGAATCATGCGAAGGGGAAAAACCAGTTTTGTATTTGAGACCCCTCCCCGCCCCTTAATTCAGGCCAATTTAGAAATAAATATAAGCATTCAAAATCCTTCCATAGAGATCCAATTTGCAACTCAGATGTCTTAAAAACATATACACGGGGACACTCTTGAGTAAACATACGATACGATACGAATCACGATATTTACTTTCGATACCAATATATCCCCATTTATTGGTTGTAATTTTACTTTGTCACTCTAAATTTACTCCCAAATTTGCAAATAAACAAATACTGTACAACACAGAAATTTTACTCTGAAAAGTTACAATTAAAGCTGTTCATAGCTGTAATAACTAAAATGAAAAAAGTGTATCTTAATACGTTGTGAAACCGGTTCCCTAGTCTAAAGACCATGCAAAATGGCCAAAAAAACGGAAACCAGTTTGGGGATTCTAAAATTTTACCGGAAACGGGGAATATAACCCGGTAATGTATCGCGATTCTGAAGTGATATGCGTATCGTTGGAGTGCACGATAAATACTATCGATACTTCGGTAAATCGTTATACATCCCTACAATATACCCCACCGCGAATGCTCTCACTTAACTGAAAACAAGCTGAGGATTCAATACAGAATGACAAAACCCAAAAAGAAATATTATCCACTGCATCCAAAGCCAGCTGAAACATTAATACAGCGGCATCACGCGCTAATTCACAGTTCATTAATTATAGACCAAAATACAGCGGTTTTTTTCTAGTACTATCTTATAATTTGAGGTTTTTCTTAAATATCTCCGCAATAAGCACATGGACCCCCACTTTTTTCTTTTGCAAACAGATGTCCAATATTTCAATATAAGTATACTAAACTTTGATGAAAAATTAATTTGTGAGTTTTTCCAGCACTCATTCAAAGTTCCTTAAATTCGTAGTTTTTTATATAGTTTTTGAAAATGTAGGCATAACCCATATATCAATTCATGTATAGCTCATATGAATGAATTATAAAATTTGCTCTTACAAAGAGGAACTTTTTACAAAAACCGCGAGAAAAAATGTTATTTCCTTATAATTACAAAGTTATACAAGGTTTTGTTTCAGATCAAAATGCATAAAATTCAACGCAATATAACTAAGTTATATCATGACGGTACTTTTTTCTTTTTGGTATTTCGAATTTACATAGCAAGGAGACACTTATGTCCAAATTTAATGAAAATGTCAATGGTAGATCCTTACTGTATCGAAATCCCTTTTTAATAAAAAAAAATCAGTTTATGGCGTACGTAGAACACACAGCGTTACCAAAATGCAGCTAAGTTGATGATTAGTAATCGCTGAATTCAAATACCAGCAATAAACAATGCTGGACCGAACTACGCAGTAAATCTCGAGTGCGCGCAGCGCACGAGTACAATGTAATTTACAGCCATCGTTCGGTCACAAGTTGTTTATTTCTGGTATTTCAATTCAGCGAGTAGTCATTCTTTTTATTACATTGTACAGAATCTAGCATTTTAGCAGAAACAAAATGAAATAAAACGGACTATGTCTTTTGATATCTGTCTGCGGCAATTGTGACGTCACTTCCTAGAGTGAAATACCGGCTGTTCTTTCACAAGTGATTTACAAGATTTTCTTTCACTCGGATACTACGGAAAATCGCCGGTTACAATGTAATATTTTCTAATCCACCAACAGAGAAAACGTAATATAAAATGTTCTATGATATCTTGTATGTACTCGGTGTGTACAAACATTATAACGGAAATTTGGAAAATGGAAACAATAATATGATATGCTGTAGAAAGAACATGTTCATGAACAATTAATTTAATATAATAGGAAAAAAACGATAAAGGTGGATAGATTTTGCGACAAATTATTTTCGCTAAAATGGAATAAAAACAGAGCTTTATTGTTATTCCCGTTACTCATAATGGGACGGTAAGACCTCCAGCACTCAGAAAAAAATCCCGAAACTCATATAAATTTATTTCATATTTATTTTGTTCTTTATGTATCTTTTACTATATTATTTTTGTTTCCGATGTTTTATGATTTTGGTAGTTTTTTTCGCGATGTTTTTATGTGGTGCCGTAATAGCTTGCTATGCAATGTAGGTAGATGGTTTAATTTTGTTTATGGTGTTTTTGATGTGGAGACATAAGAGCTTGCTATGATATGTGGGTAAATGTCCAATTTTTTTCTCGATGTTGTTTATGTGGAGCCATAAGAGCTTGCTATGCAATGTGGGTAGTCCAATTTTTTTCACGATGTTTTTTGTTCGATCCATAGAGCTTGCTGTGTAATGTGGGTGCAAAGTCCATTTTTTTCCAGATTTTGTTTACGTGGAGCCATAACAGCAATTTTGTCACGATGTTTTTGATGTAGAGCAATAAAAGCTTGCCATGCAATGTTGGTAGATGGTCCATATATAGGCCTGTACGATGATCTTGTTGTACTTTTGTGGTTGTTTCCATATCCACCTTTACCTCATATTTCTTTTCAATTCCATGTCATATTATTTTACACTTTATTTAACCCATTTTTTGCATTATTTCGATTTAATTATTGAACCTTCTAAGAATTTATTCAACGATTGTTAAAATCTCGTTCATTAACTTTGAAGATTTCTAACCATCCTTTAAAGGGATATATTAATGTTCTATACGTGATTCCTCCTTCCACCACATATTTGAATAATTGGAATATATTTGTCAATGTCTGATTTATTCTGAAGGAAATTTGTCTTTTAAATATCCTGAAAAAATATCTTTGCAAGCATAAAAAATACATTTTTAGATTATGCAGTTCACCACTTTTATTTTCTAACAAACAGGGGTGTACTCAGAATCTTTTCTTTGAAAGAATGAATGAAAATAATTTCTCTATAAAAACCTATGCAATATGGATATTTTTTTCAATTTTCTTTTCATTCACATTACTGTTAGCTGAATAGCGCTATACTAGGGATAAAGGCTCAATGTTTCGGCAAACTAGCTCGATAAAAAGAGATTCGGAAGAAAGACAATTTTTTAAAGAACAAAACAAATAAAATAAATTGTGTCAACAATGAATTAGTAAGTCTTTCGACCATCAAAACTGTTTAAATTTTCCAGAAAATCTTTGAAAAACCCAATTTGTCATCGTAATTACATAATATTAGGGTATTGTGACGGTTATATGCGAAATATTTGCTAGGTCTTAGTGACATATTACTCGACGCGAAGTGGAGGGTAATATGTCTCTCAGATCTGGAAAATATTTCACATATAACATCACAAGAGCCTAATATTATGAATATTATACTGGATGCCATTTATTTAAGATTATTAATGAAATACTGTAAATTCAGAAAATAATGCGTGTATTTATTATTGCGAATCTTCGACTGCTCAGGAAAATGAGAGTTTTATTATTGCGACTTCTTTAAAATTTGTGAATACTACTAGCAAAATCAGAAATGCGACTTTTAATTATTGCGATTCTTATCCTGTCGCATTTTTCGCAATAATTTCTGAATTAACAGTATACATACATATATAACCAATTAATTTTAACAACCTTTTTTATATTGTCTGTGGTAGAAAAAACGCTGGTTATCATGCCGTTGCTCTTTCAGTGATTATGCATTTTTAATTCCCAATGATTTCAATTTTTGTTTTTTGTTTTCATTATTTGGCAGTTTATTTAACCGATTTTTTTTTTATTATTTCGATTCAATCATTTGACACTCTAATAATTTCAAGATTCCTAACCATCCTTTAAAGGCAAGTCTTAATGTTCAAAACGTGACTCTTCCGAATATAATATTTCAATATTTCAATCATTGGAATATATTTGTCAGTTTCTGATTTCGTCTGCAGGAAATTTGTCTTTTAAATATCCGAGAACTCAATTAGCCTGAAAACATTTTTTTTAATCATAGAATATATATTTCTAGATTATGCAGTCCAGGCAAGTACTTTTTTCTTTTAATATAAAAGGGGGTATAGTCAGAATCTATTGTTTAAAAGAATAATTCTAATATGACCTGCTTCAAATTTATAAAAGTGGTAAAGGTGATTCCTGGTTTATCAGCCAATCAATAGGAAAAAACACCATTGCTGCAATTGTGAAAAATATGTGTCAGGAAGCAGGCAATCTAGCCAAAAATGTTAACCATAGTGCCAGAAAAACTGCTATTGCAACCCTTGTCTTGGACTCCAAACGTAAACTATTGAGGCAACATCGAAAAGGGAATAACCCAAATAAAGCAAACCCATTTATTCTAGAAGAATTACAGATTTTGTACGAGAAAACCTTGCTTGGTGGAGGTACATATAAGCTTGCTTGCCTTCAATAAGGCTTCATTACATTTTGTAAAATATTTTATTTGTATGATGTTTTTGACAGAATAAGATGTCCTTTGGAGAAATGAAAAATGTATTACCTCCCTACCCAATGCCAAGAGGTAGGGTCACGTAAGGAGAAAGCAAACATTTTTTTAAGGTTTGCCTCGTGCATGATTTGTCAAGTTCTGCAAATAAATAAATAAATGTAAATAATACTTGTAACAATTTAATTTAACGTATTTTTAATATATATTCACATGCAAATTGTTATTTCTTTTTCTGGTAATGCAAAACCCTTGACCAACACTATGTATATGAATAACAGCATGTTTTTCGGCATGACGTCACGAAAGGAACATGAAAACCTGAGGTGGGGAGGTGTGGAGTTAAAAACCACGTCATCAGGAGAAATGTTTTTGGTGTACACTGAGACAGGCAAAGGTACAAACGTATAAATATCTGACATTTATATTATCATGCATACCTATCAAATTTTTCTATACATCAGTCTGCACCAAAAACTTTTTTCAACCTCTAGTCCGAAAACCAGCTTTCAAAGTTTTCCCTATATGTCTATATACAGTTTTAGCTAATTTCACTAGTCCGTATCAAACCCCGACCTATATCACCCCTCAGGCCCTCATGGTGAAATAGGGTTCTCGAATTGATGCGGAATGTGATACAGATTTTGCCATCTATTATTCAGTAAGTAATAAACAGAATAACTAATCTCGAAATTCGAATGCCAAAGATCTACAACTCGTGACCGAAAAACACTATTACGCGCACTCATGAATTAATGTGTTGTTCGGTAACTTGTTACTGATTCGCATTTCAAGATTACTTATACTATAATTAATTCACGGTGGCTTGAAAATATGATTTTACCACGGGTAGTATCTTGATGCCGATTTTTTTTACCACTCGCTGTCGCTCGTACCAATATATTTGGTAAAAAGGGCCTACCCGTGGTAGAATCAAGATATTTTAAAGCCACCGTGAATTATTTCTCAAAATAATTAATATTAAGCTGTCGTTAAACTGAACTTTGATCAGAATAAATTCAGTCGGTCTCATAGATATTAGATATAAGATGGTCAAGATAAAATCGTAGACACTGAAACAAGCAGAGGAAACAATGCATTCACGTTATAGTTTTGTTATCGAACAAGGACACGTTATGCCAGTGTTATATTACATCTCGGGTCAATAAACCGCCATGACCAATCGTAGCTCAGTAGATTTTTTTTGCCTCGTCCCTCAAAAGTTAGTATATAAGAGATTCTGGCTATGGACATTAAAAAATGTCCTCGGACATGTTCAATAAATGTTCAATAGTTTTTTTTTCAGCAGAAATAATCAACGACCTTTGGTTTTCCAAATTGTTGTAGAACAAAGAAAGTCGTATCAGGGGTGATCTGATACCCGTTTTAGAACAGAAGAGCTGGGATAAGAGTATAGATTGTCTCATACATTTTGAATAATAGGGCTACTGTCTATATATAATATGGGGGGGGGGGGGGTATGCTTTTAAGTTGTCACCAAATATGATAATTTTAAATGGAATTGAAATCACTTACTTATATATACACATTACCTACTCAGTTGTACTTACAGGTGCAGAACTGACTTCGTTACAGAACAGTTTGGAAAATGTTCTGCTACAACAAATATGTAATGGCCGCAATTGTGCTACATGTATCCACGAATAAGTATTTTTCGCACACCTAAGCTAGCGTAACAAATTATTCTGTTATATTGTCGTTGCGGTCGTCCGTCCGTCACACTTTCTTGTGACGCAAACTCCTCTTTCACTTTTGAATTTTTACCATTTTTTTTGTGCCATATTGTTGCTTACTAACTGTAGAAGTGCAATAAGGTTTTGGAATTCCAAATTTTTAAAAGAGGGCCTGGGAGGGACCAAAAAGGGCCAAATTATACAAAGAGCTTTGTGACGTGAACTCTTTCATTTTTTAATTTAAACCATTTTTATTGTTGCCATATTGTTGCTTACCAACTGTAGATGCGCAATAAGGTTTCGGAATTCCAAATGTTTTAAAAGAGGGTGGGGGGACCAAAAAGGGCCGAAACAGAAAAAAAGTATAATTACTTAAATAACTATGTCATATTGTTGCTTGCTAACTGCAGATGCGCAAAAGGTTTTGGAATTCCAAATTTCTAAAAGGGGGCCTAGGAGGGACCGAAAGGGGCCAAAATAGACAAGAGCCTTGTGACGCGAACTCCTATTTCATTTTTGAATTTAAATCATTTTTATTGCCATATTGTTGTTTACCAACTGTAGATGTACAATAAGGTTTTGGAATTCCAAATGTTTTGGTTGGAGGGACCAAAAAGGGCCAAAACAGAAAAAGACCATAATTACTAAAACTTTATCTAAAGAAAAAAAAATTGTAGAAATTTGTGAATTTCATTTTAAGGGGCTATAGGTCCCTAGAAGGTTCCAAATAGTTATATTATAGTAAAAGTGGGTTGTGATATATTTGTGAAAAGGTTATTTGTTACAGATGTAAACTGTAATGCTAAGCATGCTTTTTTTGCATTTTGAGGATTTTAGGATTTTATGGCCAAAAAGGGAAAAGAGGCCAAAAATTTAGATTACAGTAAAAGTGGGTTGTGATATATCTCTGCAAAGGTTATTTGTTACAGATGCAAACTGTAATGCAATGGAAACTGAAACTGTTAGAATGTTTGTTTACAAATAAATGTGGAGTGTGGGTATAGCTTTCGTTCCGACAGCCCCTACCTCTAGTTATATTATGTTATGTAAAATATTAGTTAGTGAAATATTAAACAATCTAATATTCAAAATTTGAATATCTAAATGTTAAATTTCGTTAGAAAATACCATGTTAAAATATAAGGATAATTGTTAATTTGGCGTTTCATAGTTTTTTTTATAGAGCATATTCTCCCTTTAGTATCACGTGATAGTGGCGTCTGTAGCTTCTGCAGCAGACGTAATGATTTTCACATTTTTATAATGAATTTTTATTGTATTTTGCGCATTTTTTCCTTGAATGAGATATTGAAATGACAAAATAGCGGAAATTTTAAGTACCGAAAATATTTAATAAAGAAACTTACCGGTAAGTCTATTATTTTTGACATTTCGTTCACTCATGAGTTAAAGCACCTTTTCTGTAGAAGGCACACCACTAAATCGAGCCCCCGTTTACTTCAATGTTAAATTCGTCATTTTCAAAAATTAGGGAAAAATATAAAATGAATTTTCCCAAGTCGGGCAATATGTTGACATGTTTTTCAAATAAAAGCTGTCTTAGAAAATTGTACTTGAACAGTACATTGTTTACCAAATAAGAAATTTTTTCTCGTTTCAAATTTCCCGGTGAAAATTTGCCCCATCACTTCGAACTGAATACCGGAAATTACAGGCGCATTAATATGTCCAGTTCTCGAAACTTTTAAGGGTTATTGACATGCCGTAAAGTGTATTTCGTAGGGTATTCATTCCTTTCCAGAATAAATTCACTTGTTTATGCTTTAGATTGTGGCATTAGTTGTGACAGATCGACGCCGAAACCCATAGGAATTATTTTGTACTACTTTCGTACTCTGTCGAAATTGCTCCAGCTATTTACTGTAGTGCCCCCTTAATGTACCCCTAGATTTTGAGGAATTTTAATTTCACGGCTGGTATAGAAAGAGGGACCATTTTGGGTGTTTGATAACACAATTTTATTAGAAATTGAGTTTTATTAACCTCTGAAAAAATATTTTCTTGAGCCTACCCCCTCCCTGAATTTTGGCCGATTTTCACCCCTTTTTATCTCATGATTCAGAAACTAAAAATATACAGTTTTGTGATTATTATCACATTTTCTCACCGACATCTATCTTTTCTTGTCCTCTGCTACCCAATATCCCCCGTTTTCGGGCGTTTTCGGTAGAAAATAGCAGAAACATTAGATAGGCACCCTAAAATGTGACCGATCCAGGTTTTAGAAATTGCCATTTCACGATCATAGCCAAACGATGTTCCAATTATATTTTCTCAATAATACGCACTGGAAAATTGCCTAACATATTTTAACAGACATGTAGTCTTATGGCAGATATTGAGGTCAAATGGATCAAATTTCAAAAATTGGGATTTTTCACGCTTTCTGGAATATAGGAAAAAAACGAGTGTTCGTAAATTGCGTGTGCTCAATTTATCAGAGTCAAGAAGTGCACAATAAAATTACTGAAAGTGAAGAATACACCGTGCTTTTATTTAATGCCAGAAATTTTCATATTTACTTCAATTTTCTTTCAGTTTGGCACCTTGAATTCTGGAGTACATCAAATTTACTCTAAGTGCTGAGTCGGCATTTTTTACCTCCCCCCTTTTTAAACGGTCGTTTAATTTTAAAAGAAATTTGTTTATTTATCGTTTCTTACCGAGAACTTTGGAAATAAATAAAAATATCCATGTAATTAGTCTTTATTTAGATTCTCTTAAGGTACCCCTAGATTTTGAGGAATTTTAATTTCACGGCTGGTATAGAAAGAGGGACCATTTTGGGTGTTTGATAACACAATTTTATTAGAAATTGAGTTTTATTAACCTCTGAAAAAATATTTTCTTGAGCCTACCCCCTCCCTGAATTTTGGCCGATTTTCACCCCTTTTTATCTCATGATTCAGAAACTAAAAATATACAGTTTTGTGATTATTATCACATTTTCTCACCGACATCTATCTTTTCTTGTCCTCTGCTACCCAATATCCCCCGTTTTCGGGCGTTTTCGGTAGAAAATAGCAGAAACATTAGATAGGCACCCTAAAATGTGACCGATCCAGGTTTTAGAAATTGCCATTTCACGATCATAGCCAAACGATGTTCCAATTATATTTTCTCAATAATACGCACTGGAAAATTGCCTAACATATTTTAACAGACATGTAGTCTTATGGCAGATATTGAGGTCAAATGGATCAAATTTCAAAAATTGGGATTTTTCACGCTTTCTGGAATATAGGAAAAAAACGAGTGTTCGTAAATTGCGTGTGCTCAATTTATCAGAGTCAAGAAGTGCACAATAAAATTACTGAAAGTGAAGAATACACCGTGCTTTTATTTAATGCCAGAAATTTTCATATTTACTTCAATTTTCTTTCAGTTTGGCACCTTGAATTCTGGAGTACATCAAATTTACTCTAAGTGCTGAGTCGGCATTTTTTACCTCCCCCCTTTTTAAACGGTCGTTTAATTTTAAAAGAAATTTGTTTATTTATCGTTTCTTACCGAGAACTTTGGAAATAAATAAAAATATCCATGTAATTAGTCTTTATTTAGATTCTCTTAAGGTACCCCTAGATTTTGAGGAATTTTAATTTCACGGCTGGTATAGAAAGAGGGACCATTTTGGGTGTTTGATAACACAATTTTATTAGAAATTGAGTTTTATTAACCTCTGAAAAAATATTTTCTTGAGCCTACCCCCTCCCTGAATTTTGGCCGATTTTCACCCCTTTTTATCTCATGATTCAGAAACTAAAAATATACAGTTTTGTGATTATTATCACATTTTCTCACCGACATCTATCTTTTCTTGTCCTCTGCTACCCAATATCCCCCGTTTTCGGGCGTTTTCGGTAGAAAATAGCAGAAACATTAGATAGGCACCCTAAAATGTGACCGATCCAGGTTTTAGAAATTGCCATTTCACGATCATAGCCAAACGATGTTCCAATTATATTTTCTCAATAATACGCACTGGAAAATTGCCTAACATATTTTAACAGACATGTAGTCTTATGGCAGATATTGAGGTCAAATGGATCAAATTTCAAAAATTGGGATTTTTCACGCTTTCTGGAATATAGGAAAAAAACGAGTGTTCGTAAATTGCGTGTGCTCAATTTATCAGAGTCAAGAAGTGCACAATAAAATTACTGAAAGTGAAGAATACACCGTGCTTTTATTTAATGCCAGAAATTTTCATATTTACTTCAATTTTCTTTCAGTTTGGCACCTTGAATTCTGGAGTACATCAAATTTACTCTAAGTGCTGAGTCGGCATTTTTTACCTCCCCCCTTTTTAAACGGTCGTTTAATTTTAAAAGAAATTTGTTTATTTATCGTTTCTTACCGAGAACTTTGGAAATAAATAAAAATATCCATGTAATTAGTCTTTATTTAGATTCTCTTAAGAAGGCACACCACTAAATCGAGCCCCCGTTTACTTCAATGTTAAATTCGTCATTTTCAAAAATTAGGGAAAAATATAAAATGAATTTTCCCAAGTCGGGCAATATGTTGACATGTTTTTCAAATAAAAGCTGTCTTAGAAAATTGTACTTGAACAGTACATTGTTTACCAAATAAGAAATTTTTTCTCGTTTCAAATTTCCCGGTGAAAATTTGCCCCATCACTTCGAACTGAATACCGGAAATTACAGGCTCATTAATATGTCCAGTTCTCGAAACTTTTAAGGGTTATTGACATGCCGTAAAGTGTATTTCGTAGGGTATTCATTCCTTTCCAGAATAAATTCACTTGTTTATGCTTTAGATTGTGGCATTAGTTGTGACAGATCGACGCCGAAACCCATAGGAATTATTTTGTACTACTTTCGTACTCTGTCGAAATTGCTCCAGCTATTTACTGTAGTGCCCCCTTAAGGTACCCCTAGATTTTGAGGAATTTTAATTTCACGGCTGGTATAGAAAGAGGGACCATTTTGGGTGTTTGATAACACAATTTTATTAGAAATTGAGTTTTATTAACCTCTGAAAAAATATTTTCTTGAGCCTACCCCCTCCCTGAATTTTGGCCGATTTTCACCCCTTTTTATCTCATGATTCAGAAACTAAAAATATACAGTTTTGTGATTATTATCACATTTTCTCACCGACATCTATCTTTTCTTGTCCTCTGCTACCCAATATCCCCCGTTTTCGGGCGTTTTCGGTAGAAAATAGCAGAAACATTAGATAGGCACCCTAAAATGTGACCGATCCAGGTTTTAGAAATTGCCATTTCACGATCATAGCCAAACGATGTTCCAATTATATTTTCTCAATAATACGCACTGGAAAATTGCCTAACATATTTTAACAGACATGTAGTCTTATGGCAGATATTGAGGTCAAATGGATCAAATTTCAAAAATTGGGATTTTTCACGCTTTCTGGAATATAGGAAAAAAACGAGTGTTCGTAAATTGCGTGTGCTCAATTTATCAGAGTCAAGAAGTGCACAATAAAATTACTGAAAGTGAAGAATACACCGTGCTTTTATTTAATGCCAGAAATTTTCATATTTACTTCAATTTTCTTTCAGTTTGGCACCTTGAATTCTGGAGTACATCAAATTTACTCTAAGTGCTGAGTCGGCATTTTTTACCTCCCCCCTTTTTAAACGGTCGTTTAATTTTAAAAGAAATTTGTTTATTTATCGTTTCTTACCGAGAACTTTGGAAATAAATAAAAATATCCATGTAATTAGTCTTTATTTAGATTCTCTTAAGGTACCCCTAGATTTTGAGGAATTTTAATTTCACGGCTGGTATAGAAAGAGGGACCATTTTGGGTGTTTGATAACACAATTTTATTAGAAATTGAGTTTTATTAACCTCTGAAAAAATATTTTCTTGAGCCTACCCCCTCCCTGAATTTTGGCCGATTTTCACCCCTTTTTATCTCATGATTCAGAAACTAAAAATATACAGTTTTGTGATTATTATCACATTTTCTCACCGACATCTATCTTTTCTTGTCCTCTGCTACCCAATATCCCCCGTTTTCGGGCGTTTTCGGTAGAAAATAGCAGAAACATTAGATAGGCACCCTAAAATGTGACCGATCCAGGTTTTAGAAATTGCCATTTCACGATCATAGCCAAACGATGTTCCAATTATATTTTCTCAATAATACGCACTGGAAAATTGCCTAACATATTTTAACAGACATGTAGTCTTATGGCAGATATTGAGGTCAAATGGATCAAATTTCAAAAATTGGGATTTTTCACGCTTTCTGGAATATAGGAAAAAAACGAGTGTTCGTAAATTGCGTGTGCTCAATTTATCAGAGTCAAGAAGTGCACAATAAAATTACTGAAAGTGAAGAATACACCGTGCTTTTATTTAATGCCAGAAATTTTCATATTTACTTCAATTTTCTTTCAGTTTGGCACCTTGAATTCTGGAGTACATCAAATTTACTCTAAGTGCTGAGTCGGCATTTTTTACCTCCCCCCTTTTTAAACGGTCGTTTAATTTTAAAAGAAATTTGTTTATTTATCGTTTCTTACCGAGAACTTTGGAAATAAATAAAAATATCCATGTAATTAGTCTTTATTTAGATTCTCTTAAGGTACCCCTAGATTTTGAGGAATTTTAATTTCACGGCTGGTATAGAAAGAGGGACCATTTTGGGTGTTTGATAACACAATTTTATTAGAAATTGAGTTTTATTAACCTCTGAAAAAATATTTTCTTGAGCCTACCCCCTCCCTGAATTTTGGCCGATTTTCACCCCTTTTTATCTCATGATTCAGAAACTAAAAATATACAGTTTTGTGATTATTATCACATTTTCTCACCGACATCTATCTTTTCTTGTCCTCTGCTACCCAATATCCCCCGTTTTCGGGCGTTTTCGGTAGAAAATAGCAGAAACATTAGATAGGCACCCTAAAATGTGACCGATCCAGGTTTTAGAAATTGCCATTTCACGATCATAGCCAAACGATGTTCCAATTATATTTTCTCAATAATACGCACTGGAAAATTGCCTAACATATTTTAACAGACATGTAGTCTTATGGCAGATATTGAGGTCAAATGGATCAAATTTCAAAAATTGGGATTTTTCACGCTTTCTGGAATATAGGAAAAAAACGAGTGTTCGTAAATTGCGTGTGCTCAATTTATCAGAGTCAAGAAGTGCACAATAAAATTACTGAAAGTGAAGAATACACCGTGCTTTTATTTAATGCCAGAAATTTTCATATTTACTTCAATTTTCTTTCAGTTTGGCACCTTGAATTCTGGAGTACATCAAATTTACTCTAAGTGCTGAGTCGGCATTTTTTACCTCCCCCCTTTTTAAACGGTCGTTTAATTTTAAAAGAAATTTGTTTATTTATCGTTTCTTACCGAGAACTTTGGAAATAAATAAAAATATCCATGTAATTAGTCTTTATTTAGATTCTCTTAAGAAGGCACACCACTAAATCGAGCCCCCGTTTACTTCAATGTTAAATTCGTCATTTTCAAAAATTAGGGAAAAATATAAAATGAATTTTCCCAAGTCGGGCAATATGTTGACATGTTTTTCAAATAAAAGCTGTCTTAGAAAATTGTACTTGAACAGTACATTGTTTACCAAATAAGAAATTTTTTCTCGTTTCAAATTTCCCGGTGAAAATTTGCCCCATCACTTCGAACTGAATACCGGAAATTACAGGCTCATTAATATGTCCAGTTCTCGAAACTTTTAAGGGTTATTGACATGCCGTAAAGTGTATTTCGTAGGGTATTCATTCCTTTCCAGAATAAATTCACTTGTTTATGCTTTAGATTGTGGCATTAGTTGTGACAGATCGACGCCGAAACCCATAGGAATTATTTTGTACTACTTTCGTACTCTGTCGAAATTGCTCCAGCTATTTACTGTAGTGCCCCCTTAAGGTACCCCTAGATTTTGAGGAATTTTAATTTCACGGCTGGTATAGAAAGAGGGACCATTTTGGGTGTTTGATAACACAATTTTATTAGAAATTGAGTTTTATTAACCTCTGAAAAAATATTTTCTTGAGCCTACCCCCTCCCTGAATTTTGGCCGATTTTCACCCCTTTTTATCTCATGATTCAGAAACTAAAAATATACAGTTTTGTGATTATTATCACATTTTCTCACCGACATCTATCTTTTCTTGTCCTCTGCTACCCAATATCCCCCGTTTTCGGGCGTTTTCGGTAGAAAATAGCAGAAACATTAGATAGGCACCCTAAAATGTGACCGATCCAGGTTTTAGAAATTGCCATTTCACGATCATAGCCAAACGATGTTCCAATTATATTTTCTCAATAATACGCACTGGAAAATTGCCTAACATATTTTAACAGACATGTAGTCTTATGGCAGATATTGAGGTCAAATGGATCAAATTTCAAAAATTGGGATTTTTCACGCTTTCTGGAATATAGGAAAAAAACGAGTGTTCGTAAATTGCGTGTGCTCAATTTATCAGAGTCAAGAAGTGCACAATAAAATTACTGAAAGTGAAGAATACACCGTGCTTTTATTTAATGCCAGAAATTTTCATATTTACTTCAATTTTCTTTCAGTTTGGCACCTTGAATTCTGGAGTACATCAAATTTACTCTAAGTGCTGAGTCGGCATTTTTTACCTCCCCCCTTTTTAAACGGTCGTTTAATTTTAAAAGAAATTTGTTTATTTATCGTTTCTTACCGAGAACTTTGGAAATAAATAAAAATATCCATGTAATTAGTCTTTATTTAGATTCTCTTAAGGTACCCCTAGATTTTGAGGAATTTTAATTTCACGGCTGGTATAGAAAGAGGGACCATTTTGGGTGTTTGATAACACAATTTTATTAGAAATTGAGTTTTATTAACCTCTGAAAAAATATTTTCTTGAGCCTACCCCCTCCCTGAATTTTGGCCGATTTTCACCCCTTTTTATCTCATGATTCAGAAACTAAAAATATACAGTTTTGTGATTATTATCACATTTTCTCACCGACATCTATCTTTTCTTGTCCTCTGCTACCCAATATCCCCCGTTTTCGGGCGTTTTCGGTAGAAAATAGCAGAAACATTAGATAGGCACCCTAAAATGTGACCGATCCAGGTTTTAGAAATTGCCATTTCACGATCATAGCCAAACGATGTTCCAATTATATTTTCTCAATAATACGCACTGGAAAATTGCCTAACATATTTTAACAGACATGTAGTCTTATGGCAGATATTGAGGTCAAATGGATCAAATTTCAAAAATTGGGATTTTTCACGCTTTCTGGAATATAGGAAAAAAACGAGTGTTCGTAAATTGCGTGTGCTCAATTTATCAGAGTCAAGAAGTGCACAATAAAATTACTGAAAGTGAAGAATACACCGTGCTTTTATTTAATGCCAGAAATTTTCATATTTACTTCAATTTTCTTTCAGTTTGGCACCTTGAATTCTGGAGTACATCAAATTTACTCTAAGTGCTGAGTCGGCATTTTTTACCTCCCCCCTTTTTAAACGGTCGTTTAATTTTAAAAGAAATTTGTTTATTTATCGTTTCTTACCGAGAACTTTGGAAATAAATAAAAATATCCATGTAATTAGTCTTTATTTAGATTCTCTTAAGAAGGCACACCACTAAATCGAGCCCCCGTTTACTTCAATGTTAAATTCGTCATTTTCAAAAATTAGGGAAAAATATAAAATGAATTTTCCCAAGTCGGGCAATATGTTGACATGTTTTTCAAATAAAAGCTGTCTTAGAAAATTGTACTTGAACAGTACATTGTTTACCAAATAAGAAATTTTTTCTCGTTTCAAATTTCCCGGTGAAAATTTGCCCCATCACTTCGAACTGAATACCGGAAATTACAGGCTCATTAATATGTCCAGTTCTCGAAACTTTTAAGGGTTATTGACATGCCGTAAAGTGTATTTCGTAGGGTATTCATTCCTTTCCAGAATAAATTCACTTGTTTATGCTTTAGATTGTGGCATTAGTTGTGACAGATCGACGCCGAAACCCATAGGAATTATTTTGTACTACTTTCGTACTCTGTCGAAATTGCTCCAGCTATTTACTGTAGTGCCCCCTTAAGGTACCCCTAGATTTTGAGGAATTTTAATTTCACGGCTGGTATAGAAAGAGGGACCATTTTGGGTGTTTGATAACACAATTTTATTAGAAATTGAGTTTTATTAACCTCTGAAAAAATATTTTCTTGAGCCTACCCCCTCCCTGAATTTTGGCCGATTTTCACCCCTTTTTATCTCATGATTCAGAAACTAAAAATATACAGTTTTGTGATTATTATCACATTTTCTCACCGACATCTATCTTTTCTTGTCCTCTGCTACCCAATATCCCCCGTTTTCGGGCGTTTTCGGTAGAAAATAGCAGAAACATTAGATAGGCACCCTAAAATGTGACCGATCCAGGTTTTAGAAATTGCCATTTCACGATCATAGCCAAACGATGTTCCAATTATATTTTCTCAATAATACGCACTGGAAAATTGCCTAACATATTTTAACAGACATGTAGTCTTATGGCAGATATTGAGGTCAAATGGATCAAATTTCAAAAATTGGGATTTTTCACGCTTTCTGGAATATAGGAAAAAAACGAGTGTTCGTAAATTGCGTGTGCTCAATTTATCAGAGTCAAGAAGTGCACAATAAAATTACTGAAAGTGAAGAATACACCGTGCTTTTATTTAATGCCAGAAATTTTCATATTTACTTCAATTTTCTTTCAGTTTGGCACCTTGAATTCTGGAGTACATCAAATTTACTCTAAGTGCTGAGTCGGCATTTTTTACCTCCCCCCTTTTTAAACGGTCGTTTAATTTTAAAAGAAATTTGTTTATTTATCGTTTCTTACCGAGAACTTTGGAAATAAATAAAAATATCCATGTAATTAGTCTTTATTTAGATTCTCTTAAGGTACCCCTAGATTTTGAGGAATTTTAATTTCACGGCTGGTATAGAAAGAGGGACCATTTTGGGTGTTTGATAACACAATTTTATTAGAAATTGAGTTTTATTAACCTCTGAAAAAATATTTTCTTGAGCCTACCCCCTCCCTGAATTTTGGCCGATTTTCACCCCTTTTTATCTCATGATTCAGAAACTAAAAATATACAGTTTTGTGATTATTATCACATTTTCTCACCGACATCTATCTTTTCTTGTCCTCTGCTACCCAATATCCCCCGTTTTCGGGCGTTTTCGGTAGAAAATAGCAGAAACATTAGATAGGCACCCTAAAATGTGACCGATCCAGGTTTTAGAAATTGCCATTTCACGATCATAGCCAAACGATGTTCCAATTATATTTTCTCAATAATACGCACTGGAAAATTGCCTAACATATTTTAACAGACATGTAGTCTTATGGCAGATATTGAGGTCAAATGGATCAAATTTCAAAAATTGGGATTTTTCACGCTTTCTGGAATATAGGAAAAAAACGAGTGTTCGTAAATTGCGTGTGCTCAATTTATCAGAGTCAAGAAGTGCACAATAAAATTACTGAAAGTGAAGAATACACCGTGCTTTTATTTAATGCCAGAAATTTTCATATTTACTTCAATTTTCTTTCAGTTTGGCACCTTGAATTCTGGAGTACATCAAATTTACTCTAAGTGCTGAGTCGGCATTTTTTACCTCCCCCCTTTTTAAACGGTCGTTTAATTTTAAAAGAAATTTGTTTATTTATCGTTTCTTACCGAGAACTTTGGAAATAAATAAAAATATCCATGTAATTAGTCTTTATTTAGATTCTCTTAAGAAGGCACACCACTAAATCGAGCCCCCGTTTACTTCAATGTTAAATTCGTCATTTTCAAAAATTAGGGAAAAATATAAAATGAATTTTCCCAAGTCGGGCAATATGTTGACATGTTTTTCAAATAAAAGCTGTCTTAGAAAATTGTACTTGAACAGTACATTGTTTACCAAATAAGAAATTTTTTCTCGTTTCAAATTTCCCGGTGAAAATTTGCCCCATCACTTCGAACTGAATACCGGAAATTACAGGCTCATTAATATGTCCAGTTCTCGAAACTTTTAAGGGTTATTGACATGCCGTAAAGTGTATTTCGTAGGGTATTCATTCCTTTCCAGAATAAATTCACTTGTTTATGCTTTAGATTGTGGCATTAGTTGTGACAGATCGACGCCGAAACCCATAGGAATTATTTTGTACTACTTTCGTACTCTGTCGAAATTGCTCCAGCTATTTACTGTAGTGCCCCCTTAAATACCGAAATGTAAATATTATAAACCGGAAAATAAACACTGCGCGAAAATAAGAGGTGCGTAAATATTCATTACTAGACGATATATTCTGACATTTTATGTTTTAAAGACCATTTGGTGTTCATATATACTTTTAGAGTTGACTATTGACTTATCAATTAGCAATGTAACCCTTATCCTGATCAAAGTCATACTTCCACCTACCCCTTGCTCAGCAGGGTTCAACAGGTCTACCTGACCGCGAGAAGAAGCAAAGTAAACCCCAAATGAAAACAAATTGAGGAAAAGAAGACTATAATCATGCGTTAAAGTAAAACACCGATTTTAACGGTATCTGGAATGTTGAAGTCAATTATGTGTAAAATGTCGATTTATAAATTTCAAATTTATATTCATGACACAGTATTTTTGGCTTTTTTTAATTTAAGGAAAATTGTTAAAAGTAACATATTGATTTAACCATTTGGAGTTTAATAAATAAAATGCATTCCAAAGAAATCTAAGTCTTCATCGTCACGAATATAATTTGCAGTTTACAAATTATTGTGGTTATACAGAATATTAGGTAATAATTCTTTTCATTACATTTTGCATGCTGAGATGTAATGATGAAAGAACATTACATTGCAATTAGGCTAAACTTAAAATGAGTTTTTGTTAATGTTACTAGGGTTTAACGCCACTTTCAGGGTAATTAGATATTGACGGCAATTTTTTTTATGGGTGGGGAAGGCGGAAAGAACCACAGACAGGAACAATGGCAGTCCTTTTCAATTAAAGATAGACTACTTCACAACAAAATCATAACTGTTACAATATTATGTCCAAACCTACGTAAATTTACCAACGTTCAACATTATTCACAGCCAATTATCGCAGACGTCATTCACCGGAAGTTAGAAAATGGATTAAATTGATTGGTTAAAATATTACCACCAATCATTCATCTCAAATTTGTCGAGAAAACAATGCTTTTAATCAAACAGCGTATAAAATTACATAAATGAGGTTACTACTACGAACTTACTTGTTTACAGCCCTTCGTAACAATACGTTGTTTACATGTTGGCCGTTCATACTCTTAGCTTGATTATATTTTCTTAATCAGCAACAGTTACAAAGGAATAGTGCCTCTTTTCTCTATATTTATTTCACTCATAACCATTGATTTTTTAATCTTAAATATTTACCTACTTTTTATCGTAAACAATTGTATACAATTGCATTTTAAGGTGGTACCCAACACTACAGGGAGATAACTCTTAAAATCACCAGAGCGTTTTAATCAAATTTAATAAGTAAAGAGACATTAAGCTTCTCTATGATCAAAATTGATGTTTGCCAAACTGCTATATATTCAATGAAATTATTCCCGCGAAGTTTGAAATTCTATTTACTAAAAAAAATCAACATTTATGTCAACAGGTCAAAGTAAATATTTCCTAAAAATTTTATGAAAATTAAACGAGCCAATTTTATTTTAGTCAAGGAGTTGGGTACCACCTTAATATTAACAAATAACAATTTTATGCTTTATAATTTTATGCGTTCGAATTTTTACCACAAAAAGGTCAATTAGTATCATTTTTGAATTATAGACAAAGAAGGACATTCAAAACCAAAACCATTCTACTGAATTGAGATACATGAACTGACTTATAGCAAATAGTTAGTTTCTGAGTGTCCTTCACGTTAAAACACTGTCTTAAAGATATTAATTTGGCAAATTTGTGTTAGAACTGTCTTTCAAAGAGATATTCGGGTATTTAGGAAAAAGTTTTAGTAACTTATTTGTCACTTATTATTAGAAAATCTTTAGAGGCCAAATACCAGGATAAAAGGCGACTGTTTGAAAATGGCCCTGGAAGTGAAATACAGGATAAAATTCACAATTTCTGTTATATAAATATGAACCAATAATTTATCTGCAAAATTTCATGATGCATACAATAGTGCCTTTCTAGAGTCAACCCAAAGTTATTAACCAAGCGGCAGCATATTTTTTAATTATTATAAGACATCTTATACAATGAGCAGGTATTTATACTTTATATATAAAGAAACACGAGACGATTATGTGACCTAAATGTCATCTTCATGCATTACACATATTATTATAGGACTCGGTTAAATAATATTTCATGTCGCATGTATAAATATAGATCGATTATTGCGGCTTGAAATTTTCTGTAAAGACTGATATGCTGTAGTCTGACATATATTTTACTGAGTTTTTTTAGCGCACTTAGCAGAATATCGTTTACTCAACAAATATGTAACTGGGATAATATTAGATATGTGTCACCGAGGGAACATTTTATTTTCTTACTGTGACATATTGATAATATCCATCATAAGTGATAGGCAGAAATAAATAATATCGACATATTTTTACCTTATATTAGCATTCACAACCCGAATATGGATGTTTTGGGTTCGTTCCCGTCCGGGTCAAACTAAATACGTTAAAATGGTACCTGCTGCTTCTGAGTTAAATAGGAGTAATTGCAGAGACTGGTCGAATCAAAGTTTGGGTTGGGTGACATATATGTCTTCCAGTGGACTGTTAACGTGCGAGGTAGCTCAGCTCGTCGATCTTGTACAAATCAGGTTCACATCAGAATAATATCATAAATATGTCTTCTTAATTATCAGGGGACATATCTTTTAAAAAAAAAACTACATGCTTTTCGAAAAAAAGGTTATCAAAGTGAAGCAAATATTGTTTTCTTGGTATGAAATAAACTATATTTAATAATCGTACAACACTGATAAGTGTTGAATCGGCAAGTTTCCAATTCTTATGCAGTTGTTTTTAACGACACTTTTGATTGGCGTCTCCAGATAATACCATAAAAGGTCATTTGACATAGAGAAATCTCTACGGATGCATATATATACGTAGGATTTTTTAGCCAAGGGTTTATTCACCGCGTCCTTTTATTTTGTTCGTAAGTTGTATATACTGGCATCACCCGTGTATAAATTTATCAGCTTATTTGATTTTCGAGAGAATTTTCATGTAACCATGATTGTCTCGCAAAAACTGATCAAGTGTTGTTTTCCGTCATCACTATGGACATTTTACGACCATCTTCACGAATTACACGAATTTCTCAGTATTAAAATGTCATCGAAAGGAAAACGAAAGTAATAACTTGAAGGGGGAATCAGTTGACGTTTGATCCGCAGTAACAAAAAAATGTGTTTCCCTTTTCGATTTGCGACTGCTAATGGATTTATTAGACAGCGGGGGGGGGGGGTATATATGCATAGCAGAAACTGTTTTTTCTTAAGCCTTGGTCCAACATTTTCGGAGGGTTAGATTTTTATATCTTGTTCAGGGAAGCCGGATGAGAAAAGCTACACTAGCTACATGTTGTATTAGTGCTTTTCCAGCCTTTACTTTTATTGTTATAATGGTGAGTAAAAATATTAAGAAGCTAAATTCTTTCACCGAAAGTTTGTTTGTTTGTTTAGTTGGGGTTTTACGCCGTTTTCAGCACATTTGGCTATTTCGCGGCAGCCAGTTTTTATTGGTGGAGAAAACCGGAGTACCCGGAGAGAACCACCGGCCTTCCATAGTAAAATTGTCAATTAAGATCGGCGTCGGACACACCCCAACACAAGTGAGATTCGAACTCACAACCTTTCATCGAAAGTCAAATTACAACCAATATAGCAATGAAATATATTTTCACTATCCGGAAAATCAACATGATCAACGCTTCCAGAAGCATGTTCCAATTATTATGATGTTATAAAAACGGAAGTAACTCGCTAAAATGAAAATAGAAAAAAAGGCCGCTTTGTATCTTATTTGCTTATATTTAAAAGACATAGGAATAAGAAAAAAGAATCAAATACCAGTCAAACTGTAAGATAGAGAAATCTCAGAATCATAGGGTAAGATTCCAATAGTCTCTGACTTGGCAAGCCTCGTCAAATAACCTTTGGATATCTGAGAATTCTCAATCTTGCACTTTTACCGATGTTAGATTTTATACTTCTTGGGGTTCACCACAGTTGCTGGGACTAAGGAATTTGCTGCCTCTTAATGTACTTCGGCCAAGGCTTTTACACCCAAATAAAAACTACAAAAATGAAAGATTAAATTTAATTTCTGTATTCTTCTAGTTAGAATTGTTTCTATCTCCTACAAAAAAAATATATCTACATGTATATGTATATAAATTGTGCTTTTCTGACTATCCTCAGCTAGATTGTCTGTTGATGTTCTGAGAAAAAATCATGACCTAAGTGAAAATTGAGTGGAAAGTAATAAAGAATCATATATATAATATTTCATCAATGACTTTCATTATGAAAAATAGATTTTTAATATCAGTTCATTAAAAGCTTTGTGTCATTGAATAAATGAAAATAGAAATTTATATTTCCTGTAGATCCAAAATATTTATTTTGAGTTTTACTTTAGTTTCTATTAAAATGACGTTCTTTGCTCCTAAAGTATTTTGTACACTACAGTGTGCAGGACAAAGTAAAAATTCTTCCTGAAAAAGAGCAGGAATCTGTTGGCTGGTCTTCTTCCTTATTAGAAGTAGTTATGCCTGCTAAAAAGGCCTATGTGAAGTACTTGCAGTACTCTGATAGTTTATTGTTGGGCTTGCAGGGGAATGCTGTCTGGCAAGAATATGATATTAAGACAACCGCCCCGGGTAATTGCCACATGGACAACTGCCCCCGCTCCCCAAAGACAATCTACTTGTAAGAGCTATTATTAGAGTGAACTAGTTTTCTATATAACCCTTTGGCTTGTTCTTTCAATTTTTTAAAGACAAAAAATATTTTTTACTAAAAATTCCTGGTGTTTTTTTTTAAATAGCAATTTCATAAAAAGTAGACAAGTTTTGATGATAACAACGTTGTCCCATTAAACTTTAATTGTCAGTAATTAGAAGCAATTGATTCTAGCTTGTCCAAGCTAATACCGTCCTTCTGAAGTTTTATTTACAAAAAAAAAAAAAAACAATTTCAAAAATATGAACCTGTTTGATTATTTGCACCAATGTTATCAAAGTAATTACTCTCAATTTATTAATAATTAATTAAACGGTTTTACAATATTTTATATTGGAAGAAATATATATTTGCATTATTAACGGTATTAGCTTGGACAATATTCGAAAAAAAAATAAAACAATATTTAAAATTATATATTTTTATATTAGTTTTTTATTGCTAAAAGCGATAATTATCTGGAGAATTATTAAGATAAGCGGGAAATTGTCCTGCTCCCCCATTAATGGTCTGACAGTTGTTGACAGGTAGTTGTATACTCCAGAGTCGAAAAAGAATAGCCTGAATCTGTTTAATTTTTGTGGATCAACAAGTTCTCTTATTCCATTTGTTTTCGGTACTTTGTTTATATAAATTCTAATTGAGGGCTCCAGATTGTAGTCACTTTCAATAGGAATGAAGTATGAAAATACCACCTATAAACCCTTAATATTGAACGACGGTGAACAGATTTTGTTATGTACTGTCAAGGCCCCTTTTCATTAAGTTTTCTGCACATTTCCAGTTTGTTTTCCATCTCTTTGAAATATTGCTTCAAATGTATATATCAGAAACAAAGAAATATTTGAAATTGCTTCCAAAAAGTCAAACGTGAATGATTGAATAATATATCGGACAGTAATAATAAGGAATACAGGAATTGGCTTGTCATATTGGTTCATTGTGATTAGTACAAGAAATAAGAGCTGAATAACCAGACATAGCGGATGCAATGAAATAGACGACTTTTCCGCCTCTTCGTTATCAATATAAAACTTATCCACATATAAATGAAAAATCTAGGATCAATATTAATATTCCAGTACAGTTTATCAATTATTTAATTTTAATTAAGTCAATCATTTCTTGTTTCCGTATGTATGTAGTTAAAATATGTTTATAAAACATGTAAATTATGTAAGAATACGTAATGTATTTAGAGTGCAATATCGAATATTAAGGTGGTACCCAACACTTTCACTAAAATTAATTTGGCTCGTTTAATTTTCATAAAATTTTGACAAAGTATTTACTTTGACCCATTGACAAAAATTTTAAAATTTCAAAACATTTGAACCAACCAATTCATCAGAAAAATTACACTGATTGTATAGCAGTTTGACAAACACTAATATTGATCATTGAAAAGCTTAATATTCCATTAACAACACAACGTTATTAAAACGTTTAGCTGATTTTACAGAGTTATCTCCCTGTAGTGTTAGATACCACCTCAAGCATGCCCAAATGATAAAGGAAATTAACAGATTACTATATGGCCAAAGAACATATTCAGTGGGTCAATATTTTAATATATGTTTAGCTCACCTATACCGGTTGTAAATCTTCATACGACCTATTTGATCTAAACCTTATAACAAAGGTACATAGCTGGTCCTCTTTCTGAATTTATCTGACGACAAAAATGGCCGCAATGGCCACAATCACTTAGGACTTTAGTGGAAAATTCCCCTCCTAAGATATTTTTCTGAAACAACACCAGAGACATTTTAAATCAAGCTTTACAAAAACGGTCCTTATTTGGTCCATTTTAATAGGTTCCGTCTAATATACCAAGTACAGCCACTTTTAAGTTAAACCTAAGTAAAAAAATTACCTACATTACACCTATCATAGGTGGTTTTCCATCAAAGCTACAGTGTTAGTCGGTGAAATATTTATTTAAATTAAAAAAAAATGTGGCCCGGGCTATAATTTTTCTATTCTTATGGGTGCATTTTCCCACAGCATTCATTTCTTACAATTTTCTTCGTCTCAGTCTTGTTCATAACGTTGATAATTTACTTGTGGTTCTGAAATTCTATCCGCTACAGCTGTGAATGGTTATTTTCTCTTAAAAAATTCGGGTGTTACAACGAAACGGGGATACATTTTAAGCCTTTATTTGATTAGTTAATTTTGGGTTCATTATTAAAGCATTTCATTTTATGGTGAAGAATTTTCTAGGCGGTATCCTACTATTTTTTAACCAAATTTTTTTATAATGGATAAAGTTCGTTTCTTAATTTTGGAAAATAGTGAATTCTTAGCAAATAAATTTAAGAAACTACATGTACTGTATATATATTTGTCTTTCATGATAAATCGTAACACATTTAATTTAGATCGGAGCTGAAAATACCACACCACAAGCTGGATTAAATTCACGAACTCGGTGCTAACAGGCTAGTGATTATAAATAGATAGACAAACTACCTAGACCACTAGGCTAAAATGGCCCCAATAAATCTATTTATAAAAAAAATATAGTAATTTTCAAACTGCAACATCATATTTAATAGATGATAATAAGATATTTTGTAAATTTGAAGAATGAAGATTATTATATACATAAAATAACGCTTATAAATGCATGTGTCTATTTGAGGCATTGTTTAACAGTTTCTCCATACAAGGAAGAATTTGTGCTACAAAGAGTAAGTTTTATATAAATCGGTCAGAAAATAAATAAAATTTACATTTCATCATTCTTAAATTTTCAAAAATGTAGCATTAATGCTAAACATTGATGAAATCAGTCTTTATATTACATTTATCAACAAACACTTATTTTATATGTATGTTCTACACTACAATGTTTACATAGTCAGATTGATGTAACACAGGCAAAGGAAAATGTCTTTCAAAAATTCATATCCAACATTATATTTACATGCTTCATTGAAGTCATATATAAGTCGTAGTCATTGAGATTTGATTTTTTTTCTGAATGGTATTAAGACCTTAAGAAGTGGTATGACTTTTTACAAGGCTTTCATTTACTAGTAATTGAATTGACATACATATTACATATATTGGTGCTTCAGTGACAGTGCTGTGTTGGAAATACAATTGAATATGGATTTTCAATGTGCTCATCATATAGAAGGTTTAGAAGCATTGAACTGCTTTCAAGAAATTTTTTAAATAAAAATTCCCAAACTGGTATATATTTGTTTTAATTTAAAAATTAGTTTATTTAGTCTATTTAGTGTCAAAAAGTGAAGTTAACAACTTTATTTGCTAATTAGTGTTTTTATAACCATAAATCTTAGAGCAAAGAGAAAATTCTAAAAGAGACAGGATTCATTATTCTACAAGGCAAAACACTCTTACAACCTGCACCCAAAACACCGATTAGTATTTATGCATTTTGGTCTATCTAATTTTGTATGCAAATGAAATATACTGATGCTGATATAGTTTGTACATGAAATAAAATAGCCTTAACTTACCATAAAGATTCTTGTCAAAATCTCAACATGAACTTGCTAGTTCAAGCTACATCTATGATTGTCAAGTAAGAAACATTTACAAAAAAAGGAACAAAAGTAATAATTATAGGGAACTGTAAATGGTTGCCACCCTTCTCGTGTTTACAATTTGATTGTCTCAGTGATGATTTGCACTTTTTTTCAGTCGGTAAAAACCTTTGACCAAGTATACATTTATATTTGCATAAGGAATCATTTGTACCTTCTTATTATAATTCAAAACTGTATTTCATTCTTGGTTGTTAGGGAATGAATTTGGTTGCTAAGGAAAGATATTCGAATTTCTACACTTATTTATTCAGGTTTAAATCATTAACAGGTTATGGTGGAATATAATGTTAAGACTTCCAAATTATAAATTGACAGAATTTCCGCTTCGAGCGAATAAACCATGTTGCTTAGTAATATTGTAATAATTAAGGGTTACGTACTATTTTTATGAGGTAGAAATGATCTTAGTCTGTGAATATTTAATGTTACTCTAAATTTTAGATTTTTAAATAAAATTGGACATTCATAATTTATTTCATATCGAATATAGTAGAAAGTGTTACATCTTTGGTTTCTAGGGAATGTCATTGGTTTCTAAGGATACATTCGTCATATCCTCCATAAATATGTAGGTATTTGTCAAGGTAAATAAATAATTAATTTAAAGGTGGTATTTCATCTTAAAGTTATAAACATTTTAGAAAATATATGAAATTACTAACATTTGGCAAATTCTCATGGTTGCGTAGCAACATAAATAACCTAACTTTCTCACATATTTTCTAAAACTGTTAAACTTTCAGGATATGCTTAAAAATATTTACCATAAACAGACCCTATTTCCACTGATGAACAAAAAAGAACCCTCAGCATATTTATATTTTATAAATTTAAGTTGTTAGTGATGATTGATGTGTTACCATAGCAACGGTGATCAACGGGATCAAGCAGTGAATTTGAAAAATCAAAGCTAGTATATGATGCTTTTGCATTGTATACATGTACAATAAATGTTTTTATCATTGAAACTAATTTTTTGTCAGTGTGGTCAATTGTGCAACTCTAATTTTTCATGATTTTTTGCCAAAGGGTTAAGCAAAAATGTCAACGCAACGGGTGTGATAATGAAAAGGTACCACCCAACACGCGAGCAATGATCATTAGAGAAATGCAATGTTTAATCACATTCGTAGTTCCGTACAATTAAATATTGTATGCTTTCTTGCAGTTAGAAAATTACCTCAAAAAGTCTATTATGTATATAGATTAGAGCAAGTTCATATTTGATCCGTCTATCGTAGGAAGTTAGTTTTGACCAACCACATCGCGAGTCGGTTTTTCAATACTAGCTTCGTTGGTGCAGAAATAAATGCTAGCTTCGTTGTTGCAGAAATAAATACTAGCTTCATTGGTACAGAAATAAATTCTAGCTTGGTTGTTGCAGAAATAAATACTAGCTTTGTTGGTGCAGAAATAAATACTAGCTTCATTGGTGCAGAAATACATACTAGCTTCATTGGTGCAGAATAAAATACTAGCTTCTTTGTTGCAGAAATGAAAATTAACAGAAGCAAATAAAACGCTGTTATTCACTTTATATTAACTGACATTGATGTCAATTAAAGTAGAACAGGTTCATCGTCTGTTTAATTCGTTTTATTTTTTTCTTGTCTTTCTAAATTCATTGTTTTCTATCTTTTATTGTATCATATATCGACATAAAATATTATTTTCTATTTTATTTTCGCTCCAATTGAATGTTTATGTGAAAATAAGGATGTTAGTAATATCTGAATATGCCAAGATGTCATAGAATGTATAAAAAAACCTATCATATGAAACTTCATCATTCAACATACAGAACTAAACCAGTCCTCTTTCTTATATTATCATTTTAACCTTCTGTGTGTAAATGTACTTTTTGAAAGTTTAAACACTGACAAGGCTGTTGACTTCAGAGAATTGAATAGTGGAATATACTTCTCCGACTTACTAACATACACATAATTTTATTCATTTTTTTTTTTTAAATTTGGAAACCTCTGTAGTGTTTGTATTGTGGTGGCGGCTTTGGCTCGGTATGAAATATTACACGAGGATCCCAGATATTACTCGTACCTGTGTTAAATCATATGGAATGTCTCGTTGCCGCTCGCCCTATCTCCTTACATTTTCACAAAACAAAAATGTGTTACTTAAAGAATAATTTCGTACAAATGGTTACCTCCGGATACAAACTGTAGAAAATATTTCGCAGTTTTTCGTAATCACTTTCCTTCATAATATATATTCTGTCATTATTTCAAAGATGCATAAATGAATTATATAGAGACTCGCCCAATTTTCTCTCTTATTCATGAAAATTGGTTATGGTTAAATTTTTGCAAAATTCTGAGTAATTTCAAAATTTGGGGATTGTGATCCGATGAAACAATTCCCGTTTGATGTTTGTTTATTGCTCCATTTAGTTACATACAATTATTGTTGAAAAATTTGTTCCGAAGTTATTTTGGGTATGAAAGGGATTGAAAATTAGTTTAGAGTGGATTTTCCAGCTATACTTGTATGTAATAAACTAGAATTAAATAAACAAACTAAGTAAATAATAATATAGGGAATTAAATTCTTGGATTCTTAAAATAAAACAGAATAATGGGAATACATTGCATTTAACGTTTTCATTTGTTATGCATAAGAGCGATAGGCAGGGGTGAGAGATCTCTATTTAATCTTGTTATAGCCATTTCCATACGATAATGCATATTCTCATGTAGCAGTGCCTAGCCTGTGTGAGTCCTTATTACTGTTTCTCACGGGCCTGTGAGATCTGGATCTGAGAGTAAGATCCAACTTTAATTGACAAAGATTGCCCGGTTTTTATCTATCGAAAGTCAGTGATTTACATTGTAATTCTGGTACTAGGCACCATGACACGATATACCCAATTGCGTTATAAAGTACGTAAGGTCTTTTAGCAACGAAAATATAATTTTTACTAAGAAAAGGTGGGAGGGAGGGTGTGTGGGGGTGGGGGTGAGAAAAATAATTCCAGGATACTGCAAAAAAAATTGGGATAGATGACTATATCTTTACCAACCCCAACCTCCTAAAAACCAATGTTATATTATAAGGATTTTAACCATTTTACATTATGAAAATACTTTGATGTGAGAACATGTTTCTGGCAGAACATCATTTTTATTGCAATTTTTAAACTTGAAACAATGAAATACAAAAATCTGAACCAGTAAAAATATATAAATATTTATATGACGCAATCTTTCCTTTGAAAGGCTAGCACAAGAATATTTACAAAGCGAAATTCTTCTTTGTTGTTCGTATATAACAAAGGGTCTTATGGCATGTTATAAATATGTTATATCCAGACACTTTATTTCTGAAGCATCAAATAGTTAGATGTACGACAAACTTCAGTTCGAGTACTTGATTGCTACGGATTGTATATTATTAGTTCAGATTAAAGCTTAAAGGATAGTTTCATGAGTTTCTAAAATAAATAAGGTGATTTTTTAAAGGATAGTTTCATGAGTTTCTAAAATAAATAAGGTGATTTACTGTCTGTAAATCTAGTCCGTCCTCCTGACAGATTATAAAAATTTGAGAACCTTAATCAATTTGAATTCGCTTATCACTTGGCATACAGATTCAATAAGTCTTAACTAAAACAATTGAACTCATCGTGATTTTGTTTAATAATGTCTTCCACAGACACAAAAACATATCGCCTATGGAATTTTCTATGTAAAAGGGACATAACTCTTCCAATAAGATTTTATTAAAATAAGTATTGCATCCTTGTTTTGCATCAATATTATAATTAAAATAGTGTTTTTTTTTTAATAATTCTAGCGTTTAACCCTAACATTAACCGACATAGAATATCACTAGTTTCTGTTCCAGAAATTTATGATAGAATTTTATCATTTTTAAAATCAATCGACGGCGCTTAGTCGCTTAGATACAAAGATGTTGATATATTACGTCTAAAGCTGTGGCATTAGATTTAAGATGCAAGGTATACTCTAAACATTGTTCCAAGTCTGTAAATGCTGTTGGTATTTACATATACATACCTTTGTAAAGATAAATGATATTCTGCTTGCTTAAAACAAACTAATTACAGAAATGAATTTAAAATTGATGAAAATATATATCTTACATAACAAAGCAAAAAATTATATCACCTGAATGAGGTAACAGTTGTTACGTAAGTGATATCAAGCAGCGAGGACAATTTGGCATGAAAAGAAAATATTGTTTCCTTTGAACTTTGTTATAAATCGTCTTATAGATTTATCGTTTCGTTGAGTAACTATCAGTAGGATATTTTTATTTAAACATATGTGCAATATATAATGCTTTATTTAGTTCCCATTTATAAATCTTTTTTCAAATATTGTCTTATTGAATAAATTAAGTACTTTTGATTCTTCAAAACATATGCTATCGTCACTTGAGAACATAATTCTACTGTTGGTCACGTGCTAACTTTAAGTAAGGTTTGAATGACGTATGAAATGACAAATTTTCCATCACAAATGAAATAGTTTGCTGTCAATATAAATCAGGGTTCGAATATCTCATAAGACACGCTGGCATTATTCAAACTATGTGTGGCACGGGGAAAAACAAACAATAGTCAAGACGCATATTATAAACTATAACAGAGATACCCAAGTTCTTCTGTTTTTACTTCAACTGTTAAGGGTCTCAAGAGGTTGGTTGTAAGCTGTACGAGATAATAAATTGTAATTTGGAAAGTCCAGCGCTGTAGGTTTAAAGTCCAGCACTGTAGATTCAAAGTCCAGAGCTGTAGATATAAAGTCCAGCGCTGTATATTCAAAGTCCAGCGCTGTAGATTCAAAGTCCAGCGCTGTAGATTTAAAGTCAAGCGCTGGAGATTTAAAGTCCAGCACTGAAGATTTGATTAATGCCCAGCGCCGGATATTTAAAGTTAAGCGCTGGAGATTCAAAGTCCAACGCTGTAGATGTAAAGCCCTGGGTGAAATAAAAGCTATGGTGTAAATCTTTCATTTAAACTACAAGCGGTTCAAAACTTTGCCGGGCTGCATACTTTTGAACATTGTGAAAATTATATGTCCAGACCCCCCCCCCCCCCCCACCCAACTTTGCATCTCCAGCGCTGGACTTTAAATCTTCAGCGCTGGACTTTACATCTTCAGCGCTAGACTTTAAATCTACAGCGCTAGACTTTAAATCTACAGCGCTTGACGTTAAATCTTCAGCGCTTGACTTTCAAATTACAATTTATTATCTCTGTGAGACCAACATGGCTCCGTAAAGCTGGGTACGAAATATACATACAAACATATAAAATTTACACAAATATAACAATCCCATGCCAGTTGTTGAGAGTCGATTCAATAAATTAAAAGAAACACAGAAGAACATCTTTGTTTTTGAGTATGTAAGAGCCATTGGAATAACATCTCAGGACTATGAAAGCAATACTTTGTTTCTTGTGTATAAATACTTTATCAACCTCCATCAGATATCCGTACGCTCTCCGAGGTTATGACCAGTTCAGTTGTTGATATGTCAATAAGTCAACACCAGCAGGAAGTTTGTCATTTAAATGTTCTGTAAATAAAAATTAGGAATTTCTCCCTTTTAATTGGTGTTTTTATTTTTGGTGTTTTTATTTTATTTTATTATTATTTTTTTTTTTTGGCTTTATTGTGTCGGTCATTTTGGTATTTAAATTTGGGCTTCAACGTTTTGGGCCAAAAGTGAAGGGTCGTTAATCGACAAAATGTGCACATCTTATGTTGCAACAAAATTAGTAATATTTTGTATTTTGAAACTGATTTGCTAACAAAAGTTATATGTTGATGGTTACTTCAAGTTTCAAATATTGCTTATTCATGCAGAATTTATGAATAAATTAGTTTGGTGATTGCTACAGGAAAAAATTATTCTTGCAACAGGCCATCTCCGGAACGAAAAAAGAGTTAATGCAAGGGTTCTTTTCGTGTAGAGAGCCTTGCATTCTCGTGAAACGGGGCATCGGATGAATGTCAACTGCATGGCGCATAGTTATAAATTCGATACGATAGTAAATTAATAACAAGAACATTTCTGTGTTCATTCCCATTGTTTTTATTATAGTGTTCGATAGATAATCTGATTTTACTGAAAATTTACGCTTTGAAAGTCCAAAAGTTTTCTTATACTGTTAGCTCCAAAAGTGAACGAGTCCATGTTTAATAAAAGATTTCATTTAATACTTATAGTACAAAATACGTATATTATCAGATATTCCGTTCTGCAACATATATATTGTTATATTTATGAGAAAAAATAATTTCCTTATAATAAAAGAAAATATTTTCTGATCTAGACAATATTAGATATTTAAAAGTACTTCTGAGGGATTGGCTGTATAAGAAATATCATTTATTTGAATTTCTGAAATGCATGTTATGAATAATTTGTTTTAACATCGTGTATTCTAGTTCGAGATACAACTTTGCACAGACAGTTTTAACATTGTATTTTATGCACAGATTAGAGTTAATTTGTCTATTTGGCTCACAATATGTTTCATACAGTTTTATTTAGAAAGTTTGGCTCCGTTTTCCGCTGATGAGAAATTATCTTTAGTTAACATATGGTACATGTACATTAAAGTGAATTATCTGTAGCATTTTCAGCTCACCCTGCCAAAGGCCAGTATGAGCTATTGTCATCTTTTGGCGTCCATCGTCCACCCGTGAACTTTCTACATTTTGATCTTCTTCTTTGGAACCACTGAACAGAATATAACCAAACTTCGCAGAGATGTTTGTTTTAAGGCACTTTCCAAGTGTTGTTAGTGGTGTTACTTTGGTGCCGATTGGTCAAGAAACATCACCGCCAGAACCTATTCTAATTTCTACTTGGCTGAACTTTGAAAAACATCTTCTTGTAAAGAAAGATTTACCCGATTCCATCCATAGTTAACAAATACATTTTGTATTTTTCTATAAAGGTCTTTAACAAGTCTTGTTACCATGGTGCCGATCGGAAATCCAAGATGGCTGCCAGCAACCGAATATGTTAACATTGGTCCATACGGGGAATTATGTTAAAAAATCCTGTTCTGATGAACAATTCAATGGACTGATACCAAGCTTGGTGGATTTGATACCTATGAGGACACGAAAAATGTTTGTTACTTTGATGTCATCCTACCAACAAACTGCAAGGCCCACAAAAGAGGATTTTCGGAAGATTTTCTCTTAAACTACAAATGAACTTCAAACATAGATTTTAAACTTGTCATGAATAATCATTACAAGTAAAACTCAAATGGTGTTACTTTGGTGCTGATCGGAAATCCAAGATGGCCTTATTTGTTAACATTGAACCTCATTGCAATGTATCCCCAAGAATTGTTAATTTGGTGCCAATTTGGAAAAAAAGATGGCCACCAGCGCCTTACTTAGTTAACATTGAGCCTTATTTTTAAATACGTTTAAAATTCTTCTTCCGTAGGACAATTAAATAGATTGATACCGAACTTAGTGGAAGTGATACTTAATAAGACCCTAATAATTTGTCCAACTCGAGTGCCGATCATCTTCTCTGAATAGACGTGTCCTATGGGATTTAAAATTGTCATTAATGACCATTGCAAGATAATATCCGAGAATTGTTACTTTGTTACAGATTATAAATCCAAGATGACTGACATTGCATCTGGAATTACTTAACATTGACCATGGGTGTTACTGTTTTATAATTGTGTTCCTTGACAACTAATTTTAACTTCAATGGCAAAAACACTCAGGTGAGCGATACAGACTCATGAGAGCCTCTAGTTTCATTTGTTCCCCTACTTAAATGTAGACAATCCATGCTACAGATGCAGTTATAAGAATCTTTTTTTTTTAATTCTTTGTAAGTAAGAAGTTTTTTATGCTTGCTAAAGGCATGAAATATCCTTTTTCTAATTGTTAAATTGTTTGTTTAGTTGGGGTTTTACGCCGTTTTCAGCACATTTGAACTCACACCCTCAGCGTTGACAGGCTAGTGATCATTAGTAGTCATAACGAACTACCTAGACCATTCGGCCACCGAGGCCCCTTAAAAAGATAACTACTCGTATAGATAGCTCATTTTGTAAATAATTATGTTCAATACGAAAACCTAAATTGTAGCAATATGCATCAAAACTGGTTTCAAAGACTTTCATTTTTATGTTCACTATAAAATGCGTTATTTTTATTATTATTATTACTATTATTACTAATATAGTCGAGCGTAGATAAATCTAATGAAATCTCCATAAAAAATAAGAATTTTGTCTAGAAATATATGAAACTAAAAATTGTGATTTATTTAGTTTCTAACCCCCCCCCCCACCCAAAAAAAACAAAAACAAAAACAAAAAAAACTAAAGAAAAAAAAAGAAAAAAAACACCAATTTAAATGTATTTCAGATCAAAATATCTTTTAATTTTTAATAAGCAGCTAACAAAACGGCGGATGTTAAAATTACATGCAACGCCAAGGTCAGGTGTGTGTTTTTCTTTATTCATACAACTGAAGAAAATAGTTTTTTTTTTTAGTAAATCTCATTAATGAACCCAACACAAGCCTGTTTCATGATTTGGATGAATATTCTATCTTAATTCGTTTGAAACATTCATTCATTCATTGATTAATTATTATTTTTAATGCATATCCTGTTTATTACCACTGGGAAACGAATCCTGCCCAGACAGCTGCCACATAATAATATTATGTACTAAAAAAATACTGCAAGGACACCCTTAGTTTTTCCATGATTCAGCTAATTTACAGATAAAGGACATGGTATGATTTTGGCCTGATATTTGGCCCCTTGAATTCCAAAATCAAAAAGGAATGAAAAAGTTACTCTCAGCTATCATTAAGTACTCTTAAAATGTTGCATTTTAAGGTAAATCTTTTGTTTTCAACAAGAAATTTCTGTAACAGCGGCAGTGTGCTGTCAAAGATGGCTATTTGTGAAGAAACAAATGAATTACACAAAATTTCACTCATTTTTGAACCTTCGAATTAAAATGATATCTGGTGAAAAGTCTATCATTATACGACAAAAATGATAAAAATTCGAATTTGAAATGATCTTAATTTTAATTTTTTATGTCAGATGAAGCCAAATAATTTCTGAAATCGTAATATTTTCGGCTTGAAATATTACTCCATGGCATTGCAGCGACATCAACGTCGTCATGGGAGCACGCGCTAAACTAGATTTTGGATTTTATTTGCTATATATATATAGCAATTATTTACAAAAAAATGTTTTGTTTGAATTTTCCGTACATTTTTGGATTTTTTATATAATTTTGCATCTTTGGTTCTTGCGTTGGCATTCCACATGATTGAACTTCCTGTTCATATTTGGATTTTTATGTACATCTTTGGTTTTTGCGTCAGCATTCCACCTCATTGAACTTCCTGTTCATTTTTTAGATTTTTATGTACATCTTTCGTTCTTGCGTCGGCATTCCACATGATTGAACTTCCTGTTCATTTTGGGATTTTTATGAACATCTTTGGATCTTGCGTCGGCATTCCACATACTTGGACTTTCCCTTCATTTTGAGATTTTGTGTACATCTTGGGTTCTTTCCTCCGCTTTCCACATGCTTGAACCTTTTATGTACTTCTTTGGTTCTTGCCTCGGCTTTCCACATGTTTGAACCTCTTTAATTCTATCGTCGGCTTTTTTTGTCCTACAGCACCGCTGATGTTCAATTTGTTATTTGTAGTTTTATAACTTTGGTTAACTGCTTGGCTTCAGTTACTTTACTTAATTGTAGGCTATGAACAAACATACATATATAGTCTTCTTGTGATGGCCTTAACGAACATTGACGTAATATAAAAAGACATCTTGAATATTGTATAAAAATAAACAATAAAATATAGTTGTTATTCAAGGTTTTATTTATGGTGCAAGATTATTCTTAATTCTATTTGATTACGAGTTGTTTTGAATGATATAAGGGACGAATTTGATCATTCTTTTTATTTGAAGTTACGTTTCATAGAGAAACATTAATCTTCCCTTTTATTGTATATTTGAAGGTTCCTTCTTTTGAAATGATGGTTTATTGATAAAACATGGATATTTATGATTGTTGTTTACTCGATCAATTGAATTTTTCGTTATGTGTTGATATAGACATGTGTGATAATACTTTCGTCACATTTTTGTCCATAAAATCATCTGGACGCCATTTTTAATGTGCCACCTTTTTTGAATATGAAAGTTTAAATAAAAAAAATATAAACAAAAAAGAATCTAAAATAAAAATCAAATAAACAACAACAAATACAAAAACAAAAAATTCAGTAACAAAATATTTGTTTCATGAATTCTACCCTATCACCGGTTCAGACTTCTTAAATTCTACCCTATCACCGGTTCAGACTTCTTTATATAAAATTTAACAGTTGAACATTCGGTCGTTGTGGGAAGTATTGTAAATTTGGGTATACTATTGTTCAAGCCGTCACGTGGCAGTAAGTTCATATCACCAGGAAATTTGAGAGCCTTGTAAAAGTCTACCCTTACCCCTTAATTATGCTTAAATTCCTTTGCATTTCTGTCTAAAGTCGTCATTTTTTTTATTACTTGCTCTTGATATTACAAGGAGGAATCAGAGAAACACAAATTTAATCATTCAATTCGACGCTCATTTTGAGAGGACCACTACCAAAATTTACTGATGTCGTAAACAAGACATATTAATGTTTTACTCAACTGAAATCTGCATATCTTGTGTATTTGATAAACTTTTACGAGTTTTTTTTATACAGTAACGTGCGATCTTAACTGAAGTTGTATTAACGGATAATCATGAATGGTGGATGTTTTGTTTTCTAATTAGAAGTATTAAATTTAATCCTCCTAATTAAATTTTCACTGACCAGTAAATCAATGCATACCATAGCCTCAGGTGCTACATCCATTTTTATTTCTTTGAAAACAGTCAATAAATAAAATACACGGATTGATAGTTCCGATTCGGATATTCCTTTGCAAAGATGTTTCCGTAGCGGATGTTCCTTAAGCCAGATTCTTATAACCGGTTTTCACTCTGTTGAATATAAATAAGTTATATATATCACAAACGTAGGATTATTCTCTTCTCAATGGAATTAAACGGAAAGCGTTACAATAAATGTATCTTGCGTGTAATAAATTAGCATTTCTGGTAGCTCAGACAGAACTGATTTGACATTCTAAAGATTATTTAAACATTTGTTCAGTCTTATAGTATTTAATGCACGTATGTGCATGACTATGTCAGAATATAAAGCTAATTCCCAAATATTATCGGCAGTATATCGCCACAAAATGAATGTTAAATGTATATCTTCGACCTGGCGTTCTACGACAATTATATCAATGAATATTAGTCAGGAAAAAATAAGGATGTGTTATTAAGCGTCCATTAAAAGTATCACACACCTGTATTTTTGCAGTTTCCTAACCATGACTAAATCGTATGTGCCAAGACAACCATGAAACGTATTGATTTTTACTGTGAAATTTGTGTCGTGCGTTTTCAAACTTCAGATGAAAAAACTAGCATTTTTTCCTGTGTGATAGTGTATACTGTGGAGTAGCTTCCGTTGAGCTAGTGAGGCAAATATAAAAATTGTCCAAGAAAAAAGCAAGTTTCATTCAGGACTTTTGGACCTGAAAAAAAAAACAAATTTGATCAGATTTAAAACTGTTTTCACCTTGTGGGTTTTTTTTTTTTGATTTTCTCTATTTTTTTTTGTTTAAGATTGTTTCTTTTGTAAAATTGTGCTTTATGAGCAAAACGTTTCCCAGCTTTTAAACAGGGTACTGGAAATACAGACACGACCACCTTTGCGACAGGTAGCTGCTTCTCATAGGGTACAGACATTCATCAGCTGAATATTTACCTAAAAATCATTGTTATTACCGAAGCACGATTTTTAGGGAAATATAATCTTAGTCATCACTGATATATTACATTTGACCAATTAGAATTGATATCCAATAGGAATATAAATAAGACAACACATTTTCAGTCTAAATATTTAAAGAGATTAAATCCCGAAAAGTAATGAAATGAATAAAAATATAACAAATAGACAAAAAAACAGCATTGACCTTTAATGACAGTAGCGCACTGAAAATATTTCTATAACATTTACTTCTGAAACACATTCGGCTTGTCCCAGAGGACATAACATTGAATATAATGAAATCATCGGTACTTGTGAGGAAATATATATATATATTTTTATTTTTTGACACGCGATATAAAAATAAAATCCATCCCATATCTTTCTTTAATATAAGCTTTGACACATTCTCAAAATAACAGTGCTCAAATGAGAAACACAAGTTAGTTATTGTGTAAAAGGAAGTAATTAAATATGACCGGCGGCACCTAGTTTTTACATCCAAGATTATAGGTAGAAGTAAATTTATTTTCTGCTGCCCTGTTAATTAGAAAAGAAAATTGAAATAGTGAGAAATGAGTGTTGGCTATTGGTGTAGAAATAGCGAGAAATTTGGAGGAAATTCTCTGTGATGAGCAAAATTTTCTGTGCATAATTAAGCAAGGGGTGTTCTTCATTCATACTAATTCGAAAATTCCGGAATCATAGAGTACCCTTAAAAAATTCCATTTTTCTATCAAAAAAGCTGCGGCACCATATGTGTTTTGCAGTTTTATTCACACCCAAAGGTGTTGAAAATTCAGAATGTGACAGTTTTTTCAACGGAACTTTTATAGTGAAAACGCAGAACCCAAAAAGGCTACCATTGTCGCCTATGTAAATAATTACTTCATTTTAACCTATTTCAGTTAACCAAGTTTCCCAGGGGAGATAATAAATTAGCCTCCCTTTAGCCCTTAGTAACAAAGGAAGACTGTTGCAGTTATCTCCCTTTGCTGACTTGTTTAAGGGAGATAATTGGGTATAATGTTTCTCATTTGAAAAGATAAATGAGACGATCTACATTTTTATATTTGTTCAGTGATTTCTACATTAACCTGTATGTATGAACTTCAATTTTTTACGCAGGAAATTTGATATCTAGGTTTATTTTAGTATCACTGAGGTGACATTGCTACTAGCTATATATATTGCCCATTTGCAGATATTGAAGTTGTCTTTCCTGGTAGAAGACACAATGGGAAAAAAATATTTCTTATTTTTTTTCTAAAAATATTGAATTTCAGAAGGCCTTCACGTGTTATCGAAAAATATGGGAAACTATATCAAAAAACGTATTTTAATGTGTTTTGAGGACATTGTTTGGAACAAAAAAATTATTTTGCAGAAAAAATGACACTTTGTCTATTAATTTCTATGGATATACCTTCTCCAGAGAGCGGATAACTCCATAAATGGGAGATAACTCACATGTACCAAAATAGGGAATAGTGGACGGTTAGTCCCCGAGGGCATCATCCCTCTCCACCATTTTAGTTATACATGAAAACAAAAAGAAACTAGCCCAATCCTTTAATTTCACTTTTCGTTATATAGATGATGTGTTGTCGTTAAATAACGACAAATTCCAAGACTTTCTACATCTTATCTACCCCAGTGAGCTTGAAATTAAGGATACTACAGATACACCAAAGTCCGCTTCATATTTGGATTTGTTTCTTGAAATAGACTATGAGGGACGTTTGAAGACAAAACTTTATGACAAACGTGATGACTTCAACTTTCCTATTGTTAATTTTCCCTTCTTGAGTAGCAATATACCAGCATCGCCTGCATATGGCGTCTACGTTTCTCAGCTTATCCGATTTTCAAGGGCATGCGTGAGTTACCCTGACTTTCGACAAAGAGGATTACTGCTGTCACAAAAGCTTCTTAACCAGGGTTTTATCAGGGATAAGTTGATGTCATCACTTAAGAAATTTTACGGTCGTCATCATGAATTGATTGACCATTACAGTGTTCCAATATCTAAGATGATGTTGGACCTGTTCCCACTGTCGTAACCTTTCATGTGACCCCTACGATTTGTGACTTCCACCGGATTGACCTTGTTGAACTTCACGACGGGTGCCGTATACGGAGCAGGAACTGCTTACCCTTCCGGAGCACCTGGGTTCACTCCTGGTTTTTATAGGAGTTCGTGTTGTTCATTGTTTTTAGTTTTCTGTGTTTATTTGTTGTGCTTGTGGTTGTTCGTTTGTCTTCCCGGGTTTGTCTGTCCAATGGATTACGTTTTCTTGATTGCTCCTTAGGTATATTTGTCCTTTTCAGAAACTTGTGTTGAAAATCTCCTAAGGATTTTGGTTGAACTGTTTAGGTCCTTTTGATTGAATTTCCCATAATGTTCGGTCTATTTTTTTTCTTCTTTTTTTTTTTTTGCCTTTCATAGTTTTTGGTCAGGAGCCGGAACGCATCTGGTGACTATTAATATAGAAATGTATATATCCGAGTATATTTTTAAACATTTTTAACTTAGTATACATAGTAGTAGTTGATTCTCATTATCTCAAAGATGAAGGAAAGCTAAACTAATTTCGAGTTAACCGAAATTTGAGATAGGAGAAGTAGTTGCAATTTTTAAGGCTTGTACCAATAAATTACTCTGAAATAACGACTTAACCGTATTTTATTTTCAACGGCCACTCTGATCTTGTTTATTCTTTTCGTGTAGAGGATTTTAACAACCAGATTCGTATATATAATGTTTTATTGCAAATGTACTTAGTAGTTTGTTTGTGCTTGAATTTAGTGGAAATTTTGCCTAGCGGACGTCGTTTATGATATTTTCTTTATAAGGTCTATCTTTTCGTGCCAACATTAAGTCGTTCGTACCATTGACATTCCTATAGGACGCTTCGTACATGTACCACATTCTGGCGAAACATCTTGCATGCTATTTGGCCCCGAAATGCAATACTGTGTTTATATAAATCCTTGCAACTTTCAATTTTTGGTATAAATGAGTCGTGATGCCAATTTTGATTTTGCTGTTTATGAATGAATGAAAAAATATAATGAAATTGATTACCTAAATATAAACTTATTTTTAATACAACTATATGATTAAAACATTCTCAAATATTTGTGTTTAGGATATTTAGCGTTGATTGAAAAAGAAAATCGGTAATTATCTACGACAATTTGTATTGCCTTAAAGAGAATATGTCGTGTCTAAAATATATTAGGATTGCATCGATCAGCTGATATCGTCTAGTACATGTATTATGCTACGAGTTTTACTTTTGCAAAAACCGGAGAACGATATATATCAATATAATGGTTATTTAATTGTTTCTATCACAGTAGAAACAAAAGAGCAAGTATTGAATGTAATATAACTCAACGGAGAAGTGATCACATACTTTACTTCAAAAGACAAGTAAGTAAAAAACTAGAAAAGAAGTATGCCCCCTCACTTAATAATTATAGATAAAGTTGTTTTGTTAGGAATGGTTTTTAGATTACCTGGCCAAAGGCCATGTGAGCTTTTGTCATCACTTGGCGCCCGTCGTCCGTCCGTCTGTTAACTTTTCACATTTTATTCTTCTCCTCTGAAACCACTGGGCCAAATGGAATTAAACTTGACAGGAAGCATCTATGTAAGGTCCTTTATAAAGTTTGCTCATGTTGTTCCGATCGGACTACAAATATGGCTGCAATTGGCAGTTCTTGTTTCTGATCGGCTGATTTAAAGAAATCTTCTTCTCTGAAAACGCTTGGCCAAATGGAACGAAACTTGACCGGAAGCATTTGTGGAAGGTGTTTTTATAAAGTTTCCTTATTTTGTCCAGATCAGGCGACAAACATGGCCACCATGGGCAATTCTCGTTTCTGATTGGTTGCTTTAAAAAAAATTCTCTGAAACTGCTTAGCCAAATAGAGACAAACTTGACAGAAAGAGTCTATGGCATATAACAAAAGTCTACAGAATTGCACTATTGCTTGAAACCAAATATGGCCTGAATGTTCCTCTTAAGGTGCTGCTGACTAAGTTCTGTTACTTTGGTGTCAATCCCTCATTGAAGATGGCCACCAGCAGAGGACTTAGGTTAACATTTGACCCTACGGGAAATCATGCTAGGTGAGCGATACAGGCTCAACCCTCTGAGCCTCTAGTTTTAAAATGAAGTGTGTCTGTAATATACAAACGATGCCCCCGTCTGACCATAAGAAATTATAAACAAGTCAAAAGTTCTTAACACTATGTATGATGTTCTATCATACACAACTTCTATACATATTACCTTTAATTTTTCATTCATGATATGTAAATATAAAGGTATTACCTGTGGTGATATAGGTAAAATTCTATCTAGAATTAGCTTTGTCTTCTGGCAATTTTGAGACAGTGCTACAAATTTTTGATGAAAATCAAATCCTGTAGACATCCACATCTCCATTATGGGTATAGACATACTATAAAATATGTAACATGTAGCTCCAAAACTGTAGGAAGAGTTAGCCGGACAAACCCTGTTACCTTTACGCAGCTAGTACGAAAAATATGACAAAGTCCAACTACCTGTTATTTTGAGAATATTTGGGGGAAAAAACAAAACCTGTGGACATGCACATCTCCATTATGTGTATAAACATCCTACAAAATATTAAAGCTGTAGCTCCAAAACTGTAGGAGGAGATAGCCGGACAAACCACGTATCTATATCAGGGCGAACGGATGGACAGGGGTAAATTAATATCCCCCCCCCCCCGACTATTCGTCGCGGGGGCATAAAAAAGATATCAGAGAAGGAAAAAGACATAATCCGGATTTTCCCAATACGTCAAGAAGCCTAAAGGGAAAATGATAGTATTTATTTTCCAGGTACTAGTTTGCTCAATTGTTTACCCTATTCAGGTCAAAATATAAGAACATTGTAGATTGAACAAAAAGTAATTGTGTAGTCAGCATATCATTTCAAGTTGTAGTATGAATTAGGATAATCAAAGAATTGTACATCCAGGTAAAAATAAATTTTTGACATTTTTTTTTTATTTTGTATTCACTGCACAGAAAAAGGCGGCAAAGTACCGGTAACGCTAGTTTTGCCTAGTTTTGTAAAGCTGGCTGAATAGGAAGATGGTCATCATGCATTTTCAAATATATTTCTGAGTACTATTATGAAAGTACTTTAACTGACTATGAATGTAGGCTCTGTGTTTTTGTTTAAAAAATTGTGAAAATTTGAAAAAGGGTATAATTATCCCTATGGCAAAATAAATACTACCGTTTTCCCTAAAGTGAACTCGGTTATCTATAAACTATTTTCAGAGCAATTGCAAAGTCTATAAAAAAAAAACTTTCAAAAAAGCATCTACATTTATAGCCCCGGAAACTGTTATTGTGCCAATCCCAAGCACTTTTGTGCTGCCTGGGGTGAAGCCCAATACTGTACAGTGGGGCTTAAGGGTAACGAAATCTCAGGGTAAATATAACCGTAGATAACATATTTTTATCCCCGATTTGGTCTTTTCTTCGAATAAAATACACGATTGAAAAATGCAACGTCAATTTTATTACGCATTTAAACAGATGTTAAGTGCGTGATTGCCTTCTTTCCATATCGGGGATGTTACCTATGTTACAAACTACCGAGTTTGTGTTTTTATATAATTTTCCTAACAGAATATGTCGTGAAAAAACTTTCCACGCATTGGTACAACATCTACTTTTTTATGTTATAACTTTAACGTCAATGAAAAGTAAATTGTCTTCTTAATCTTGACTGACAAATTGTTCAGAATATTTAAAAAATTATTTTAGTGCAGAAACAGAGGCCAATAATAAAACATTACAATTTTGTAACCAGGATACTTAAAAAGGAGCCGGGGGAATGGCAATTTAAGATATTCGGACCATATTTGATCACGAAATACCTCGGATGTTATACACAGCGTAACGAGAAACCACTTTTCGGTAAACTTCGGAAACAATGTATGTGTAACTTATTTTGATACGAATTTTTTTCAATCGTGGATTCTTTTTTTTTTTTTTTTTTGCGCTTACTGAACGTAGGATTTTTTTACCAATGCTCTCAAACGTCGTGCAACGATCTTCTTAATAAATTTTAATCCAAATATAATTACATCTGATGAGAGGTAACTCCTTGAAATGCGTCGTATACAGCATAGTTTAAATTTACTATATCTAATATTAGTATTTTTGGATTGTTATTTTGCATATTTATTAAAGTTAGCGATGCACATAAGTGAATTTGGTACCACGTGTTAATGTTTACTATTCACGTGTATGTTAAAAGTTACTGTAAGCACATGGTATGTGTTTATGTTCGTCACGATTGGATGATACAAAGCAAATGCGGATTTTAATGAGTTTGGCTGTACGTGTATTTCATGCATTCTGTGTAGAAGTGGTATTTAAGCAGTGTTATGATGAAATTTCAGTAGTTAATGAAAGTTTTGTCTAACAATCCGTGTTGCGGCAGTTCTTAATGATGTCAAATACCCAACCATCCATCCAATCAGAAGTATGATGCATCTACTCTGTTAAAATCAAATATTACTGAAAAACTACAAGAGCCACACAGCAAAGCTTGAGCGGTGTGGGATTTAATTGCCTGAACACTAATGACCGAAAAAACGTACATATTGTACAACTGTTTGATACAGTGTTTTAATGAGTTTAGTTTAAACATATTTCATTGTCTAGTAACAATTTGGATTGGATACAAGTTATAATAACTTACATCAAACCTCTCCATATTTTACTGAGAAGGCAAGAAGACAGTTATTTAACATTGAATAATGTCTAGTTTTCTCTTTTGTAGATAGCTTTGTGCCATAACTGAGTGTTGGCCGTATATAAAAATTTGATTTTAATTAAGTTAAATTTGATAATTTGTGAATTTGTTAATTTGATAATAAAAGTGCTGCTATAGTTGTAGACAGACTTGCTCCTATTTATGTGTTTAGTTTTATTTCATAATCTTGTTCGTTTGGGCTTGGCCAATTAGAATATATAAAACTAATGATCAGAAAAATTATACGTTTGACTTGCGTCATTAAGCAATATAAATTACCACGTTGGAGCATGACTATAAAATCAAATAAAAGGAAGAAAGAAGAAATATATCTAGAAACCAGGAAGCATAAATATGTTTCAGATAGAATTTAATTACTTTCACAAACTTGGTTATTTCCTAATAATGTTATATAAGGTATTAAACGTTAGTAGTTGCTACTAATTAATTTAGAAAGCTCAGATCTTTGATTGATAAAGAATACATGCCCCGTCTTCACCATCACTGATATATTGGCCATTAAGATCAAGACAGTCTATAGTCTTGAAAACTAAGTTTCAGTCGACCAGTTCAAATCAGTATTTATTTATACAAAATTTAAGGTGCAAGGGGGTGACTATGACAATACTATCAATATCATCTGACAATTAACATCTGTTGGAGGAGGTCCTCTTTCATAATTGTGTTGGGGTTTCGGTGGCCGAGTGGTCTAGGTAGTTTGTCATGACTACTAAGGATCACTAGCCTGTCAACACTGAGGATCAGAGTGCGAATCCCAACTGTGGCGGGGTGTGTTCGACTCCGATCTAAATTGACAAGGATTGCCAATTTTCCTATCGAAATTCGGTGGTTCTCTCCGAGTACTCTGACTTCCTCCACCAATAAAAACTGGCCGCCGCGAAATAACCAAATTTGCTGAAAACGGCGTAAAACCCAAACTTAACAAGCAAACAAACTGTTGGAGGAGGGCGTCAGCTTTCCTCATTGCTGAAGGAGAATTCTTGTGCAGTCCGTCTTAGATACTGTTCCTTAGATATTTAGCATGTACAGTGTTTCACAGGATAGCAGACTAAACCACGATGTTCGTTTAAATTTAACGACTGCCAGACACAGTTTCTAAAATCTTGTGAGACTGAAGTAATAACATATTACGTCATTAGTACTCCATTTGAGGAAGTATTTCGATTGTTGGATTTAAACAGTGAAGACATGAGGTTATTAGATGAAGCATTAAAACAACACATTTTAAAACTGACGATTAAGAAAATGTTAAACTTCCGTAACATAATTATATAATAAGTGTAGTCACGATAGTTGTTATAGTGTTCGTTTAACGGAAGCAATGATTTGTAAATGTATCTTGAAAAGATTATTAGATAACAATTAAGGGTGCTTTTCAATTTATACAAGTATAACCTATTCCAAAATTTAAAAAAAAATCCTTATAATTTTATTTTCATGAATTTTCTGATCCAAAACTGCCTTTAGGATTTTTGAATATTGAAAAAGTTGCACGTATTTAGCTCAGGAATATTTAAGTTGCGGACAGCGGAGTAATACGTTGGCACAATGTATCAAAGTAGGTTATACAATATAATATAATTTGCTCAACCAATCAAATTGTCCATTTCAATTCCAATTCAATTATTTCAATTTAGTTATACTTATAACCCTTATATGTGGTTATAAATAATATATTCTGCACAAACATGTGGCATATTTGTATAATAAGGTTAGTAAAGAGATCAACATTGGTATCAACGAATTTTATTTTACCACTGAGTCGATGCCGCTGCTGGTGGACTCCAAGTCCCCGAGAGTATCTCCAGCTCAGTTGATACTATTTCGATACTAGTCGGAATTGATACTTAGAATTTTACCGTTAGCCCGGAATTGATATTTAGGTTTTACTGTTACGAGAATGTAAAAATTGTGAAAACTAAGGAAAATCTCCCTCGTGCAAAGCTGTGTCCTTAAATGGTTTTGGCTTTACCTCTTTACCACTTTTGGCCATTTGTCGTTTTTTCATATACTCTTCTTTTTTGGATTATTGTTTTGGATTTCAACATATTAGGCATGAGTGGTAAATCGACGTAATGTGCACACTCCTTTACATCAAAATTGGTATCAAAGTATATTTAAAGAATTTTTCAAGATTTTTAATGATTAATTTTTTTAATTAACTGTTTTATAAATATTTGATTTTGCGACAATTATCTAGGAGTGCATCGGTCTATCACTGGCTTCATCGTTTTAGTTATTTTGACATTTAACTTTGCTCTTCGTCGATTTGAGGTTTTTGTTATGTTTAAAAATCGACGAAATGTGCACTTCATGTGCATCAAAATCGGTATCACTAAATATTTACAATGTGCATATAATACGGAGAAAAACCAACATTGAAGCATGAAAAGATTACTAAAAGTAACAGGTGTATTTTTTGCAAATAACATAAAATTTTGGCCTCAAACACATCCGATTGGTACCTTGACGAAATATGCATATTTTTTAATCAAAATTTGTATAATTGAACAATTTAATTCTACAAAATTGATGAAGTCTAATTTTTCTTTTTTAACTTCATAATTCGTCGGCGTACGATACATCAGTTGTACTTAGGCCGAAAATGTTAAAAACCGAAATAACAACTAAAAACCGTTGAAGAGCAGATTCAAAAATCCAAAATAAATATATATAAGTTTATGCGTTATGGTAATGAAAACGAATTACACATAAACCCGCATCACATACCGTTTTTAATAAAATGGTCACTTTCATCTTCTTACACAGAATCCCCATACGCAATGTCGTATAAAGGACCAATAAAGAATTTCATCTTTTGCCGCAGTGATGATTTCTAGTCAGTGAATAAATATTATACAATTATGGCATTTTACTGAGGGCAATATCATGTTTTATGGACCACTTAACAGTAATATTGCACAAGGCCAACGGCCTTCTGAGGTGAAGGCAACATCATAAGCCCTAGATTGATTGATTGATTGATTGATTGATTGATTGATTGATTGATGGAATGTGTCTTTAACGTCCAGTGGAAAATATTTCATGCTTCTTCAGGACAAGAACCAGTTCAACAATTTATCAAACAATTGAAATAGGGATAGGACGGGAAACAATTTAGGGGATCAAATTGACTGCCACTGTAAAATTGTGGATGTTTGGATAGGCTCGGATAATTTAGCCTTCTGTAGCGGCCATCAGCCTACCCATTTTTGAAAACTACAGAAAGGGTCTTTAATGTGCATGGAGTGTGGCATTCTCCAAACACTTGCCAAACACTTTACCCATTATGGTGCGGGTCAACCTTTCTTTGTTATGACCTGACAACGCCCCAACGAGAGGATCTTTTCGATCTCCCTCCCGGGGACGCGCTAGGCAGTTTTGTGGATTGAGCTCCCACGATCCGTCACTGATGCATAACATGACCCCTAGATATAACTCTCTTTTTTCGTGTTGCCCTATTGACGCTTAAAACCATATATCTTTTCATTTTCATGTATTTAAATGAATATATTTGTGTATAGTGAAAATCACATATTAACTATGGTCTCATACCTTAATAAGAAATTGATTCTTTATATATAACGTATAGACTATCTTAGTCATATATATTGTACATTTCAAAAAATAAGGTTGCCATCGCCACCAACAGAAAGCTATTCTAAAACAGACCTAATTGACATTTCCTAAGAATTAATTTTAGCTATTGTTAATAAATTCGAATCACCACTGGAACAAAACCATACCGGTTTAAAATAAATCCCTGTAGATGTTTTGTAATGCGTTTAATTGGAAGGAACTAAAAGAATTGTAATTAAATTAAATAAATAACTACAGGATCTCTTTAATGTACTATGGCATAAACGTAGAACAAAAAGATAAGCGAAACACGCTTAATTATCTCATAGCAGTATAAACCAACTATCATTATCATATAAATCCATAGGGGACCAATACGGAAAAACAAAACCAGCATATCATATAATGAAGATACACGGTAATTTTTAGCTATATTGTTGGTCCACTGAATAGTTTTGTACAAATAACTTCATCCTTATTTCGTAATAAACCGAATTTGACATTTAGCCTGTAAAGAAAAAACGCTTCCGCATCAACCTCAATTTTTGCCGAGGTATGTGGTACTAACTCCTTTTTGTCTTGTGTGTGTGGTTGTTTTCATTTTTTTAAAAAAAATTTTTATTTTTCCTTTCTTTCCCAAGAACAAGGTATCGTACATGTACACGTCCTGTTTGACTGTTTTTGTCAAAACCTTGACACACACCTTACTCCAGTCATTCAGCCCGCCTATTTCCCTGTATTAATTTTGTTCCTAATTTGCCACATTGACTACTCATTCTTTTAACCACATTTCTAAGCCCGCATCTTGCTTGGTAGCCAGAAACAGGTATGCATATCACTGACGGATATTTTGTAAATGTTTGCTGAACAGAATCTTTCGGAGTTTTTAAATGAGCCTTTTCGATGAAGATATGGAGAAATATGAATATTCATAGATTGTATCACGTGAACTGATGGAATCATGGAATGCGAAAATCATGATTTTCATTATAAGAAATATTCAGCGTTTCGCCGACTTAGCTCTGTGTTACATGTACAATAGTCGAAAATAGTTTTTCGGCGCGTTGTGCTTCAAAATATTTTCGTAAAATTTTGTTTGATAATGATTTATAGGAAAATGGGATATTTCTAGATACAAACGTATTTCGGTTTCAAAAATCGCTGTTCTTAAACTTAGTAGGAACTTCATGAAAAATGATCCGGTGTAAGTACGAAAATCTTTGCATAAAAATTGTTTTGATGTTTATATTACCTGGGCCTTTGTAAACCTTGCACCTTGCAAATCAAGTTTAACTTAGTATTTTGCTTTTGAAGATTTTGCAAGATACCGTGGCTCTCGCTTCAAAATTTTTTTTCTCTAATGTACATTTTTAATTTTATCGACAAAAACGTTGCAAGCATAAAATGAAGGAAGGTGTGTAGATATATGACAGAAGATAAAAGTGTTTTTATGTTTCTTTTTACACGCCTTTTGTGTTTCAGTTGCTCTGGTGAAATAAATTAAACTGAGAATAATACAGTACTTTACAATTTATCATCTGAAAACCGAAAAAGCGGATTTCAAACATAAACTTGTATGTATCCTATGATAAATTGTTGCCATTAAAACATCTACGTTGTTTAGTTTTTATTTATTCTGGCATTCTATTTTCGTTCTTTATATTCATTAGCAAGTTAATGAAAGTAATTTAGATATGCTTTTATCATAAAATTAGTCCCTAGGTTTAATTTACAGTTTTGCGATAGAGGTCGGCAAACGTTTGGGATTACGTACTAGTAGATTTTATAGAAATTACAGTCCGTTTTCGTCTTTAAACATGTGTTTCAGTAAATAGATAAAAGACGCTTTTTGAGTGTTTATACAATAACTTTCAAGCAGATTTATACGTAAAATAATTTATTGCGAAATGAAACAAATCTGATTACTAGATTCATATTCATCAATTTTATTTATTAATTAGATTTATAAATAATTGCCAAGCAGATTTCCGAAACTGCATTTACGTAAGCAAGTGCATTTTTTCCATATCGAGTACATTAACCACGTATTTATCCAGGCCAAGCTGTGTTATTTTTAGGTTCATTCAGTCGATATATACAAACAACTTAATTCCAATGTGTAATTTTTTCAACTTTAAGCACTAGATACTAGCACTGCGAACCGGAATAATCATACTACTGAGGAGACAGGTGACAGTTCCTAGCTTAGTTTCGCATGTCTCACTCAGCCGAGGAGGCAGGTGACAGTTCCTATCTTAGTTTCGTATGTCCCACTCAGTAATTTCTTAAAAGAACTGGTCATGTTTACAAATTTTATGTCTAACGACAACAGAAAAGGTATTTATTTTATTTACACGAGAAATCAAATAATGAATTTTATCATATACATAGTACTAAATAGAGTCATTTTGCATATATGATAAAGCACCAGATGTTCCATCTATATTGCACACATTAACCTTTTATCACGTACCCTTTATCGAATGGCTAAATCTGTTTCGCACCCCATTTGTCGCATGGCTCAACCTGTATCGCATCTCATTTCAGACGTCTCGGATTTTATTTACGGAACTTCTCGGGGAGGTACTTTAATTTACTTCAGCAGATTAAATTTCTTCCATTTTGAACAAGTGCCCAAACATGATGCTTAGGCGCGAAGAAACTATGGAAGGACATGCTACCAAATGCATATTATTTCAGAAAAAAAGTTTCATGCTTTTTTCTCAGGATGTCTTGGTGGTAGCACAATGTAGTGTTGATTCATTTTTATACAGCCACAATAGGTTTGTCCAAAACATGGTATGGTATGGGGCTGTTGTCTTTGTTGTTGGTCTTGAAAAACACATGGTTTCTGTGGTATAATTTTTGTTCTAGTTATGTGCTGTTATTGGTTACACAACCAACAAGCAATTGTTTATTCATAGTTAAACATACGTTAATTTCAACGTAGTATTCCTTCCAGACAAAAAAATTTGTTACCACTGTTACCACTTATAAAGCATATAAAACATGTCAAAATCCGTATAATCCTACGACAAATATCACCCTCGGGCCTAAGGCCCTCGTACTGATATTGGAATGTTATGTATTATTCTCTATATTATGAATCTGATATTTAACATGCAGGCCTTTAACTTTGAGCATGACGAGAAAATATAAAACTAACTCTACATGCTAGTTTATTTCGGTTGAAAGAAGCTGTTGATATAGTTCTTGTTTTCATTGGTATGAATTAAAATAATGGATTGTTAAAGTATTAAGTAATTGCTTAGAACTGGGAAATGCATCTTGAATTTCGTAGATCGGATTTCCTCTCATGCTACATCAGTAGGTGAAGACAAAAAAAAAAAGGTTTTTCGACATTAAGTTAAAAAAAAGAGTCTCTCTGGAGTCTGTATGGCTGAACTAAATATTATAAAAGGTCTTTGATTGGGTTTCGTTTCACATCTTCCAGAATTCCTATTGAAAATCGAAATTTTAGAACCCTCGTCTATGCATTGTTACTGGTATAATAAATATTTACATGCCATCATTTATCTTCGTTGAGAAATTGTATGTTTTCAAGATGGTGAGAATACAAACACATACAATAGAATAGAGAATGGAAACGGGCAATGTGTCAAAGAGACAACAACCCGACCAAAGAGCAGAAAATAGGTCAAGGCTACCAATGGGTCTTCAACGCAGCGAGAAAATCCCGCTGGCGGAGGCGGCTTCAGCTGGCCCCTAAACAATAATGTATACTAGTCTCTATACATTAAAAATAACATAAAATTTTCCATTCGAAAGTAGATTATTTAAGTATGTGATTAATAATGAGTTCTGACCTATATCAAAAATCCTTCATGCATTAACTGCCTATTTCTATTCTCTTTCACAAGAAGTACATGTAGATAGATGTGTTATTATAAACCTGCAAAAGAATTTTGGGGGGTATAAAGGTTTCTGTCTGTCTGTCCGTCCGTCTGTCCGAAATAACGTTGTCCGCAACTCCTCCTACACTACTTGCACGATTCTCATTAAACTTTATGGAGATGTGCATATTGTCAGGATTTTCTGTTTGGGCGAGTACTTTGAAAAATATGATGATTTGAAGTTTGTGCAGGCTTCACAACAGACATGTTGCTGCCGGGGGTATTAGTCCCTTTCAGGACAGTTCTAGTTACTCTTGTTAACGGAGCAGGACATGCTTACACTTCCGGAGAACCTGATGTCACTCCCTGTTTTTAGTGGGATATAGTTATTATTATTGCTGTTGCTTTAGTTTCTGTATGTGTCTTGTTCTTTGTGGCATGTGTTTGTTATGTTCCATTTTTGGTTTAGATTTCCATTTTACGGACTTTTCCCACTGTTTTGTCGATATTGTATCAAATGTGCTAAAGTTTCATTGACCTAAAACCATTTATCTTATTATTTGTATCAGAGATAATAAAATATCTAAAATTACATTGAAAGTGATTAATTAAAATTAGTTTTGATTTATTATTTTAAATTTTATAAGTAGTAGCCTTTCTTTACACAACATCCATTTAGTCTGTGATTCATTTGAAAATGAAAGGATAAGATTAATATGTTATTTTACAAGTAAAATATATTAAACAAATTAATCAAATTTCAGCCTTTTAAAATTCTTTCCAAATTTAAACCCAAAAGTGCATATTATTAATGGACATTGTTTCTGTTAAGTGCAGATGCATTCGTTGTCTAGTAGGTATAAGCTATTTTAAATAACTTTCTTAATTTGCATAAAAAATTATTATTTCTTAATGAAAAGAAACTTTTATGTATCAAAATCTTATCAGATAAGTAAACTAAAGAGGCAAATGGAACAGAACCGGAATTTTTACAATGTTTGACGGCATGTGAACCGAAATTAATTTATGACATCTTTTAATTTCAAAAATGTACTATTCGGGGCAAATTGGGAATGGATTCTAAATAATTGTTTGGTTTTTTATCTTTCTTTTTTTATTCAATTTTGTTGCTTACTTTGTAATAAACACAATTTTTATATCAATTTACAAAATAACATTTGTGGGTATATTTCTACTAGGACAAAATACTTCGTATTTTTTTCACACGTTACGAAATAATTAAAACTGTAAACGTGTTTTTATAATGGTATCAAAACTCTCATCTTAAAGGAAATTGCCCATTATAGAATATATAAGGAAACTTCCGAATTAATTTGTCAACTAAATATTTCCAGTCTCCCGTTCTTTCTATAAATATCTTGATCTGATAATGGTGTGTCACGACCATCTATTTCTTCTTCTCGTTTCTTTTCAGTTGACATTAAAAAGATGTATAGATATATTGTACGAACGTTGAATATATCTTAAACGACAAGACTTTATCAATACTGCAAAAAGGTCAGTGAATTTTACTGTGTCTAAATCCAGTGAGGTAATTGATATTAATTTTATTCACTTTAGTTAGCTATTTAGATGATAATATTGTTAGTTTTCTTTGTGATCGAGAAACATATTGAAGACTTTTTTGAAAGGATTACATCTGTTTTCCAAGCTGATCGACAATGGATAAAAGTATAGCTTTATTGACTGAGTGAGTTAGATTGCACCTTAACTTACTGTCTGGGCATCTCAGTCCGTGGAATGGATTCAGAATTTGAATACCTTAATAAATGTGAATTGTCTAGTCACTTGGGTGAGAGATGCAATGAGCTAAATCGTAACTGAAACAACTGAACTTACCTGATTTTGTTCAATCATGTCTTACAAATCAGAGAAACAAAATATTTCCGCCTATGGAATTTTCAATATAAAACAGACAACTCTGCCTATGACATTTTATAAAATTAAGTATTACAACCCCATGTTGCATGAAACTTGCACAAAGTGCATTAAAAATATTTAAAAAACAGTTTTACAAGTTTAAGGATAGGTCTAAGTTGATAAATTCAATTTTTTTCAAATTTTGAATGCATTAATTTTACTACTGGAAATTCCCCATTCAAAATCATTTGTGAGGTATACAATTATAACCTTTATAAACAATTTTTATGTTTTCTTGGACGACTCAATAAGGTTAATTAACCAACAAATGATTGTTTAATAATTCTACTTTTTTAGACTTTCAAAATGCGAAAAATCCATTCCACTGAGGTCTAGACAATAGAGGTAGACCACAACACAAGATGTGTTCTTATTTGTTGATAGAACTTATATTGTTTTATGATTTTTTTGTCTGTTTACTGAAAGTATGGCAATGTGATATATCAAAATCAAATCAGTTTTACGAGGCACCTCTGATAGGTCAACTGAGCTCAACCCCACAGAGTTTCTACAGCGTCCCCAGATCGATGTCCGATGAGAGAGCCAAGCCATAATACGGAAAGCCTTAACTGGTTCTAGTCCTTAAGATGTAGTATTTACCACTGTACGTTAAAAAAACAATCAATCAAATTAGTTTTATACAAACGTATGATAATGAGATCATGAGAAACCATTCAATTGCCAGTAATTCGAGGTTGAAATGAAATACTAGTACATTTAATATAACGTCAAAGTTCCACCACAATTTTTTCTCGTTCCGTAACGGGATTCGGGCTGTATTTTAACATTGCCTGTAGTGTGTCAAGCATCCTACCATATGATCATTCAAATTCTTTAAGGCATATCGATTGAGTGGTGAGAGATACTTTCTATATGGTCAGTAAACGATCATCTCAGCTCCGGTTTTCTTTAATGTACACGGAAAGTAATCCAAAGGATGTAGTTCAAAGGGAAAAAAATCAGACATAAAAATGAAGAAATATAAAAGACAGCACAAACAGCGGATTTAAAAAAACTTCCATAACAACCAGAAGTGCATCTAGATACTTCGAAAGAGCAAGATGTTCCTGCTTCTTGCACGGCACCCGTCGTGTTGTTCCAGCAAATCAGGTCTTAAGACAACGGAATGTCATTTTATATTCTGACATATTGTACAAATCAATTATTTTCTCATTACAGCCGTAAAATATCGTTAGTGATGACAAAAATTTTTCCCTAACAAGCCCGTACTTGAGTAGCCCTTGGGACAGAAATTATCTTCTCTACGATATCATACGAATGATCTGAGAAATTTAGCCGCGGGATTCCATTTTAAGGCTTAAGAGACAGAAAAATTAACAATGGGAAAGTTGAAGTCATCACATTTGCAATACAGTCCCTCAGCGTCAGTTTTAATAAATAAATCAAATGAACTGGATATACCTATACCTTAACTAAAGGTGAGAACCCCAACGTATTTCCTCTCTGAAATATAACTTAGTATGACAATATGACGTTCTTATGTTTTGCTTTAAGAATTGAATGTATATGCCATAACATCTTTCAAAAAAAGCAACCGAAATTATTTTCCTTATGTGGTAATCTATTTGACAAAAACAACCATCATTTATCAATCAAGATAGCAACCAAAGTAGAATGTAGTTTAACATGGGTTTCATTGGAAAAAAATGTCGAATTAAATATCTTGCCTGAAATCACTTAAACATTTACTTTGTGGACCATTTTCAAAACTGAATCAAACACCCGTAAATAACACTGACTGTCACATTTGATTCATAGAAGAATTATTGTTTAACGTCCAGTGGTAATAATTACATGAATATCAGGACGAGAACACGTTGATGCCGGATATGAATATGAACCCTGCTCTGTAGTAGGATTTTTAACGTGCTCGCTGCATCCACAGGAAAACATTTCACCTAACCCGTACACATTATTCTGACTCCAGGCCGACCAGACTCTGCTCTTACTCCCGAATGCCGTGTGTTAGGCGGAGAAGCACCAAATGCCAATTTAAAAGTTTTTCGTTTGACCAGGCCGGGTATCGAACTCACGAGCAGGCTACCACGAGACCACCGAGGCAATTGCTGCCACGTTTTCAATTAAATTATCAAAACTATAGTCTATTGCAACTTTGAATAGACTATAAACTTACGGTAAAATTCAGGATTCATTGATCTTTGTGTCCATTCCCATCCTGATTTTTTTTTTGGATTACTTCGATGTGTAGTTCAATTCGTTCTATTTTGGACGATAAGAAAACAACAATGATAGAATTATTATACATTTGTTTTGCCATTAAATGCTACATTATTGGATTTTATGATTCACATCTTTAAAAACATAACCTAATTATTCAGTAATGAGTATACAGACTTGAACTCTCCGAGGCAATCTTTCAAACAATTGCTGTCTGATATGTAATAACGTTTTAGCATTACATCACAAATACTAAATACTATTCATAACTTTTCAGAATGTTAGTCCAACATCTGGCAAAAATATGTAAAAATAATACTCGTAAGAATGAATGATGTAAAGGATGTAAATATAAAAACAGACAACAAGACATAGGAAACAATACAAAAGTCACTATTCGAATGCAAATGAAAAACACTAAAGATTGTACAAAAAACAAAAAACTAAAACCCGCAAACAAAAAAAATTCATAAAAAAGATACCAACAGTGAACTCAGGTGACCCAGAAGATTAAGCAAAATACTAATCGGTGTATTTTAAGTAAAGTCAAGAAACACCAAAGGGATATTCGAAGGAGTGAAAAATCGTAACAACTGACAAACTCCGGAGAACAACGAAGACAAGACCAAAACAATACACGCACTACAATTAAAAACTAAAAACATATGAGCAACATGGACCCCACCAAAAAAACGGGGGTAGACACAGGTGCATTCAGTTCAGAAATGATAAACAAAACCTGTAATAATTAGTAAAACTTTCAATTATTTTATGATCTTTTATCATTTTATTAAATGAGAAGGATTAAGAAATTAAAGGATTCGCTTTCGTACTTTGGATATCAACATATACCATAGTAATATTCTGTTGAATTCAAAACACCTCAGAATATATGTTGTAAGCTTGGAATCTAGTCAGGACTTTTCTTTTTTAAGAATAATTTTAAAATGAGAAATTCTAGTTGAAGTTTTAATAATAAGTTGTTAACCTCAGTCCATAAAATGGGATTCTCGTCAGACTGTCTCTTGGAAAGATTTTTTGATTTTTTTTTACCTTTTTGTTTAACGTGCCACGTTTTGAAGCGTGCACGAAAACCTCTATGTTATTACTTTTTAGATTCAGTTTTAGCTATGTTGTTTGATCGACATTTGCTCAATGATCCGATTTCATCTTTTGTTTTATATCTTTTGACTAAAGGAGCAAACATTTGATTATTATGGGAGGGGGGGGGGGGCAGGATAAAATTTGAAATAAAAAGGGAGGACCAGGATTTTGGCAAAATAAAAAGCCAGGATCACTTTAGATGTGAAGAAAATAATGCAGGACCTGTGCAATCAGGAAATTTTTTGGTTTAAATGAAAATAAAAATTTAGGCCGTGATAGCGACCGAAAAAAAAATTCAGGACCAAAATTTCGGCAAAAAAAATAATACTCCCTAAGAGATTGTCTGTAGAGTATTCTATTTTTACAATAGGTCATTCATCAGTCAAAAAAATACCTAATAGCGGAATTGAAAGAAAGACCATAATAGTGAAGTGTATATTTAGTCTGAATCCTGGATGTTTTTAGCCGTCTAATCATGGGCTTATACCGTTAATAACTGACTTTGACGAATTAATTTTCCACACATGGTCTGAACTATTTTCACAGTTTCTTCATCAATGTATAAATCTGAAGTTTTAAATTTTCTCGAGGTTTAACTGCACAAAGAGCAATCTAACCTGTTATGTAGTAATTACGTTGTTCGACAATTTTACAGTATGAACAAAGTAAAATGGCGTTGGTTTGACAACATGGAACTCAACATGATTGCGTTAAAAAGAGTTTCAAAATGTGGAAAATCAAGAAAGTGCACATCATTCAAACACTTTAGGGACCAATACTCACTCGTCTTAGTAAATTATTTCACATCACCTATATCATTTGGAAATGAAAGGTATATAAACTATTCATATACATGTATTAACAACTTCTATTATAAAAATTTATTTATTTTCACAAGAAAGAACTTTATATTATTTTATTTCAGTGGAATAATATTTCTCTTAAAGTACGTAAAGAATCTAATTTTTGTTATTTTCAGATTTCTCAGTGAAGACACTAGCGAAATATCTATTTTGAAAACAAAAAAAGTATAATAATAAAAGCTATCTTCACGATTTCTCGATTTCCAGATTTCGAAAGTGAAAGGAGAAAACGCGAAAAGGCGAAATGGCCGCATCCGGCCACCATAATCTTCACAAAGTTTATTTTGAATTTTTATCTGCTGAAAATATATGTTGACTCTTAAAAGTGTTTTTTTTATATATATATATTTATTCTATGTCGCATGTTCTGTAGTCTAAAACAAATTACTTTTTATTGAATTTTTAAAATGACATGATAACATTATTTTTGACTGTGTATGACTTGATTTACCTTTAATTACCATCTCCATCCCCCAATATTCTTTAATCTTTCCTCTCTATTTGAAGAACTACTCCAAATCATTTTACAATTTGAAAGATCTCAGGTAATGTCAATTAAAACTAAAACAGCTTATGAAATATTATAAAGTAAGATGATATAAAAAGTACATACGCTGTAAATCATTAAAAAAATCATTTCTGTTCCTTTGTAGACCGATTACTTAACAACTTCCTTTATATACTCTCTCAAAAAAGAAACGCAACATCAGATTATCTTTTTGAAATATTATTTTTCCGGACAAATAACCAATAAATATCAAAATATATGTACACATGATCATGATTACACCTTCATAAAAAGTTTCCAGGTACAATCATTTAAATTCATCCACCCGTAAACGACTTTGGTCGCAATCTGGGACACCCTACGATTTACGCATTGCCAAAAACTGGGTCGACTTTCACGTGCAAATCATGGGTTATTTTTTAGCTCAGTCAGTCGGTATAAAAACCCGGTATTTCTTTTCATGAATGCATTCGTAAAATAAAATTCTGATGAGGTGACGCTATGCCAAGGTTAGACGCTGCTACCCGGAATATCGCTATCGGACGACTAGAGGCCGGAGAATCACAGAATGCTGTTGCTGTAACGTACAATGTTCATCGTAGCACAATTTCACGCCTTTGGGGACGCTACCTGCAGCTTGGTACTACGACAGATCGGCCACGTTCAGGGCGCCCGCGTGTTACAACCAGGGCGCAAGATCGTTACATCAGACTTTTCCATCTGCGGAATAGGACTATTGCTGCAACAGAAACAGCTGTAAACGTCCCTGGGTTGCGCCGTATATCAGCACAGACAGTACGCAATCGGTTACGTTCTCATGGATTGAGGGCAAGAAGACCTTACTTTGGAGCAACACTGAGACGCCAACACCGCCGAGCGAGGGTTAGATGGTGTACTACAGTTCGTGCATGGAATTTACAGAACTGGAGAAGAGTATGGTTCAGCGATGAGTCACGTTTTCAACTGGAAAAGCGAGATGGTCGCATACGTGTGTATAGGCACCGAAACGAACGTTTTGCGCAAAACTGTGTTGTGGAGAGAGACAATTTTGGCGGAGGCAGTGTTATGATGTGGGCCGCTATTTCTTATGCCAGAAACACACAGCTGATACATATCCAAGGCAATCTGAACGCTGTTAGGTATAGAGACGAAATTTTACGACCTCATTTATTGCCCGTAATTGACATTCGGAGAGAAATTTTTCAGCACGACAATGCCCGACCACATACAGCACGTGTAACAGTAGACTTTTTAGAACAACAGAATGTCAATGTGATCCGTTGGCCGTCACGATCACCCGATCTTAATCCAATTGAACATTTGTGGGATGAAGTGGATCGGCGCGTGCGCCAACGACAACCACCACCGCAAAATCTGCAACAATTACAGCAGGCACTTCAGTTTGAGTGGCAAAGGATACCGCGTGTTCGAACTCAGCGTTTAATTCAATCTATGCCAAGAAGAGTCGGGGCTGTGTTACAAGCAAATGGTGGACATACCAGATATTGACAATTTATGAGTGATTTATTGACAATATGTGACAAACTGTGATATTCCAAGGTAAAAGAACTCATGAACAAGAAGTGTGCCAATTTTTGCATTCCTGTGTAAATTATTTATATCATAAATTATGAAAATAATATATGAAGTAAATTTCCTATTTTCTGTATGTTGCGTTTCTTTTTTGAGAGAGTATATATATATGTTTTTTTTTTGTATTTTTTTAAATTTGCAATGTAAATATATTTAAAGGGAACCATCTCTTATAGTGTTAATTGCATTTGAACCAGTAACCATTCTAGTTATTAGTAACGTATGTATAATTATCAAGTTTCTTTTGTGACGTCATAACACGTCTTTTGATGATCATAATGGATTTACTCTTAAATGAAAATTGATGGTTACTTTTTTTCTGTATCACGGCGGATTGAATATCTCCATTTGTAGTATATAGTCAATTATAGAGTATGGTCATGAATTAAATATGTCCTACTTTCCATGTAAATAGTATACTCATGTACATTGTCATTAATATCTAATATCAATGATAAACTCCAAAAACGTTGATAACATTCAAATTAAGTCGGTACAAAAATAAGTGATAGGGTTAAGTCGATAGACTGAGGACAGTTTATGAGAGAGAAAATATTCTTTACACATTTTCTGATAATTGAATAAACCAGTAAAAATAATAAAGACGTTACTAAAAACATAATCCCTTTTCCGTGTTTCATATCTATCCTTCTTTGAAAAGAATGAAAACAAAGAGAACGCATAAGTAAAAAAAAATAATTTACTTATGGTAACAATAAACTATGAAGATTCAAAGAGGAAATTTTCTTTTACATCGCAAAATATTTATCCAGTATGAAATACAAATATTGATTCCAAAATTATTCTACAAACTCTCAAGACATTCAATTGCGGCAAACTTTTATACAGAAAACACATTAGTCTAGACCACAGATACATAGTTTTAAGAGTTCAAATAGTTGAGGTTAAAAAATGTAACGATATATATTTTCTATTTGGATATGTGTTTAGGTCCCTCTAGCCTTGTTAGGGTTTTTTTTTAATTTTGGTGTATTTGTATGTTACGGAGTTTAGTTTTCGTTCATTTTGCTGAACTAGAATGCATTATTGTTTAGGGATCAGCTGAAGCCCGCCTTCCCCGGGTTGTGGCATTTTCTCGCTGCTTTGAAGACCGATTGGTAGCATTGAGCTGTTTTCTGGTCTTTGGTCGGGTTGTTTTCTCTTCGACACACTCCCTGCTTCCATTTTCTATTCTATGTAGTAATAATCACATTACCTGATATAAGTTTCTGTGTACTGTATGTACACATTTCGGCAATATATCAAAACGTTAAAATGTCATACGACCGAAAAGGGTACAACCAAAAACAACCAAAGGACAGAAATGTTCGCAAAGGAGATACTTTCATCCATGGTCGTCAAAGCAAAACAAGGGAAATACAAGAATTAATAGACAAGGAACAGCTAATAATCAAAACTATGAAAATTTATGCATTTGGAATATGAAGCTAACCTTAAATTCTTACAAAATACATTTAATGTTTTATGTAGTTCAACAATGGTGTTTTGTGGTACATTGGTTCATGACTTCATAAGTTGGAAAGATAATTATGTTGAAATTCGAGAGAGAAATACATGAAAAATACCTGTATATTTTATTTATTCCAGAATTTATGACATATACACATTTGTACTAACATACAATTAGTAGCTGGAAATCTTCCAAAGTTCTACGACGCAGTAATTAGTCGGTTTGATGTCAAAAATGTATTACCCCTCGTCTAATTAGAACTGTTAATATGAACGAGGGGTATTTATAACGTTACAGTATATATTTCCTGGCGTTACTGCTATTTATCAATTATGGAGATGAACCCCATTGACGTGAAAAATTGTTTTAAGTGTTTTTATAAGATGTATTTAGTTTGTTGTAACAGAGTGCAATAACCACTTCAAACAATCTTCCTGTATTCTTTGACAATGTTAAAAGTCACAATTATGTCCAAAAAATTCCGTTAACGTTTTAAGCTTCTAGATAATCATGGTTACATTTGCATATCCCAGTAAAACATCTCGTAGTTGATTTGTACAAAATGTACTTCTGAACTCGATGTCCTTAATGATGACCCAGCTTTTTGATTGTGCTGAATAAAAATATGGTAGAAATGATTGTTTATGATATAAATTGACAATGTTTCCATTTAGACCATTCAGCAATCCTCTCACATATTGTTTATAATTATAACGCAACAATGATGAATGTTCAGTTTTCATACTATTTCCTATTGCTTCGTGATTTATTCCGCTTCGCAGACGATCTCTGTATTCGATTGTCAGATTGATACAGCAAACACATCTCTAGTCAGAATTCCGAATTCGATTTTATCATAGTCATTGAAGTACTACCACGACGAACAGTACTGTTAAAATTGGTTAGAGCGGAAGTTGAGTCACGTGTCCTATATCTTGACCTCGTACAGCAGCGGAATAAATGTCTGTTATAGTGTTTACGGAACTGGCTGCTGAGAAAGTAAAGAGCATATGGATTTACACAAGAATAGGCATACGTAAAACAGGCACTGACGACCTTGAAAATTAACCAGAAAAGCGTAAAACCATCTTCATCAAATGCATACCATAAAACGTAAACGTGACGTGGTAACCAACAAATCACAAAAAGTACAACGAAGGATAAGACTACTTTGGCTACTTTAAAACGTGCTTCTATTTGACGTTGTTGTTGGTGATTCATACCTGGACCTAATGTTGCCTCGCAAGGTAACTGTCGGCTGCTTTTTATTAGAATTCGTGCCATCAAGATGTAAAAACAACTAATGACGATAAGTGGAATGATGAATAAAATAAAAAGACGAACTACATTTCTGACTTTTAAGTACTTCATTCCATACTCGTTGTAGGGAACTTCGTGACAAAATTGCACTTCTTTATTGACAAGAGTGAAACTTACAGCATCGGATATTGCGATAAGTGCAGAGGCAATCCAAACAACTGTTACGACAATCGCAATTTTTCGTGATGGCTTTCCTTTATGTTTACTCATTGGATGGACTATAGCGACATACCTATCATAACTTAATGCTGTTAGTGTGAAAATTGAAACTCCGAGACTAAGCGTTTGAAGGTATGCGTTCAGTTTGCAGAAAAATTCATTAAACGGATACTGGTCACTTCCAAAAACGATAGCATAATACGGAGCAGAAAATATTAGAAGCAACAAATCACCAATGGATAAGTTTACGATAAGAATGTTTGGTACATTTCTCAAAAGTTTATTTCGCAGTACAATGTAGACCAGGGTCCCGTTTCCGGTTACACCAATTACCATAAACAATATAACAACGACTGGAACAATAATTTTCATCAGTTTGTCCTCTCCATTTATATGATGACAACAAGAATTGTTAAAAGACGACATGGAATCATTATAATTATAATCACAAAAACAAATGTCCGTAAAGTTACTTACGTTGTTTGGAATGTCCGACGCGTTATTCATTGTTCTCTCGGTATTTTGTCCTATATTGTTAACTCCAAATAAATTTCAAAATTTTCTTCGTGAAAATCAATTTCTTACTTAATATTGTCAATTGTAAGTTGCATTGTCAATACAATATGTAAATTCCCAAAATAAACGTTAAAAAATCATTAAAAGTATAGCAACTTTTCTTCTTCAAAACACTGTTTTTGGTAACCGTCTAAGTAGTAATTATTGCTGACACCTACCTCCAACAAGAAGATCCGTTTACAAACTTATGTTTTTGACAATGAATGTCTTACGTATTGTTTTGCTATTCTGATAGTGAACTGGCAAAACGCTGATTACTTATATTTTTCAGTAAAGACGATATAATTATTGAAGAATGTTTTTGATTGGCTACACTCTCCGATAGGGAGTCACTGATTTGTTAGTATCGAACTGTTTATGTCCCTTCCCAACAAGTATTAGAGGCGTGCGATTGAATGTTAGATTACTTAAATTCATTTAATGAAAAGCGATAATGTTATTGGTTGTAAGAATTCTGCTTTCCCTTTCAGTAAAATAATATCTAATACAGGTTATCAGATACGAGTTAGATTTAATTTGCATAAATCATAAGCTTATTGGGTTTTATAGGATCCAAACTAAATTCAATTATACAACGATGGTTTCTTCATTTTCTGCACAAGATATTTATTTAATAAAACTGCAATATTTTCTAATTCATAACTGAAGTAATATCTTAGAAGTAATAGAAAAACAAACTAGAAATATCTATGAAATGATAATTTATTACATGGTTCACTGATGATAGAATTGCATGAAATTGCGATTTAACTGACCGTTTAAAAACGGAATATATTAATTTATGAGATTACTTTTCTACTGAGTACCCCGATGAGATTATTTATTATATGTTTATTATTAATAGACTTGTACGTAATAAATTCTATGACACCAATTTTGATTCATTTCGTCCATTTAGGACTCCTCATTTTTGCTCAAGGCATGGAATGTTGAAAGCCGAAACAGAAATCCAAAATATTGAAGAGCAAATTCAAATAAATATCAAAATGACCAGAAAGATAAAACCAAAGCCATCTAAAGATAGATCAATGCAATCCTCCTGAGTCAGGGTTTTGTATCCACGTTCGTTCCTACAAATAGTTTGTAGTTTGTAGGAACGAACGTGGATACAAAACCCTGACTTGGGAGGATGGATATACATGTATGCACGAAGGAGATACTACTTATTTTTTCAAACACTTTTACATTTTTGTAACAGTAAATTTAAAATATCGAAATATTAAATGATTCCAGTGATCAAAAGAAGATAACAGAAACGTTCATGAAATGTGCACATATTGTGCATCAAAATTGGTATCAAAGAATTCGCGAATGCAACATCCAATGTGCAACGTCACACCTTCCCATACAAAAAAAAAACAAACACAAATACATTGAGTCTTGATAGTTTTATTGTCTTACAGACACTTCTCAATGCTTGAGTTAAACCGGTTTTATGGGTAAACAAAATATAATAAAACCCAGATACTCAATTTGTCATTAGCATTGCAGATTTCTGGGTTAACTTTTATCAAGTACGACTATGATGAAAATGTTAGAAAGCAAATAAAAGTGTCCAGAATATTGTGGGAATTAAAACTAAAAAGGTCAGGTCCCTGTTTAACAAACATTTGTATGAATAAATACACTGACGACCGGTAACCAGATCACGTTCAAATTTTTGTGAAACGTTTTCATCTCAATATTAACATTTTTTTTAGAAGTCTAATGAGTGATTAAACTATTAAGTATTAGATAGTTATCTGACTGTTGAACATTAAAACGATGTTCACATCATCGTTTTGCAGGTGTAGAGAGGGCAAATATACCTAAGGAGAAAATCGAAAAACGTAATCCATTGGACAGACAAACCCGGGAAGACGTGTAGTTCACGAAATTGCTAATTGGTATCAGATAGAGTACTCAAAATACCGCTCATAATGTCCATTTTAGAAAGAAAAGGCCCAATAAAGGGGATTGTAAAATTTTACTCCGGTATAGTTTTTATTATTCTCCGGTTTATTAAAAAGAATACAAAAAAAAGGCAAATCTCTAGCCTAATTTTTTTTTCTTTTGTTTTGTTTTGTTGTTGTTCAACTATCCATGACGGGCAGAAATACCAAAACATATGTAAAAAACTCGTCATTTATCAAAGTCGCCGAAGACAGTCTTATATTTTATAAATTACCCGAGGTTGACCATTGCGATTTATTTTCTACAAGACTGCTCAGTCACGGTTTTTCTGAAAAAGTTGAACCTGCTTTCAGGGAATTTATACAAACGCATAATTTGTGTTCATTCGTGATTATTCAGTCTTTTATTTTCAGCTTCGGATAGTAGCTAATAGATGATGTTCTGACGGTTAAATAATAGGTAAACGAACTTGTCATCAAAACTTCTACAGACATCTGAATATATACCTATATAGACTTATCCCTATACAACGACAATGTAGGCCAGCAACAATCAAAGGTATTTGACAGAATGGATGCTTTTCGCTTTTCCAAATGAATTTCCCATTTTCAGAGATACCAGTTCATGGTGTTTTCATTTAAACAACTAAACAGTAAAAATTTGGAGAAAAAAGGAAGATGCGATAAATAAAATGTAAAGCCAGAATTTGTTTTTAATTACTGAGCGACACATGTTATACCTAACACATTTTTCTACCAGACTACAAGTAGGTAAAAGTTTTTGTTTAAGTATATCTAGTATAATTTGTCATACCTTTTTTACTTAAAGTTAAAATAAAATATTAGAAAATTCTATCAATCAAAATACAAAACTGCCCTCTGCATTTTAATGAAAATATAAACTTAGGGAAAAAATACTTTTTTTTCAACAAGTTCATTTGCAAACGCTTTATTTTGTGTGCTGTCTTATTCTGGTTCTCTTTGGTCTGCTATTCCCCACTTGCGGATATTGGAGATGTGTCCCTTATGTGTGAGTTATCTTTCCAGAAAGGTGTCTTGTATTTGAAGTGCAAAAAATATTTATATATCTGATAGGCACTTGCATGTTCGACCGAAATTTTCCGTTTTAGCAAATTTAGTATTTTCTTTACTCCTTGAGACTTTTATTTATATACAAAGTTTTGTTTTCAAGATATTAGTATTTCCTAAAATTCATAGTCGAAATTCCTAAGTGGAGAGTAACATTAACGTTAAGTTCTATTCTTTGGAAGGAAATACTGACAAATATTTAAATATTTAAGGTTAACTCAAATACAGCTTCTTTAATTCTCAGATCAATGTACAGTGAATTTTTTACTTCCTAATTCATAATGCGTTGCAGATACCGAAACAGATAACTTTAATGGCCAATCAAGGTGCTTATTGATGGGCAGATTAATCACAATACAATCGTTCATAACATAATAAAACAAACTAAAATATATACATGTATAAGACTTATTGATATTGACACATCTTCAATCCTGTTGTTTACGTAGATTTTAAAGAATAATGACATTGTCGGTAAACAATTTTAAACTTAACAGGATGGTCTGAAGATTTACTCATTGTTGACAATCGTAAAGCAAATAGAAAAACAACATCGTAATTAAACAAGGTGGCTAGTATCTAATACGTTGTGAGATTTGTTAATTACAGTATACGGAAAATTGATTGATTGAAAGTAACAGCTTGTGGAAAATTTGGAATGAATTACATAAAAGGCATTTTTTTAAATACAAGAACGTGCAAGTCAAAGAAAACAGTTTTGACATATTCTTACTAAATTTACATAATATGCATCTACTCTTACACAAGTTTCACAATTACAGATAACATAAAAACCCTAAACAGTTATGTTCATAATGGTAAACGTTTTGTATAAAAAAAAGTATGTTGGCGAGAATCATGACTATGAATACAGACAAAAATACAAGCCTGTGATACACCTACAAGATCCAGGCAAGATTGGATAACGACACTTCTTGTCGTAATTAATGAAAGTCGTGCAAAAACTTAGTTGGACTGTAAGTGATACGCGGGTGCGCTATCATACAGTTTCATGGGGTTTAATCTGATTTTTTTAATATAGTGATAAATTGTTTACATCTGTATCTGCACGAAACTTGGCGAGCTGAAATTATCACATACCGTTACTCGTGCCATAGAACAGATTTTTACCGTTTTTTTCCTAAATTAATTGTTCAGTATAAACTTAGTATTTATCGTACGCTTGGAAATACTTATACAGACCTACAATCCTTCTCCATTTGGACCAGGCGTTTTAGCCAACTCTTTCTGACATCCACAGAGGAGACTTAAACGTGCAAAGGGTACTACTCTTATTCTAAAACAATTCAAATCAAGCGTTCATGCACACAGTTTATAATAAACTAATGCAAGTTGCACTGGCTGTGTCTGTTGAAATTTCCTGCATGATTTTTGCATGAGTGCATCATACAAATTATGTACAAATTGCAAACTGCAGTAGATATTTTGTTTATCCTACACGTGTTTCAATGCTCGCATTACTGGTGTTAAATTTTATTATCTCTATAATTATGTTTTATATCTACAAATATTACGTCACTTTTTACATTTATTTATTAGACCTAATTTCTTTTTCATCTAATTTTTTTCGAAATGAAACAGCCAGATTCTTACACTCTTTGGTATTTAGTAATGACACGGTCAAATTAAAAAAATCTTAAATATTTTTTTTAGTCAATGTTTGTTCCTAATTATCGTGTTTATAATATTTTTTCCGTTTCTTTCTTTGACACTGCTTTCATTATAAAGAACAAAATAACTGAGTGTATACAAATTTTGCAGTTCTATATTAAGTAATTTTTAACCCTCCCATACTACGAACTTTTGTTTTGAAGAATGAAGATTTTTGGACAAGACAAATCAGACGAGGGGTAGTTTAAGGTGTTATTGAGTTTACGATACTGGGCCCGTATGCATAAAACGCTCAAGACTGGTAAATCTCAGTGGTTTTCCTCAGTGGAATGAGTAAAAATTCTTAGTTTAGGCTCCACCCACAATATTTAAGTTGTATGCCTAGAATCTATTCCAGAGAAGTAATAAGGGCCACTTTCCCCTGTATTTTTTAATCTTAAATATTTACCTACTTTTTATCGTAAACGATTGTATGCAATTCATTTTTGTGTTTTTGCATCACTTTTTGGAATATTGCCAAGAAGGACAATCAGAATCAAGACTATTCTACGGTCGTATGAAAAAAGATACATAAGCTCACTTACATCAAAAAATTCGGTTCGGTTCTGAGTGTCCATCACGTTGAATAACTGTCTTAACGTTAATTTCGCAAATTTGTGTTAAAACTCTCTACCAAAGCGATATATAGGTATGTAGAAAATGTTTTAGTAACTTATTCGTTAGTTATTGTTAGTAAATCTTTAGAGACAACATACCAGGCTATGGCTCCAGAGATTTTGAAAGGTTTCAGCCGAATTTTTTGAAATTGGCCCTAGAAGTGAAATAAATGCATAAGAAAATGGTTCTAACTCTTTATCAGCAAACTTCGATAACAATATATTCTTATTTTTGGGGGTAACTACTAAATATATCTAGTAGACGCGTTTCCTGTTTTGAAATTTTGGTTCAATTTAGTATTAATCAAAAATTAAACGAATAATTTAGCGGTCATTAATTATTGTCGTCGTCTTTATACCTTCTTTAATTTCAAAATTATTTTTGGCATTAACGAAAAGTAAAGGACATTGTATTTAATTTCATAACAGTGGTAGTCATTTGAAAGCTCTGAATTTTTTTTTTTCAATCAATACCAATTTTTCTTTGTTTTTGGATTAAACGTCTTTCTTCATTTGATTTATTACCCAGAATTGTACAACATTACCAAGATATGTAACCAATCAATACTACAAATTTGTACCACATTAGGAACCGAAATTTCTTGGTCCTAGTAATCTACCAAAATTAATAAAATTCACAAGAAACATAATTTTACATGATTTGTATGTAAATGTTGTTTCGTAGATATACAGTTTAGTGAAGATAACATTTATTTTGCAATTCCAGTGCGTTCAACGAATTACATCTCATCAGCAATAAGCTTGGCCGAAAATTTGGAATCCAAAATATCATGAGAACTCATTAAAATCCTAGAATGATTCCAAAAAGAAAATAAAATAACAAAATCTATACAGGGAAACTAACCTCATAGTTACTAAATTTATACCAGAAAATTTTCAGTTTTAATGACCAATACCAGATTACTAGAAACTGCGTTGGTGATAAATGAATAATAAAAATGCATTAAAATTGTTATATCCAGTGAACGGCACTACTATTTTTGTAGAAATGGTTCCCTATTTAAAATCAATGAGAAGAATAGTAGTTTGTCCTGTTATAAGCTTGTAGTATTTGACGCTGATGAGGTTCAAACGAAGTAATTAGAAGTCTACAGAATGCAATGATTGTCTGATTAGTGATTAAAGAAAGGGAAAAAGATATGCATGTAGAAATCTGTCTGCGTTTCCATAATTAAGAAAAATATCGACTTGGTATGAAATGAAGAGAAAACTCATTTTACTTCACCTCCAAATATTCAAAGTGATCTTTCAGAGTGATACAAAATCTAAGCTTTTGCTTTTACACTATACAGCCAGTTAGTAAAACTTGTTATTAAAAATAGCCCTGCTTTTACCACAGTCATATGTATACTTCAAAAGGTTTTCCTTTGGACGTTACGACGTAAAATTCAAATATTAATTTATTTCGCCTCTTTGTATCCCAGTTTTATATCCAGCTTTTTAATTTAGGTTGGTCAGCGTCCATACCACAAGATTACTAAAACACAATCAAAATGTAGGTAGCAATTACGGAACTTTCTTTAAAAAACGTCAATGAATGATTGTAGCAATAAAAACCTTTCCGACTGGCATTATGATGCTGACGTCTAATTGGTATGTCTGCATAATTAACATTTTCAGAAATTCCTACGGGTAAAAAATCAGACTTATAAATATATTTCATTGTGTGTTATCGTCCAGTGCCAATAAACACATACATTTTCAGGAAAAGATATAGTTCAGAAATTTCGACTACATGTACCATCAAAAGTGTGTGAAGTGTTGGTAGGGACGGACCATTTACTTTTTACCCTTCTGTATTGGTCAGCACTAACTGGAATTGGGATAGGGATTAATATAAGTTTGTAACTCGTTTCCCAATCCCTTTAATTAATGTATATTATGGCTTAATGTTCATTGTATATTATATTAACATATCTGATTTAATTAATAAAATATGTTTAAACTAACTGGAATTGCTTCCACACACACACACACACCATCACACAATACATGTTATTAAGAATCCCTTTCTTTGTCTTTCACAAATAAGTGTTATATTTCAATGTACAAATGTATATAAATTCAATACCTTTCTTACTAATGGACTTCAGAATAATTTTAATTTTCTATTGCATCTTATAGGAAAAAAAAAAGATCAAAATATTTTTACAATTTTTTCACACCATGTAAAATGATGTTGCATATGACAAGTAAAATTATGTTGTATATGACATACTTTAAATAATGATAGTAATCATGTTTAATAATGATTTATCGGTTCATTCATATGATCATGTTTTCTTTATTGTTAACAATTGTCCAGGACAGCCGTTCCTCTACGGATTATTAACATTTAAAGATACTTAAGATTGACGTTGAAGATTCTTGAAAGTACTGTTGAATTAATTGAGCATAAAATCGATATTATTTAAACAGCGAGTAGAATCCTTAAGAAATATAATCGTTTATTTGCCAAACGAATCTACAGGAGTTAACGGTTTACTTGGCACCTTCATTAGTTTCTGTCATTTTAATTTTTATCGGAATTTTGTCGGGGCATAAGTATTTATTCAATCTTGAAGAAATGAGATGAAAAACATAATCAATTTAAATTAATTAAGATGAATTTCAAAGATAGGAAAGGTCATTTAGGCTTACCAGTTTGGAAGTAAAATCCATAAATTTCTCAGCTTCAGACTAGCATAAATTGTCTATCCACGCAACCTCTGCAATCCCAACGGAAATTAGAACTGAATGTAATATGTTGAGCGGATACGTAAGAAACTGGAAATAAAAACGTTTCATAATTTACAAGTAAAAAAAGTTAAAAAGTTATTTAAAATTTGTTTGTTCTTAACAAACGTCACGAAGAATTTTTATTTGACGTAGAATGCGTTTAACACCAGTGTAAAGACAAATTGCTCAAATTTTCTTACAACTAGACAGAAAATATGTAACATCAGTATAATTGAGCATTTTTTATCAGTATAATTAAGCATTTTTTTCGTTGTTTTTTTTTTATGTGAACACCTGTCTATTTAACTTACATTGTGTATTTTGTAAAAGAGGAAAACAAATCAGGAGTCAGTAGATAACTATTGAATAACATTAATTATAAACGTGATGATTTTAACTTTTCAATTGTGAACTTCCCCTTTCTTAGCAGTAACATAACTTAGCTCTGTCGTACATGTGATACATACGACGATTGTCTCAGCAGACTGAACTGTCACATAAACCACTAAGATGGGGTTATATTCAGCCCTTGTTGATACTATTACGGTCGTCATCACGAATTGATTGGCCGATATAATGTTTCTATCTTAACTAGATATCTTCACTTAGATTTCACGTCTACTGGACTTAACACTTCAGCAGTCTTGACACTCCATCTTGATTATGACGGATGCCGTTAACGGAGAAAAAAACCTTTGCGGAACACACGGTTTTCGGGTGTTAATATAGCTAATGCTTTAGTAATTGTCCTATTTTGTGCCAATCCTCTTTAGATGCTATATGATTTTGATTGTTTTGGTAATATCTTTGTAGGGTTTGTTTGCTGTGTTACTCTTGGCACGAATTCGTTTCGTCTTTTGATTTGGAATTTCCACCATAGATATTCAAACAAAGAAAAAGGACTATTTTCCCTTATTTCTGATCACTTCTTGGGCCATTTAAAAAAAAAAACTTTCAACAATCTTCTTTGCCTATCCTGATATCTAATCTTATCGTATTTCCCCATCCCTATATCGAACTGCGGAGGCCTTCAGAATATCCCGTATTTCGGCACTGTGACGTTGTAAAGAGTTGATTCGACCCTAATATGAGCTGACCAGAGTATATCATCGACGTCATAATGTTTGACCCAACGTTGACCCGAACATATCAGGAAAACATCCATCCACATTCCATTAAGATTGTTAGTTAACAATTCGATAAATTTATTATCAAGTTTTCTTCAAACAAATATTATAAAATATAAGCCGCTCGACACAATATGAAGCTTTTTAGCTTGTTCGCTACGGTCACTCACCAAAAAGGCTTCACATTGTGTCTCGCGGCTGATATTTTACGATATACATGTACGTTTGCAGAAAACTTGATAATATATACATATGTTCCACATACTATGTGTAAAATAGTCTATATCTGTATACCTGTATCTGAATATTGCTTTGAGAGACAGTTTTAACATACATTTTCCATATCTCGGTCTTCATGACAGTTTTCCCACAGAATCCACATTTTTATGTGTGTTATTCGCAGGGCAGTAAAATGTAAAGTGTAACCAAACCTAGGTGTAATCATCTATTATCCATGTACACGCATGTTTTTTAATTGACGATTACATTGTACACCTTCACATCCAAAGGGATCGATATTCTTAAGGACTATTCCACTCCACTAAATTTAAGCTTTTTTCAGTTCATGTATCGTGTCTAATAAGTCATTTAATTTTGATATGACAAGTCCGAACCTTAGTTTCTTTGTTATCAAATGCTGCGCTGAAATGTCTTCTTAACTTTTTTCAACCAAAAAAAAAAAAATACAGACATTTCGTCAAAAATAACAAAATTTAAAGAAAAAAAAATTACTTTAGATCTGAAGAAAAAAGATATCGATTTGTGAATTTTTCACCAGAAGTAATACGCCCAATTAATTAGTCTAAAACATCTGTATAATAAAACTCACCAACCAATTTTATGCAACAGCAGCGGACTGATCGAAGTTAGATTATCTAATAGAGTTTCTTCACTGCAATCTATAATAATAAAGTAATCAGGGCAATGCCTACATGCACTTTACATATATATTTGTATTTATATTTCGACTTTTACATGGACAACAGGCATGTAAATGCATTGATTTGTCTGAAAGAAGATTTATCTTTAATTTCATCAACATCTAACGACGAATTCATTTTAGTGGTTTTTCACATTTTTTTCAATAAGTATTCAGATCTGATCTGTGTATTAGAAAATAATGTAAATTGCCGTATTATTACAACTATAATGTTCTCCTTTAAATAGATATACATTTTATTGTCGAAAAAAGTGTTTAAAAGGGTTTGTCTCTTCGCAAATTAAATGTTTTGAACCTTTTTGTAATAACTGACGATTACTTTGATTGCTTTTTTCTTAATTTCTTCTCGGATTACCACTTTCCCATCTGAACAATATGTTATAGACATCTATTTACAAGGTTTGTATGTACTTGTATATATAATTATTCAGGCGTATTTCTAAAATGTTGGTAAAATGTCTCTAAAAACATGCTTACTAACTTGATACTCGCTTCAAGTAAAAACCGTAGGATAAAGTCCAGATATATCGTAAAAGATCACACGACGAATCATATATGTTATGTTCCAGAAGGGTAAACATGTTATGTCCCAGGAGGGTAAGCATGTTATGTTCCAGAAGGGTAAGCATGTTATGCTCTATGTTCTTATTTTCATACCTTTGATGGGTTGTTGACTACCTGGTCAATGCATATCTCGTATTCTTTCATTTTCATATTTACGAAGGAATCTCTGTAGTTTACCCACAGTTTATTCGTAATGTGTCAATGATTCGAAAATTCAGAAAATCAAAGTGTTAATCCTTTATTGTGCATCAAAATTTGTATTTTTTAATTTTTTATGTATTTTTTTAATTATTCCTTTTTTTTTGTTGTTATTATCTATTTATTTATTTATTTATCTATTTTGGACAATTGATAATTTATTTGTTACGAAAATGAAATCAGATAATGGATATGGGTCTCTGAGATAGCATCCTATTAGCTAGCGCTGTATTACTGTTTCAGCTAATCTCTGTGAAATAATTTTGAATGGTAATCGTGTTTTTTTATTTATACATTGGCCAGAATTGAGGGATTTATTGAAATGCAAATTGGAAGTGTAAAACAACTGTATCACAAAATATACTATTTTGACATGTACCCATTTTAAAATGATTGACGCCGGAAATGAAGACTCGAAAGAAATTTCAGACGGGGGACGGGCACAGATCTTCAAACTCGGTGATGACGAACTACCGTTGACCGTTCATGTTAAAAAAAAAGCATATTCGTGAATTTTACTCGAAAGAGGAAGAAGCGAGATACGAATTCCAATCTCTTTATTTAGTAATATAGATAGTGATTGGCTCATAACCTGACTTGTAGGGTTGTCGTTAATATCTGACATCATTTCAATTGGAATTAGATTAATTATTGCATTGTCTGTATTTTAACACATGTCATTCAAAAAATTCCATAGTTTCATGCAAAAAGGTAAAAACATTCCAGTCTTAACACCGATAAATGTCATTTAAGAACATTGAAATTACATGTATTATTAAAATCACATGCAGTGTTGCAACAACAGTCAAAACAACAATTTAGCTAGAATGTTATAACTATAAATAACTGTAGATTGGAATTAATTAAACTTTTTTTTCATGCATAGTATTGGCATTTTCATATAGTATACAATGTCTGTATTTTTTGTAACAAAAAAAATAGTTTAATTATTCAAATTTCACTGCAACAGATATAATAGAACAGTTATGTTGGAAATCTGATGGAATTACTTAAGCTGTTTAAGATGATATAATACAATAATATTGTGTGACATAGTCCATCACAAACTGTTATGTGCGAATGAATAAATTAGCCTTATCAGTAAATACAAGGCGACAGAAACTTCAGGAAGTGATTAGATTTCGTGGCGAGGCAATGAAAAGTTGGGAGTACCAGATGACATTAAAAACAAAACAAAACAAAACAAACAAAACATAAAAAATAAAACAAAATCATTAACGGACATTGTCCTTAAACAAACCTTTAATTCTTACCTTCTGAGAAAATTGACTTTCAGACTACAATACGACTAGCAGATTTATTTAATGTAGTACATGTGTATAATTGCAAACGCAGATAAGATTAAAACAAAGTGTTAGTCTACTGGTCAGTCGATTAGAAATATTACAGGTTGAGTCTTGTTTCTTTTTTTTCTTTTTTTTGGAGGGGGTGTATATTTCATAGCGATGACCTAAGGACAACTAACTTTTTCAAGCCACTTATGGACTTCAGTGAATCAAAAGTGTCCGGACAAAAATCGTTCATGGCCGTAAAATTCTTTTTGACGGAAAATAAATTAACCCATTAGTTCAAAGTAGGATTAACATAGATATATTCTTCACAAGTTTAAAGTCATTTCGTAGGTTGTTTACGGCGCCTATGAAAATAAGTTACATATATAAAGTGTTTCCCGAAGTTTGCCAAAAAAAGTACCGAAGTCTTCTTCCGTTACGATAAAAAACAAAATGGATAACAGGGAAGGTCAACAATGACATACCAATCAATCAAAGCAACCAAACTGACAGAACTCCGGAAACAAATAACATAAAAGAGCATAAAACACAAACATAAACACAAAAGAGAGTCAGAATAGTCTGACTTGGTACAGACACTTAACAGTGGTGGGGTTAAACCGATTTGATGGGTACCCAAACCTACCACTTATTTATCCCGACACTCGGGTGTATTAAGCCAATACAGTGTGATAACCAACATGTTTGACCGCTTGCTAGAACTGCAAAATTAGAGTGGACGGTACATAATTTAGATATCAGGGTCAGAATGTGCTCGTTTTAACTATACAACTAGTTAAGGCTCTCATAGCTGCAGCTCGGATACTGTCGCTCTCCTAAACTGTATGGGACATCCGGGGTATTTAGACTAATCATATGGTCAGTAATGGTCCTGACACCTTAGCAATAAAATATATCACGAAATACCGAAATAAAAAATTCATATGCGTTAATATTTATTTTACAGTCATGAAAATTGCAATATTGTATAGATATGAAAATTTATAAGATATGGGGTAAACGGTTAGAGACAACATTACATATATGTAGGACTTAAAAAGGAAATGAACTGATAACATGCTATTGGATTCATACAAAAAAATATATGTATATATATTTTTAAATTAAGAAAAGCTTCAGTGACTATTCAGTTAATAGAAAAGTACTTTTTGTTTAAAATATTTCTGAGACTTGGCAGAAGCCATGCAGAAGGTTCGTACGAATGATATTTTCATTTTATATGTTCGAGATGTTCATTCTTCTTTACATCCATGTGAATTAGATGCTCTCTTTATTTAGTTTGAAAGGAAATTCCGCTGAATTATAAGTACAGAAATTGTATATTCCCCTCCCAGCATTATGTATCTGTTTAATTACACCGAATATCCATAAGATGTTCCTGTAATTTTGGCTAATTGGATGAAACAATTTTTAAAAAATACTGCCGATACAAATTTTTTAGCCGGCCGCCACCTGCGTCTACAACACCCGACATTTAGTTTTGTTTAATTTTTCGAAAAAACTTAATGTACCTTATGATCGAAATGTTCTGAATTGGATCTCAGACTCGCGAGGTTAAGAAATGTATATATTTCAAGGGTGAAAAAGAATATATATCCCGGCAGAGCTGAAAATTGTGTATATCCAGGGGAAGTTCATTAGAAATTCGAAGATATTGAAAATTTTAACAAAAGTAACCACAACTAACCACTTAATAAAGACTTATTCTATATCAACTTTTTGGGGGGAGGGGACACATAATTTGAATTCCCTTTTTTTTTCTTCAACGAGCTTCGACGAGGACACATAACTGTCAAGATGCATATTACAATTTACATTAAAGACTGTTGCTGTCCAAAACAAACAAAAAAAAATATTCATCTAGGCAGACAAAATGGCGATCATATTTTAACTTTTTGTTGGTAAAGGATTCAACTGATTCATGCCAAAGAATACTATTTATAGATTTAGAATGGCAGTATTGACTATTTGGTTAATGACAAAGTACTCTTTGTTTAAAACATTTCTGGGGTTTGACAGAAGCCATGCAGAAGCTTCGTGTGAAGGGTCTTTGCATTTACTTCGTTATGAATTAGATATAGACAAAGAAAAACTCTCTTTATTTAGTTTGGAAGGAAATTCAACTATATTAAAAGTACAGAAAATATAAGTAAAATGAGAAACAGGGATTGAATGATAACAAATCCGTGACTGTTTTCACTGGTTATTTTGGTATATACTGATTAATCAAGTGTAAAGAATTTTCATTTTTAATAATGTAAAGAACAATTCTTTTTTAAGTAATACGAGAAATCGGGATTGGAATATCACGATTTCTTTTTTTGGTCATATTTCGACGTTACCGTTTTGAGATTATAAACTAACTGTTACCAGAAGATAGGAAATTAATAATGATTTATTAATGAAAAAGATGAAGGTAACAAAAAAATAATCATCAACCGTTAAAGAAATAACACGCCTCACCTTTTTCAGGCTCAAAGACAAAAAGGGGGCAAAATATAAAAATAAGTTCATAAGAGGATATTCTGACTTTGTACGTACACTGAAGAAAAAGAAATCGTGATATTCCAATCCCTATTTCTCATATTACTTACAAAATAATTGTTTTTAATTAAAATGAACACCTAATTAATCAGTATATAAACCAAAATAACCTATGAAAGAAAAAGTGAAGAAATTGTTATCATTATCCCTGTTTCTGATTTTACTTACAATTTTCAAACTTTTAATATAGTTAAGGTTCTATTTTTATTTATTTATTTTATTTATATAGTGGATTGGGAAACACGTTATGCCAACTTATAGTAATCCCTCATCACTTGGCGGGTGCGAGAGCGGCCCTGTAGCGGCATTTTAGCCTACTCTTTTTCGACATCTACAGAGGAGTCTTTAACGTGCTAAGGCTGTTGCTCTCCCTAAACACGGGACAGCCATTTTTCGTCCCCCTCCGACGGACTAGCATCGTTTATCGAGACCATCCTCGCAAATGGTGTCGATAGGGCGTCGCAAATTTGATCCCTGAAATTTTGATCCCGAATGGGAATCGAACCAGTGACCTCTGGCTTACACGACGGTTCTATAACATCTATCCAACACAAGAGAAGCCCCGTTACACTCCCCCACCTCAAGAGTCATCGTTCAAACGACATTCCAACTTCAACCCATTTGCCAACTTTTGACATTCCTGCGTTTTTTAGTATATGATTAAACTTTTAAAAGGATTTTTTGGTGTATAAAACTGGGCCAATTCACCCATAAACAAATAAAAGTTCGAAGGGATCGAATCTGGAACCTTTGGTTCAATAGTCCAGCGGTCTATCACCTGAGCTTAAGGAGTACACCAATGGCACAGCTAATGGGGATGGTATAAACATGTTACGGTTCTATAACTTCTATCCTAAACAAGGGAATCCCTGTTACACCATTACGTTTACATCCGGGGCATCTGTAATAATTACGTGATCAATTATTGTCCGGAAATCTAAACAATGGATATCCAAACATTCTATACGTTATTATATTCACCAGAGTGACCACTAACAAAAATAATAAATAAAAGATCACATGAGACTGGATTTGCAATTTCAGTTTGTAGTTGGGATGAACGGACACCTGGCGTCCAAATTTCATAATTTACATTTGCGATGGATTCAGATTCAATATTTTATATAAGTCTCATCACTTGCATTTATAAACAAATACATATACAATTAAAACACAATACATACAATAAGAAATACAAGTGCCATTCTACATAAGAATTGTGAGAGACTATATCATTAAAACATATATATTTACACATAACAAAAAACCCTTATCAATCATATAAAAAGGCATTCCTTCTGTTTAAGGTATAAAAGCAGGTTTTGGCAACAATATTAAAACATTTTTTCTCACTAAAAAGATAAATAAATTTATTTTCATCTGATAAAACATTTAAACCTTGATCATGTTTACTTGCGTCCCTAAATAAATTGACGCGTAGATCTGCATATAATTAACATGATGATACTACATGTTTTTCATCTTCAACTATGTTTTTACACATGAAACAAGCTCTTTCTTCTACATTTTTCTGTTCATAACGACCTGTTTCAATTTTTAGTGGTGCTACTCCACATCGAAATTTAGAATATGCGCTTTTATATCTAAAATGAATATTACAACACAAATATTTTTCTTTTCCTTAAGAACTTTTAAATAACTTGTATGTACGCAACTTGTTACCAGTATTTTGAACTAAAATTCTATTCTGCCACTCTGATTTATATTTTTCAAATAATAAACTTTCTAAATTTAAAATACTCTATTTTGTTAATATATTATTAACAGTCATATAAGTTTCAAAGTTACTATCTTTAAACTTCTCCTTCACTCTATGACACCAATTTTTCCTACTTAAATTAAGACTCCATTCAAAAACTTTATAATTAACTCTATCTCTATTCTTAATAGTAAATCTTTTCCACCGTCTAAAGACACAAGACCATTGCTTAGCATATGGGGGTTTTCAATCAGCACAAAAGTAAAGACACGTAGGTTGTTCTTTGCATGAAAAGTTTCAGATTAACGGGTCAAGAAGAATTTGTTAATTTTAGAATAAGAGAGCACCTTTTGAGATCCTGTAGCGATGGTTAGCGGAAAGGCATCAAAGTAGCAAGAAGTTGTCCCGTCTTGTGAAGTTTCTGCCAATCAGATATTAAAATATTCGGAAAGGATTCTATGAGAAACATCACTGCCAAATTCTCAATAAGATCAAATATCATATGTGAAAGTTAACGGACGTTATGTAGTACAAAATAGCTCACACTAGCCTTGAGCAAGGAAAGGGTAGTATTTAATGTAAGTATTAAGGAAAATTTGTACTGGTTTCTTTTATAAAACCAGCTCAGGTAATATTAGAATGTTGATCGAAAGATTGGAATTATTAAATGTAATATCAATTCCATATAGACTTCAATGATATTAACTTTAAACGGCTATTCTGTCTTGTTTAACCATGGTTTTAAACAAAATCAAGATACATGAACGTGTAACAAGATCAAGTCAAGACATGTTGTCTTTTAGTCAAACAAATATCGGTCAAGACAATTTTGAATCAGTTAATAACAGGTAAATCTAAACATTGAATAATTCATTGTTAACTTTATAAACTGGTATTAACCAGTCTTGACTAACTTGTTTTGGTCTTGTTATTTTTATTTTTTCTGAAATTTCTGAAATTATGAAAATTAAGACAGTCAAGGGTAAACAAAAGACAGAAATGACCATTCAAGGTCATGTGTAACTATCAATAACGTCATCGTGTTTAATAGAAATAGGCAATTTAAGTTTTAGGCCATTTTACCTCACACTAGCCTCGCGCAAGGAAGGGACAATATTTGATGTTAGTAGTAGGGGGGGGGAGCTGTACAAATGATTGGGAGAACAAGCCATTCTAAAAAGCTCAAATTATGGAAGTTCAAAAGATTTTTCTTATTTCATCGAGAGTGATAGGTTCAATGATTGAGCTAAAAGCCGTCAGAAATAATCATTTTCATAGACTGTGTATTAATAATAATATGATATAATAATAATAATCATAATAATATGGATTCTACACGTCTGTCTCGATCACTTAGCTATTAAAGGTCTAAATAAGAAAACTGTGACTGTGGGTCAGTGAACAAAAAATATTAATAACTAAGAAATCTATACTACTAAAATTAAGTCCAATAAGGGCTCGATTTCTCTGATCCGTCATCACGCAACAACAGCAATAGACTCATTTCGAATCAGAGTTTGATTGATTGAGGATGAATGTGTTGTCCGAAAATTTCACACGTTTTGATCGATACGTTTCTTTAAATGCTGGAATAATCGATAAGCAAACTCGATCCAAAACCAATCCTGTCATCATTTGTCTTCACTTCCGGTCTAATTCGTTCAGCTATACAGTGGCCAGAGTTAACCGATAAAAGCACCATATACTACAGATGATACTATTAGTAAACAACTTTCGTTTCTAAATATTGAAAGAGCGGGTGATTTTTGATATGGTTGATATAAGCAATATTTTTACACAATTATAACTAATAATGTGATATTTTATTAACAAAACGTTGTTTCTCTCATAAGTTTTTGTGACCTTTTAAAACAAACACAGAAGCACATTACAAGAGGACGTTTGTTTAATTGTTTATTTTCTTAACGGGAATTATAGTATTTCAGTTTACTTTTGAGAATATTGTTTCAAATTGTTATAATAAATTGGTACCAATAAATGATTAATTTTTGTTATAGGGAATAGACATCTCAAAGTAACAACAAAGTAGGGCGAATATGCTTGGAAAAGCAATATGCTTTTCACCCATCGCTTTACAAGAAACAAAACATGTTCCCTAGTTAATGATAAAACCAGAAAAGTATGAAAAAATCCTATAAACCGGAAGATATTTGTTAAAACATTCATCTTTTGTCGTAAAGTGCATCTTCTGCAACATAGACTATAATTCATTCGGAAAACAATTATAGGATATATTTAGCTGGCAATACAGTTTATATCGACCTACTTCCCATTATTTACATTAATAACTTTGGACAACCATAACTTGGTGTTTTTCCCGCCATTAAGCGGACATTTTTATTGTTTTTATTGTCGTGTATAATGTAGATAATTCCTCTGACGTCAAAGGGCCTTTGAATTTTTCGTATTAATTTGGACCGTCTTTAAGTCAGAGCATATGCTGTATACATGTATATAAAACTAAGAAATACAACCTGTCTGGAATCGGCACTTTTCAATGTTTTAGATCTATTTATTATCTAACTACAAAGAAAATCAAAATTTTGGCACTAATTTCATATCTAAATCACAGCATTGTTCTTTTTTTTCTTCACTTAAGTAATGCAGTGTATCAACTGCTTGTATTTCGATACTAGACTGAAATTTACAGTTACAAAAATGTTAAATTTTGTGAAAGACTATCTCCTTCGCAGCTCTGTCCTTAGATGGTTTTGGATTTACCCTTTTGGACATTTGGTATTTTGCTCTTCAACGTTTTGGATTATTGTTTTGGTTTTCAACATTTTAGGCCTTTAGAGCACTAAGTGATGAGTCGTGAATCGACGAAATGTGCGAATCTTGTGATCATATCAACATGTTCTCGTCCCGTGATATGCACCTGGCTGCCACTGGACGTTAAACAACAATTGATCCATCCATCCATCCATCCATCAATATTGGTATCAAAGGTGTACTCACCGAAAGTCTTATATAACTGGAAGGATTCACGTTTCGTTTTTATAACCAATGAAATATTGACTTTTGCGAGATTTTTCTGTCTCATTTTCCTCATAAGAAAATCACTTAAACTTGTATTTCAAATAAAGGGAATATTTGATGAGTTATTCAATGACGGGTTTTGAAAATCAAATGAACAAAAATATATTAACTGTATACTAGTATAAAAAAATTTGATTCATTATTATTAATAATATTAAAGATTAAAAAGACTTTTTCAAATCTTCAGTACATACATTATCGTTGGTTTGGACTAGATTTTTTATTTCAAATACTGGTAGGCGTTACAAATAATTGTAATGAAAAATTCTAGTAACTATATCTATGACAAAATCATCGTAATTTGTACTTATTGCACATTGCAATAACAAATTAGAAAATGTTGTAGAATTAATACTTGTCATTTCTTGAATGAAATTGATTAAATACATGCTGATCTCTTCTATCATCCACGGCATAAAAATGAAACCATTTATTCCTAATCAAGCTTACTTTGAAATGTTCATCTTGGTATGGATGCATTACATAATTTTGTGCGTTTTGAAATAATTTTTACGAATTAAAAATACATTCTATTTACATTTTATAAAATTGCAAATTTTTAGCTCACCTGGCCAAAGGCCATGTGAGCTATTGCCATCACTTGGCGTCCGTCGTCGTTAACAATTATACAAAACTCTTCTCCTCTGAAACTACTTGACTAATTAGAACCAAACTTGGTATGAATGTTCCTTGGGGTACCCTGCATAGAACTTATGTGGGGATTTTTGATTCGTCGAAAAACATGGCCGCTGTTACTAAAAATAGAACATAGGGGTCAAACAACAGTTTTTTGCAAATATCTCAAAAATCATTAGGTTACGGCAAAGTCTGGCAGGTTGAAAGTGTTCAGCACGATGAGAGCTACCTGTGTGCTGATTTTCGCTTTTTTTATGTTATTATTTCAAAAATCTTCTTCTCTGAAACTACTATTCAAAATCAAATGAAACTTGGTAAGATTGTTCCTTAGGGTATCCTGCAAAAAGTTAATGCTTGGATTTTTTATTGGTCGAAAAACATGTCCGCCCTTACTAAAAATAGAACATAGGGGTCAAAATGCTGTTTTTTGCTATTTTTTTCCTGAATTATAGAAAGAAAATGAAGATGAAAGCTACTTTCAAGGTAATAATGGTATCCCGAGTTGAATGGTGATGATGAAAGTTTGTTTTGGACGGCCATTTTTAAAATGGCTGCCATTTTCCCCGCCATTTTTTACACTTGCTCAGATTTCAACAATATTTGGTTTTTAAAGTAAACATGGTATCCTTAGTGAATGGTGATGATGAGATTTTTTGTATGGAGCATCTATGGAAGGTCCTTTAGGAAATTTGCATAAATCTTCCCGGTCCGTGAAACAAAATGGCCGTCATGAACATTTACATGTTCTGATTGGTCGAAATTTAAAAGTTCTTCTCCTCTGAAACCGTAAAGCCAAATGAACTGATTTTTGGTATGGATGATCTATGGAAGGTCCTTTACAAAGTTTGCATAACTCATCATGGTCCGTGAAACAAAATGGCCGCCATGAGCATTTACATGTTCTGACTGGTTGAAATGTAAAACTTCTTCTCCTTACAAACCGTTAAGCCAAATGAACTGATTTTTGATATAGAACATCTATGGAAGGTCCTTTACAAAATTTGTATAAATCAGCCTGGTCCGTGAAACAAAATGGCTGCTATGAGCATTTACATGTTCTGATTGGTCAAAATTTTAAACTTCTCCTCTGAAACCTTAAAGCCAAATGAACTGATTTTTGGTATGGAGCATCTATGGAAGGTCCTTTAGGAAGTTTGCATAAATCTTCCTGGTCCGTGAAACAAAATGGCCGTCATGAGCATTTACATGTTCTGATTGGTCGAAATTTAAAAGTTCTTCTCCTTTGAAACCATAAAGCCAAATCAACTGATTTTTGGTATGGAGCATCTATGGAAGGTCCTTCACAAACTTTGCATAAATCTCTCTAGTCCGTGAAACAAAATTGCCACCAGAAACCTTTATATGTTCTGATCGGTCAAAATTTAAAACTTTTCCTCTTAAACGTTTGGCCAATGAACTTATACTTGGTATGAAGCATTTATAGAAGATCATTTACAAAGTTTCCAGAAATCAATCTAGTCTGTCAAATAAAAAGTTTGTGACTGCCAGGTGAGCGATACAGGCTCAGCCCACTGAGCCTCTTGTTACTGTATTCGGTAACTACCCGTATCATTTAAAGGTGGAATAGCTTTTCGTATCCCTTGGACAGAGAACCCCACCATTTTCGGAGGATGAGATATTTGTTCCCTGTAAAGGAATGAGTGAAAAACATTATATTGCTTTTTCAAGCGGATTCACCCTATTTTGTTGTTATTATGACTTGTCTATTACCTATAACAATAATCATTACATAGGTACCAATGTATTGTAAAATTAAATTGAAACAATATTCAAAAGTAAACCCAAATTCCGTTTTAAAAATTCACCAAAACTTATGATTCTATGTTTTATCCAAGTTCTCTTAATAAAAATTTCATTATTATTGCGTACTGTGTAAAATATTCACCGCATAATCTCTATGTCATTGCCTTACCTTCTCATTGCTTAAATAAAACATGTCAAAACCGCCCGCTCCTTCAATATTTAGAAGTGAAAGTAGTTTATTAATACATGTAGTATCATCTGCGGAATATTACTGGGCATATTCATTGTATATCCGGTTACCTCTGGGCACCTTACAGCTGAATAATTATCCTTAGAACGGAAGTGAAGACGAATGACGAAACATGGAAACATGTCGGATTGGTTCGGATGAATATAGCTGTCGCATGCTTAGTTAAAAACTCGTCACGGTTTATAGTAATCGCTATATTTTTTCAGCCTACCTGGTCCTAACTAGTGCCATCACTTGAAATTACCAATAAATTTTTCACCTATTTAATTAATTATCATGGTCGCAATGAAGGGGCAGGACATTTTAGCGGATTTTCTAAAGGTGTGAATGGACATTTTAGCCGAAGAAAAAATGTTTACCTGTACGAATTCAATAAACATTTTAGCGGAACATTTTTACATGTTAATTTTATTTGGCGAAGACTTCATGTTAGTTCATGTTAGTTGCCCAAGAACACCAGAAATGTTCAGCATTAGTGACATTAGTATAGACTACTAATTCTGCAGTGTTGGATTTAGATCGATATAGACCAAATGTTGATATGTACATATTATAAATATCTTGCTTTTAGCGCTGAGATTATAATAGTGCTTTGTTTTCAAATATTAACTGTATTAAAGTGAACTATATCCTGCTCAAAATCCTACAGTCGTTCGTCGGGCTAACGGAAGAGGCAGATGCTTAAAAAAGACTAAACTCTTCCGCTAAAATGTCCACATAATATTCTAAATTCCGCTAAATTGTCTTTTGAATTTTCCGCTTAAATGTCCACAAAATTTCCGCTAAAATGTCCTGCCCCACGCAGTGAATAATTCCTGTAATTTCTGATCTGTAGAATTTTATAAGTCTTCCCTGAACCAAATGAATCTTTGTACGAAGCGTGTATAAAAAAATCTAGGGATAGCATGGCGTCATAAACACTGTGAACCAGCATACAATATAAACTTTCATTGCAGGCGAAGACAAGGGTACCAGAAGACGATATTCTCCTACAAGACGAATATCGAAAAAAATATTCGACACACTCTATTTGTATACTAGATAGGTTAGTTCCAGAATAAATTGAAAGATCCACACAGCGTTTTCATATTTCGGACAACTAAGATGATGACAGTGATTTTTTGCAATTTTGTTTTTGGGGTTTTTTTTGTTGTTGTTTTGGTCGAATTCCTATTTTTTTATACCTGACCAAATGAACACAACTTTTATGTACGAGAGAAAATGAAAAAAATAGTAAATTTATGAGCCGGCAGTTTATATTTTACGTTGAAAAAACCTTGAAATATTGGTCATTATTTCTTTTATTAAGTATGTTTTTCTTTTTTTTCAAAAATTAATTATTTCGATAAGAATAAGATAAAATCAATGACCTCCTGCTTTGAGTGCCAAAATATAAGAAATTAAAGTAAATTAAAACTAATTTAGTGTTAAACATCAGCTGATTCTAGCTGCCAATGATGTAGTTAAACTACTTGTTCTGGTGCGAACATCTTAACTTGACAAATGGGCCGTAGCATTGATGCTGTGCAGTCATCTTTTATCAGGAATTACAAATTATAGACAGCCGTAAATTAATCGAAAAAATCTTACGGTTTCAGCTATCAGCAAACTTTACATGTCAGTACAAAAAACGAATGCTATACAAAACCCAAAGCATTTTCGTATAAAAATGCATCACATGATCCTTTTTTTTCATTTTAATTTAACATGTATCGATACAAGACGCTTTGCCGATTTGTTTTAATGGTTTATTGTTGCTACATAGTAATAAAGTGATGTTTTTATTTAAATTCTTAAAGATAACCTGTTTGTTGTTTCTCCTATCGAACAAAATGATTTAATGAGAAGAATTTATCAAAAATATCTTAGTTAACAGTGGTCGCACGAGTATTTTACTATCAAGCGATATCTGCCCTCAGAATTAACAGTAGACGTAGAAGGATTCTGGACCATCAAGCGATATCGGCCCTCAGAGCTAACAGTATTCGTACAAGGATTTTTGACCATCAAGAGATATCTGCAATCAGAGCTAACAGTAGACGTACAGGGATTTTGAACCATCAAGAGATATCTACCATCAGAGCTAACAGTAGACGTACAAGAATTTTGCACCATCAAGTGATACGGACCCTCAGAGCTAACTGTAGACGTACAAGGATTTTGGACCATCAAGCGATATCGACCCTTAGAGCTAACATTAGACGTACTAGGATCTTGGACTATCAAAAGATATCTGCTTTCGGGGCCTACAGTAGACTTAAAAGGATTCTGGACCATCAAGCGATATCGGCTCTCAGAATTAACAGTAATAAAAGGATTTTAGACCACCAACCGATATCGGCCCTTAGAGATAAAATTAGACGTACAAGGATTTTGGACTATCAAGAGATATCTGCCCTCGGAGCTTACAGTAGACGTACAAGGATTTTGGACCATCAAGCGATATCCGCCCTTAGCGCTAATATTAGACGTACTAGGATTTTGGACTATCAAGAGACATCTGCCCTCGGAGCTTACAGTAGACGTACACGGATTTTGGACCATCAAGCGATATCGGAACTCAGAACTAACAGTCGACGTACAAGGATTCTGGGCCATCAAGCGATATAGGCCCTCAGAACTAACAGTAGACGTACATGGATTTTGGACTATCAAGCGATATCGGCCCTCAGAACTAACAGTAGACGTACAAGGATTTTGGACCATCAAGATATATCTGCGATCAGAGCTAACTGTAGACGTACAAGAATTTTGGACTATCAAAAGATATCGACCCTCAGAGCTAGCAGTAGACGTACAAGGATTTTGGACCATCCAGCGATATCCGCTTTCAGAACTAACAGTAGACGTTCAATGATTCTGGACCATCAAGCGATATCGTCCCTCAGAACTAACAGTAGACGTACAAGGATTTTGGACTATCAAGAGATATCGGCCCTCAGAACTAACAGTAGACGTACAAGGATTTTTGACCATCAGAGCTAACAGTATACGTACAAGGATTTTGGACCATCAAGAGATATCTGCCATCAGAGCTTACAGTAGACGTACAAGAATTTTGGACTATCAGCGATATCGGCCCTCAGAACTAACAGTAGACGTACAAGGATTTTGGACCATCAAGAGATATCTGCCCTCGGAGTTAACAGTAGACGTACAAGGATTCTGGGCCATCAAGAGATATATGCCATCAGAGCTAACAGTAGACGTACAAGAATTTTGGACTATCAAGCGATATCGACCCTCGGAGCTAACAGCAGACGTACACGGATTTTTGACGTCCGAGCAATATCTGTCCTCAATAGTTTGTACATGTATTATATTTCATATCCGCTCTCATATAATACCATTGCACCTGATACCAAAGGTGCGGTTGTAACAAAAAAAATATTCCCTTTGTGACATTAGTTCAAGAGGAACATATATATTCTGTGGCATTAGTCCAAAAGGAATCTGTTGTTTAAGTTATATTTTCCCGGAACAAATTTTTTTATGAAAAAAATTCCAGGTCTTTTTTCACATTTGAAATTTGTATGTTTTGTATCAGCTTTATAAAAAGTCGATTCAAGACGTTCTTAATCTTATTGGTAAAGCGACTTGTTTCTGTGTTTGCCTGTGCGTGCGTGTATGCGTGCATGTGTGAAAGGCATAAATAATAAAATGGCTTAAACAAACCTATGGTTAAAAGGGTAAATTTAGAATTTGAACTTGAAAAAACAAATTAAGTTTCAATTCCAAGAAAAACTCAATATTTTTAGATTTATTCCTCAAACCAGTTAAGGTCTAGATTTAACTTATTACTGTGCAACTATTTAATCTTGTATGCATTTGTTGATGTAATTTCGGTTTCAAGCATTTTTCATCACGTAAACATAGTAATGAAATTTTTAGAGTGGGTGTTTGGATAAGAATTTTAAAGATAAAATAAGAAATTTGATCACTCTTCATAAAATCAGATTCAACACTTGTCTACAAAAGTTGAAAACCAATAATTGCACTCAATTGCGCCATTACGTCCTAAATCCGGAAAATTTAATGGTTCTTACGATTTGATCTTTGAAAAAGAACACGGTTTTAGTTTCATGAATATTACTTTCTGGAAACTTGAGTTCTTGCAATAGATTTTTGGCAATATGACAATGTAAATATTAGAATTATAAGATAATTTTTTGTTGGTTATTAATTTTTTGATTATTATTCAAGAATTTTTTTTAAAAAATACCACTGTTTGTAAAGAAATTATTTTTATATTTCAAATATGCTTCTGAATAGGGAATTTCCAATAGAAAAATTAATGGAAATAATAAAAATTTGAAATGATAAACTCACACCGATACTATAATTTGTAAAACCATTATTTCAAATATTTTCACTGCGCTTTGTGCACATTTGATGCAACCCAAGAATGCAACAATTTAACACACTCTCATACGAAGATTTATCTCCCCTTCTCCAATGGGAATTCCCAGAGCAAAATGTTTTTGCGTGTCTGAAAGATATGACTGGATAAAACAAGGTAAGCCGTTCAATTGTTTTAGATGTAGTTCCGACAACGGACTAATGTTTACGAACAACACTCAACTTACAGCTGTAGGTCGAACCTTAATATACACTGATATTCTTCTGTATAGTATTAAAATTTAGTCTATAAGTTTGGCCTAATTGCACGTGGAATGTTACACTATGAAACCGAAAAACGGAGTACTATTTCTAATACAAAACCCTCAGATTTAAGCGACGTAGGCCTCATCAAAGAAATGGTGCCTTTGTTGCTGTTTTCTGATTAAAGTTAAAGTGTTGCCTTTAAAATCAAGAAAAACATTAGAGCACCGGTTTGATAAATTTTGATCATGTCACATCCAGGCAAATATAATTTTCTACAGATACGATTTAATATCAACTTTTGTATGCCGTGAAATACTGCGAGAATGTCCGACCCTAAGCTACAGTTATGTATAATTAACAGAAACATTTTACCCTACTGTTCAAATCAAGTACCATTCTCTTTATTTGTTCTAGCTAAAGATCGCCATGTTGGTAATCACACTGTTCTGGAGTTTATCATTTTCATCAATTTATTTTTATTCCGCGGACGATTAATTACATGGCCTGCAACACTGGCCAAAGTGATTAGTTGCTCTGGATCTAGAAAATTTCTCTTTTACAAAGAGGTTCATAAGAATTCAACTATGATTTACTCTTGGCTTTCAGTTCTGTACGTGTTATTTCGATATTCAATAGATTGCCAAGATTGAGATTGACTTCTTTGATTACGATGTCAAGAGACCGCTTACGTGAATGATAATTACTGCTTATATCAGTAAAAAAATCACGATTGAATTATTAAACTTCTAATGACTTGGTCAATTTCTCATATAATCTATGTTTTTGAAATTCACAACACGTATATTTCACAGTTAATTAAGAAACAATCGGATTTGCCCTTTGACTTTAATTAACCTTGATGATTACATATAACTTGTTTCTTTCTATTCTTGGAACCTCTGTACTAACGTAAACTGCAATTTTTCATTCTTTCATTCAAAAATTACTTGCACTGTATAGTTTTATTTTGAAATGCATCTGCTTAAAGAACTTTCCATCACGATCGTTCTCGGTAACAAAAACAAGGGAAAAAATTTACCTATTCTACACTGCATAATCCTGAGACAAACTTTTGAATATAATGTAGCAATGTCAGTAAACACTAGGGGCGCCACTGGGCGGGAACCACAGTTTGTTTACAGTAAACTGGTCAGAAAATAGGCTGGAAAAGGTTGTAAAGAAGCGGAATCCTGTTTTCAAATAACTTCCTCCAAAACAGCTCCACCTGGCGTTTACTGACATTACTATATAATGTGAAATTTATATGCTTTAAAATACCATATTTACCTGCTTCACCAACGCAAAGGTTATATTACCTATTCTACACTGCATAATCCTGAGACAAACTTTTGAATATAATGTAGCAATGTCAGTAAACACTAGGGGCGCCACTGGGCGGGAACCACAGTTTGTTTACAGTAAACTGGTCAGAAAATAGGCTGGAAAAGGTTGTAAAGAAGCGGAATCCTGTTTTCAAATAACTTCCTCCAAAACAGCTCCACCTGGCGTTTACTGACATTACTATATAATGTGAAATTTATATGCTTTAAAATACCATATTTACCTGCTTCACCAACGCAAAGGTTATATTACCTATTCTACACTGCATAATCCTGAGACAAACTTTTGAATATAATGTAGCAATGTCAGTAAACACTAGGGGCGCCACTGGGCGGGAACCACAGTTTGTTTACAGCAAACTGGTCAGAAAATAGGCTGGAAAAGGTTGTAAAGAAGCGGAATCCTGTTTTCAAATAACTTCCCCCAAAACAGCTCCACCTGGCGTTTACTGACATTACTATATAATGTGAAATTTATATGCTTTAAAATACCATATTTACCTGCTTCACCAACGCAAAGGTCTAGTAACCTCTTGACTCCGTCCGTCCGTCCGAAAGACCTTAGGTGGGAAAGTTTCATCAGTTTCCTTGGCTTCTACAGAAGGGAAGGATTTTATATTTTGTCTGCAGCTTCATAATGTTGAGTTGTAGCGTGTAATAATTTTTTCAATCTGTCGTGCAGCCACATCCTGTTTGCCGATAGTTTAAAATTCAACAATACTCAAAACACTATAAAAATTTTCGTGAAACATTTCTTGGCTTCTACAAAAGTTTGCCGATTGCATGCTGCGACGCAGGTCCAGACCCAGTTTTGGTCTTGTTAATATTAATTTCTGCTTTCTAAAGTAGAAGTTATTAGTTTTTCTACCTTTTTATCATGAGAAAAATGGTCATACTATGAATAAATAAGAACAATGTTATAGAATGGGCCTAGAATTTTAATTTTTGATTGTAAATTGCACAGGAATCGCATTAAGATTATTGATTACTGAAGATTCAAAATTGAAAGTGGACGCAATATTTTGAATTTACAGTTATCAGTCTGAATTAATGCATCCTTGCATGTATCTTGGGGAACTTATAATGGTGAAAGAAGGTATGGATTCGGTTTCATTATGATCCCAGTTTTAAGTGTCTTTTTGGGAGGGTTTGTATAATGTTGGAACTATAAATACACAACCAGTGTCCTAGATACTCTTGAAAGACGTTATCTTGACAACATCCGTACCTTTAGACAAATTGACATACAAAGAATGGTACCTTTAGACTCATTGACAGACTTAAAAGGATACCTTTAGACATAATGACAGACATAGAAGGATACCATTAGACACAATGACAGACATAGAAGGGTACCATTAGACACAATGACAGGCATATAAGGATACCTTTAGACATAATGACAGACTTAGAAGGATACCTTTAGGCACAATGACAGACATAGAAGGATATATTTAGACACGATGACAGACTAAGAAGGATACCCTTAGACACAATGACAGACATAGAAGGATACCTGTAGACACAATGACAGACTTAGAAGGATACCTTTAGACACAATGACAGACTTAGAAGGATACCTTTAGACATAATGACAGACATAGAAGGATACCTTTAGACACAATGACAGACTAAGGATACCTTTAGACACAATGACAGACACAGAATGATACTTTTCGACAGAATGACAAACTAAGACGGATACATTTAGACACAATGACAGACATAGAATGATTCTTTTCGACACAATGACAACCTAAGACGGATACCTTTAGACACAATGACAGACATAGAATGATACTTTTCAACACAATGACAACCTAAGACGGATACCTTCAGACACAATGACAGACATAGAAGGATACCTTTAGACACAATGACAGACATAGAATGATACTTTTCGACACAATGACAGGCATATAAGGATACCTTTAGACATAATGACAGACTTAGAAGGATACCTTTAGGCACAATGACAGACATAGAAGGATATATTTAGACCCTATGACAGAGTAAGAAGGATACCTTTAGACACAATGACAGACATAGAATGATATTTTTCGACACAATGACAACCTAAGACGGATACCTTCAGACACAATGACAGACATAGAAGGATACCTTTAGACACAATGACAGACATAGAATGATACTTTTCGACATAATGACAAAATAAGACGGATACCTTTAGACACAACGACAGACATAGAAGGATACCTTTAGACATATTGAAAGACAAATAGCGTTCATATAGTATAATGTTACCATACAGATAATTATTTACTACCTAGATCATTTTATCATCTAAGGCCTCTCTATACCTAGTCTTCAACCTTTGTTTTTTATTATGTATTTAAAAGATTATTTTATATAGTATAGCAGAATCAGTCATACCAATTTCCCCCGAATCCACTGTTCAGTATTCCTGCAGTAATGTAACGTTTATCAATAAATGGCAAGTAATATCGAAAAATTCCAAAGTCCGGTTTGACTTGTTTCACTCATAAACACCTACCGAGACTTTCTAGTATTGCAATAAATGCTCTTTTGACTTACAATGTATTTTTTATTATCATATCTCACTATTATTTTGTTTTCATAGGATAAAACACGTCAATGATACAGTATTATTGCGTAAGGTTTTCCATATTGGCAACCTTGCACAATTATACCTTCATTGACTAACCAGTCCACTATGTCATATTGACTAGTCCAATATTATCCTTTATTTCACAGCTATATTTATAATCCAATGAGAAAACCTTATTCATGACAGGTGACCGTACAATATCTTTTTCGTATTGTACAACCGGAAAGGAACAAAATTCCGTATTTTTTTCCGTATTGTACAGTACGACGCCATATTTTACATAGATACTGTAAACCAGAAACGTACATAAAATGCCGTATTTTTCCATATTGGACGGCAGACGCCATCTTGGTTTTAGGTACCTATTTATCATTCAGCTAAGGCAGTAGGCCACAAATCACGTCATGACGTTCAAAACATACTTTAGAAAACAAAACACACATGAATAAACTGGCTTTAGGCATCTTGATTTTTCAACTATACATGTATATATGTATGAAATCCTCACTTTATACAGATTTAATTTCTGAAAGATTAATTATAAACATCCCTTTCGTAAAACGTTTAACATATTGGGATTTACACTCTGAGACAATGCTCAGAAAAATCATAATTTTAATACGGATAGATGGGTGTATGTTAAATAAATTATTAATGAAACTCTTCTATGAACTATTCCCTATCTTTTGAACCTGCATTCACTGATATATTAACCTTTATTCTTAATTTACAGCAATTCAAACTTCAACAATGAATATTATTTCTTTATAAAATACTGTTATTTGTTTGATAATATAATTACAAGTTTTCATTTTAATGTTTTCTTGAAATATGTTGAACTGTATAATAAATATATTATTTTACAGTGTTATGTACAATATAGAAAATAGTGTACTCATCCGTATTGTATTGAAAACCCGTACTGGACTCGACGCCTTTCTCGTACAATATTTTTCCGTATTGTACATAACACTGTAAAATAATATATTATTATTGACTAACAAGTCCAATATGTCATATTTACAAGTCAATACGGCATATTGGACGGATATGTGTCGTATTGCCGTACTTTGACATTTTGTATTGTATTGACAGGTTTTATCATATTTAGGCTTATATATATATTCTGTTGTAAGTAAATAATTGATTACATCTACTAGAGCATGTCACAAGAAGCACACATAAAGCAAGAGTCAATACCATACGACAAATACTTAATGGCCCAGGAAGTGTTTAAGTAATGTTTTAGCAGATTTTGGCAGTAATTGACTAACAAGGACAGTCATTAGGACTTTGACCCCTCAGTAAATATTGTTTGTTTGACAGGAAGTGCATCGGATGTGCAAATGAATGTTTTAAACATAAAGTCTAATTACAAACTACACAAGTTACCAAGAAACCAATATAATTATTTGTCTACCTCCTCTTATTGTAAATAATCAACGTTTCTCATCTTGTAAGTGTGAAAGGTTATACAATCAATGATTCGTTTTGTTTGATTTGTGGTAATGTGTAAAATATTTTCAGGAATTGGTTTTGTGTGATTTACAACAGACCTTAAAGCAATTAGTTTGACCTGTAATTTTTCTTTACTGATTTTGATGAAATTTTAATAGATCTGTCGTGGAAATATTCTGTATTTTAGCTCGTTTTTGATAAAATACATGTAGAATTGCTAATTTTGATGCCTGTGGGAGATACTTGTTAGTTTCACAAAATTTAATATTTTTGTAACTGTAAATTTAAAGTAGTCCTAGCAACGAAATACTAGCAACAGAGCGGGAGATACTCTCGGGGACTTGGAGTCCACTCAGTGGCAATAAATTCTTTGATATCAATTTTGATGTACAAGATGTGCACATTTCTAAAATAATTGATAACAACTGTTTGCTATGGATGACGTCTTTGTGTCGTAGAAGTTTCACAATCTCAAGTCAACTAAAATAATTTTGGAGATAATTTATTTAAATGGTTACAGAAGTGGAAATAAATGTTTTCTTGACAGAAAAATTAATTTGAAATGTAAAAAAAACATTGATAAATGTTGTTTGATATATTTCCCAGTTTCATATACGAGTGCCCTCACGACCCAAACAATTCTAAAACAGGGCGCTTGGCGTAAGACGACTATATATGAATGCACAAAGCCGAATGTGGTACAGATTCAAGAGCCAGAGTCGTCAAAAAGAGAAGTCCCAAATTCTATCCAAATACGAGTCCTCAGCGCCATAACAGAATTACTCCTTGTAGTTTACAAAAAATGTCTTAATTGTTACAATGGTAAAATCTTAATTGATTCTAAACACAAAGTATAAAACTTTAAATAATACACGTAATAATTTATAAAAATTCTTATGAATTGAATACTAGGGAAAAGAGATTTAAACCGGCAAAATAATAACCAAAATAGCATATTTGTGTGTAGAGTGCATATGGATTCTATTAGAATTCAATTTTAATAGCAAATCCGGGTTTTTAAATGTAAAGATAAAAACAAACGAAGCACAACATCCTTGCTTGAAATTTAATGTTTTTTTGTACTATGATTGTGGTGTCAAAGGCTTCGACTAAAGTTTATTTTGTGAAACATGTCCCCTCTGTTTAGGGCACTGGTTGCATTGCCGATGAGTTACATCCGTTGAAGTGCCAAGTCTGGGGAGATATTTATTCATTCCACACAGGCGTTTTATCTACTCTCATTTTTAGGATAGATACATCGTATCAGCCAATCCATTTTGATGACCATAAAATATTTGGAGTGATGACATCAAACAAGACTGAACATAACCGTCTCGTAGAATTTTAGATGACACACCATAGATCGCAGTTCTTGGTATATTAATACTCCAAAGAAAGGGGAACCTCATAAAGTTTTGATTTCAATAGCACATTATCGTCTTTGTACAGTTAAAAGTCTAAAAAAGTAAGAATGGGTTATAAGTAATATAAGACAATAGTCTTACAGCTCGGGTTGACGCAAAACGAAACCGTCACTGACGATTGAAAATACACATTATATGAGATACCGTGGTTTTAGTACAAAATATCAAAGCTATAATCTGGAACAAAAACATATTAATAAGCATGCAAAAGTGTATATTCTCATCAACAGTCTCGGTTCAAAAGATTTCTGATGCTATTTGCAGCATGTTGGCAGTTGGTTGTCAATAATGAGTAATTCTCGTGGATTAAGGCAGCAATCATTAAGTCGTTGACGGTTTTATCACAGCTCCTTGTGCCCTTTTCCCATTCTTTTGTCCATCTACAAAATATCAAATTTTTATGATGGATTCAAAATTAATTTATTAAAATTTCTTTAAACACTTTATTCGATACTTAAATAAGAGCCGATATTTATTCATTTCATGAGCTGTTTTGAAAAACTCGTCCAATGCCTTTCAATATTTATCAAACCATAGCCTGCTAAAAGTACATGCTAAACAAAATTGTTTAGACATAGCTCTGAGATACAGATTTGATACAAATTTGTTCTTTTAAGACTGTTGTTTAACACAAAGAATACTCAGAACCAAAAGTCACTTTTACCGTGACAGTAAAATGGGTCCTTTCTGACAATATTTCAACAGTAGTATATGGGGACAGTTCAGTTAGCATTTGAGGAGCCGTGAGGAGGAGCCGGAAGTGACGTCAACCGGAAATGACGTCACAGGAAGTGACATCACCGGAACCGGAAGTCACGTGACCGGAACCGGAAGTAACGGAAGTGATTTGCGCGCAAGGAATTTTCCCCATATTTTGTTTACGAAAGTGACGTAAGTCACGTGGTAGGACCCGGACGTGTCGTACCCGGAAGTGGTTTTTGCGAGCATGCGCAACCGGAAGTGATGGATTTTCCCCATGATTTGTTTACGGAAGTGACGCAAGTCACGTGCCAGGACCCAGACGTATGTTCTGCGCATGTGTAGGAGGAACCGGAATTCAGATTGAATTATCTCCCTTTTCCCGCACTTCTCGGTCGTCTCTGGATCTTTCATCGGTCTCTAGGGACTCTCACTGTTATGTCGAAGACCGAGAGTATACGAAGTACACTATTGGATTATCTCCCCTTATCCCGCTCTTTTCATCTGCGGGTGATGTTTTCCGTGAGGGCCAAAGGTAGGATTGGATTATGTCCCCTTCCCTGCAAGTGATGTTGTCACCAATAGATCAATGGAGGGGTGTCCTTAGCAACCGCCTTAGCAACGGCGGTCCATTTCTATGATGCACTTCGTTTCTCTTCTTCTCTTCATCCCGCTCCTCGCTGCTCATCGCTGCTCTTCTCTTGCTCATCGCTGCTCATCACTGCTCATTGCTGCTCATCTCTTGCTCATCGCTCATCGCTGCTTTTCTCTTGCTCATCGTTGCTCTTCTCTTGCTTATTGCTGCTCATCGCTGCTCCGTGCTGCTATTCTCTTGCTCATCGCTGCTCATTGCTGCTCTTCTCTTGCTCATCGCTGCTCATTGCTGCTCATCTCTTGCTCCGTGCTGCTCATCGCTATTCAGGACCTTATTCATTTCGCTACTGTTGCTTGTTGCTGATCGTAATCGCTGCTCTTCTCTTGCTCTTTGCTACTCATCGCTACTCAGGACCTTACACGCGTGCTCATTTCGCTCCTGTTGCTTCTTGCTGTTCGTCATCGCTGTTCATCTCTTGCTCCGTGCTGCTCATCGCTGCTCTTCTCTTGCTCCGTGCTGCTCATCGCTGCTCTTCTCTTGCTCCGTGTTGCTCACCACTGCTCTTCTCTTGCTCATCACTGCTCATCGCTGCTCATCTCTTGCTCATCGCTGCTCTTCTCTTGCTCTTTGCTACTCATCGATACTCAGGACCTTACTCGCGTGCTCATTTCGCTCCTGTTGCTTCTTGCTGTTCGTCATCGCTGTTCATCTCTTGCTCCGTGCTGCTCATCGCTGCTCTTCTCTTGCTCCGTGCTGCTCATCGCTGCTCTTCTCTTGCTCCGTGTTGCTCACCACTGCTCTTCTCTTGCTCATCGCTGCTCATCACTGCTCATCGCTGCTCATCTCTTGCTCATCGCTGCTCTTCTCTTGCTCTTTGCTGCTCATCGCTACTCAGGACCTTACTCGCGTGCCCATTTCGCTCCTGTTGCTTTGTTGCTGTTCGTCATCGCTGTTCATCTCTTGCTCCGTGCTGCCCATCGCTGCTCTTCTCTTGCTAATCGTTGCTCTTCTCTTGCTCATTGCTGCTCATCACTGCTCATCGCTGCTCATCTCTTGCTCCGTGTTGCTCTTCTCTTGCTCTTTGCTGCTCGTCGCTACTCAGGACCTTACTCGCGTGCTCATTTCGCTCCTGCTGTTTGTTGCTGTTCGTCATCGCTGCTCTTCTCTTGCTCTGCTGCTCATCGCTACTCAGGACCTTACTTGCGTGCTCATTTCGCTCCTGCTGTATATTGCTGTTCGTCATCGCTCTTTGCTGGTCATCGCTACTCAGGACCTTACTCGCGTGCTCATTTCGCTCCTGCTGTTTGTTGCTGTTCGTCATCGCTGCTCTTCTCTTGCTCTGCTGCTCATCGCTACTCAGGACCTTACTCGCGTGCTCATTTCGCTCCTGCTGTTCATTGCTGTTCGTCATCGCTCTTTGCTGCTCATCGTTACTCAGGACCTTACTCGCGTGCTCATTTCGCTCCTTCTGCTTTTCCTGTTCGTCATCGCTGCTCTTCTCTTGCTCTTTGCTGCTCATCGCTACTCAGGACCTTACTCGCGTGCTCATTTCAGTTTTGGGGCTACTGTTGCTAGTGGTGGTCGATTGTCGTTATTCAAAGATTGGATCTGTGCGAGAGCACCCTTACATTCAGGTCATTTGAAAGGCCACTCTACATTTATCCAGGCTTGTGACTGGCTATCATAAGATAGGCTGCATTAATCCTCCTCAATTTTTTAAGGCCACTCTGCATTTATCCAGGCTTGCGACTGGCTATATATATGTTTAAACATCTATAGGCTGCATTACCCTCCTTCCCTTTTTTTAAATTTTTTTAGTTTTTATTTTTTTTTATGTATATATTTTTCTCTGTTTTTTCTTCTTCTTTGTAATATGTTCCAATTCCTCCCACACATAGAGTCATTGCTGTCTTCAGCTTGTGGTGGGTCGTAGTCGTTCAATACACGGTTAAGCAGATATTTTCGTTTTTCTACGGCATCTTCCCATGATTCTTTTGATTCGTAGTCTTCCTCTTCTCTAAGGCGTTTAGCCGTTTTCTTGATCTTTCTATGTACGGGGTCTTTATTCATATCTTGATGCCAGGACATCAGTCCGAGGTAATGCTTTCGCATTTCGTCTCTGTATGTGTCAAACATGTCTCTATATGCTGCCAAGCATGCCTCGTCTTCTCCCATTCCGGCTTCGACTAGTTCGTTTACTTTCTGTGAGTATTCCGATTGATGTACTTGAAATGTTCTATTCAAAATGACTTCCCAGGGAGACTGTTCGCATTGCTCTTCGGAGTCTTCGTTGGACTCGTGTTCACTACTTTGTTCTGATTCCTCGTCATCGGCTTCTGTGGTGGTATCTGAGACTGAATCACTATAGTCTGTTGAATCCTCTTTCATACCGTGTGCATTCTTTTTGTGTCGCACTATGTTGAAGTTTCGCTTGGACTGGTATCCACATATGTCACAGGTATACATTTAAGACGTCTTTCTTTCCTGGGATTCAATAGTAGAATGAGCTCCGGTCGTCCTGCAAGTGCTTATATTAGCTGCAGGTTCCTCAACAGCTTGTTGATTCATACACAAACGTTTGGCAAAGTATTCGTTTCGAGATTGTTGCAGTTCAGATTTCACTTTTCTGATGAGGTCTTTATTAAGTCTTGTCCACTCGTTGTTAATCCTTCTACACCCCTTGCAGACATTCATGTTTTTGTAGAATTCCGCAAAGCTCTTGTTTATTTGACACTTTGTACATTTCTTGTTTGGATCCACTTTGCTGGGTCCTCCACCTGTGTTGTCCAGCCGTTTGGTTCTCTCCACTTTGGTTGGAAGTATTTTCCTTTTCCTTTCTGGTTTTGCTTTGGTCTTTGAAAGATCCACAGGTATTAAGTATCTAGCAGGAACCGATAAACCGAGAGGCGTTTTCGACTCCATTGGTACGTGTGTGTTGACGGTCTTCAAACAACTGACGAAATTAAACAAAACCTCTGATTAAATTTTCGTTAAAAGCTTTCCATTGGTGTCATAGCGACGAAGATTGCTTTTTTCTATTGATTCAGACCTCACAATTCGCTGTTTGTTGTTCGTTGTTGTTGCTGGTGTGCCGGAGAGAAGGTGGGATTCTCACTGTTTCGTTATAAATCACCTCTTGGTCTCGTTGATGTTACGATGAACATCAAAGATGGCTGCCTCCATGTAACGCGGACCTGAAAGAGAGCACCCTATGAAATAGAAGTTTTAGAGTCTTTCCGGACGGGAACGAATGTTCTCGGTCTCGTTGATGTTACGATGGACATCAAAGATGGCTGCGCCCAAGTATCGCAGACCTGAAAGAGAGCACCCTAATGAAATGAAAATTTCAGAGTCTTTCCGGACGGGAACGAACATTTACTCAAAAAGAATGCACGCGGTATGGAAGAGGATTCAACAGACTATAGTGATTCAGTCTCAGATACCACCACAGAAGCCGATGACGAGGAATCGGAACAAAGTAGTGAACACGAGTCCAACGAAGACTCCGAAGAGCAATGCGAAAAGTCTCCCTGGGAAGTCATTTTGAATAGAACATTTCAAGTACATCAATCGGAATACTCACAGAAAGTAAACGAACTAGTCGAAGCCGGAATGGGAGAAGACGAGGCATGCTTGGCAGCATATAGAGACATGTTTGACACATACAGAGACGAAATGCGAAAGCATTACCTCGGACTGATGTCCTGGCATCAAGATATGAATAAAGACCCCGTACATAGAAAGATCAAGAAAACGGCTAAACGCCTTAGAGAAGAGGAAGACTACGAATCAAAAGAATCATGGGAATATGCCGTAGAAAAACGAAAATATCTGCTTAACCGTGTATTGAACGACTACGACCCACCACAAGCTGAAGACAGCAATGACTCTATGTGTGGGAGGAATTGGAACATATTACAAAGAAGAAGAAAAAACAGAGAAAAATATATATATAAAAAAATTAAAACTGTAAAAAAATTTAAAAAAAGGGAAGGAGGGTAATGCAGCCTATAGATGTTTAAACATATATATAGCCAGTCGCAAGCCTGGATAAATGCAGAGTGGCCTTAAAAATTGAGGAGGATTAATGCAGCCTATCTTATGATAGCCAGTCACAAGCCTGGATAAATGCAGAGTGGCCTTTCAAATGACCTGAATGTAAGGATGCTCTCCCACAGATCCAATCTTTGAATAACGACAATCGACCACCACTAGCAACAGTAGTCCCAAAACTGAAATGAGCACGCGAGTAAGGTCCTGAGTAGCGATGAGCAGCAAAGAGCAAGAGAATAGCAGCGATGACGAACATCAACAAGCAGCAGGAGCGAAATGAGCACGCGAGTAAGGTCCTGAGTAGCGATGAGCAGCAAAGAGCAAGAGAAGAGCAGCGATGAGCAAGAGAAGAGCATCGATGACGAACAGCAACAAGCAGTAGGAGCGAAATGAGCACCCGAGTAAGGTCCTGAGTAGCGATGAGCAGCAAAGAGCAAGAGAAGAGCAGCGATGACGAACATCAACAAGCAGCAGGAGCCAAATGAGCACGCGAGTAAGGTCCTGAGTAGCGATGAGCAGCAGAGCAAGAGAAGAGCAGCGATGACGAACAGCAACAAGCAGCAAGAGCGAAATGATCACGCGAGTAAGGTCCTGAGTAGCGATGAGCAGCAAAGAGCAAGAGAATAGCAGCGATGACGAACAGCAACAAGCAACAGGAGCGAAATGAGCACGCGAGTAAGGTCCTGAGTAGCGATGAGCGGCAAAGAGCAAGAGAAGAGCAGCGATGACGAACAGCAACAAGCAACAGGAGCGAAATGAGCACGCGAGTAAGGTCCTGAGTAGCGTTGAGCAGCAAAGAGCAAGAGAAGAGCAGCAATGACGAACATCAACAAGCAGCAGGAGCCAAATGAGCACGCGAGTAAGGTCCTGAGTAGCGATGAGCAGCAGAGCAAGAGAAGAGCAGCGATGACGAACAGCAACAAGCAATAGGAGCGAAATGAGCACGCGAGTAAGGTCCTGAGTAGCGATGAGCGGCAAAGAGCAAGAGAAGAGCAGCGATGACGAACAGCAACAAGCAACGGGAGCGAAATGCACACGCGAGTAAGGTCCTGAGTAGCGTTGAGCAGCAAAGAGCAAGAGAAGAGCAGCGATGACGAACAGCAATGAACAGCAGGAGCGAAATGAGCACGCGAGTAAGGTCCTGAGTAGCGATGAGCAGCAGAGCAAGAGAAGAGCAGCGATGACGAACAGCAGCAAACAGCAGGAGCGAAATGAGCACGCGAGTAAGGTCCTGAGTACCGATGAGCAGCAAAGAGCAAGAGAAGAGCAACACGGAGCAAGAGATGAGCAGCGGTGAGCAGTGATGAGCAGCAATGAGCAAGAGAAGAGCAACGATTAGCAAGAAAAGAGCAGCGATGGGCAACAGGAGCGAAATGAGCATGCGAGTAAGGTCGTGAGTAGCGATGAGCAGCAATGAGCAAGAGAAGATAAGCGATGACGAACAGCAACAAGCAACAGGAGCGAAATGAGCACGCGAGTAAGGTCCTGAGTAGCGAGGAGCAGCAAAGAGCGAGAGAAGAGCAGCGATGAGCAAGAGATGAGCAGCGATGAGCAGTGATGAGCAGCGATGAGCAAGAGAAGAGCAGTGGTGAGCAACACGGAGCAAGAGAAGAGCAGCGATGAGCAGCAAGGAGCAAGAGAAGAGCAGCAATGAGCATGAGCAGCACGGAGCAAGAGATGAACAGCGATGACGAACAGCAACAAGCAACAGGAGCGAAATGAGCACGCGAGTAAGGTCCTGAGTAGCGATGAGCAGCAAAGAGCAAGAGAAGAGCAGGATGACGAAGAGCAACAAACAGCAGGAGCGAAATGAGCACGCGAGTAAGGTCATGATTAGCGATGAGCAGCAAAGAGCAAGATAAGAGCAGCGATGAGCAAGAGAAGAGCAGCGATGAAGAACAGCAACAAGCAACAGAAGCGAAATGAGCACGCGAGTAAGGTCCTGAGTAGCGATGAGCAGCAAAGAGCAAGAGTAGAGCATCACGGAGCAAGAGATGAGCAGCGATGAGCAGTGATGAGCAGCGATGAGCAGTGATGAGCAGCAATGAGCAAGAGAAGAGCAACGATGAACAAGAGAAGAGCAGCGATGGGCAGCACGGAGCAAGAGATGAACAGCGATGACGAACAGCAACAAGCAACAGGAGCGAAATTAGCACGCGAGTAAGGTCCTGAGTAGCGATGAGCAGCAAAGAGCAAGAGAAGAGCAGCGATGAGCAAGAGAAGAGCAGCGATGAGCAAGAGAAAAAGCAGCGATGAGCAAGAGATGAGCAGCGATGAGCAGTGATGAGCAAGAGAAGGGCAGTGGAGAGCAACACGGAGCAAGAGAAGAGCAGCGATGAGCAGCACGGAGCAAGAGAAGAGCAGCGATGAGCAGCACGGAGCAAGAGATGAACAGCGATGACGAACAGCAAGAAGCAACAGGAGCGAAATGAGCACGCGAGTAAGGTCCTGAGTAGCGATGAGTAGCAAAGAGCAAGAGAAGAGCAGCGATTACGATCAGCAACAAGCAACAGGAGCGAAATGAATAAGGTCCTGAGTAGCGATGAGCAGCACGGAGCAAGAGATGAGCAGCAATGGGCAGCGATGAGCAAGAGAAGAGCAGCAATGAGCAGCGATGAGCAAGAGAAGAGCAGCAATGAGCAGCGATGAGCAGCAATGAGCAAGAGAAGAGCAACGATGAGCAAGAGAAGAGCAGCAATGAGCAGCGATGAGCAAGAGATGAGCAGCAATGAGGAGTGATGAGCAGCGATGAGCAAGAGAAGAGCAGCGATGAGCAGCGAGGAGCGGGATGGAGCAAGAGAAGAGAAACGAAGTGCATCATAGAAATGGACCGCCGTTGCTAAGGCGGTTGCTAAGGACACCCCTCCATTGATCTATTGGTGACAACATCACTTGCAGGTAAGGGGACATAATCCAATCCTACCTTTGGCCCTCACGGAAAACATCACCCGCAGATGAAAAGAGCGGGATAAGGGGAGATAATCCAATAGTGTACTTCGTATACTCTCGGTCTTCGACATAACAGTGAGAGTATCAGTCCCTAGAGACCGATGAAAGATCCAGAGACGACCGAGAAGTGCGGGAAAAGGGAGATAATTCAATCTGAATTCCGGTTCCTCCTACACATGCGCAGATCATACGTCTGGGTCCTGGCACGTGACTTGCGTCACTTCCGTAAACAAATCATGGGGAAAATCCATCACTTTCGGTTGCGAATGCGCGCAAAAACCACTTCCGGGTACTTCCGGTTCCTAGACATGCGCAGACGACACGTCCGGGTCCTACCACGTGACTTACGTCACTTCCGTAAACAAAATATGGGGAAAATTCCTTACTTCCGGTTGCGCATGCGCGCAAATCACTTCCGGTACTTTCGGTTCCGGTCACGTGACTGCCGGTTCCGGTGACGTCACTTCCTGTGAAGTCATTTCCAGTTGACGTCACTTCCGGCTCCTCCTCACGGCTCCTCCTCGCTCCTCAAATGCTAAATGAACTGTCCCCATATACTACTTTCAACAATGATACAATTTCTGATTGTTGATATTCAAACATATTATATACGATATATTTTGGAAAATACATATTAAAATTTTCAAAATTAACAACAGGAAGCCACCGTTCTTTTTTGGCTTGTTGCCACTGAATATCTTTCCTTAAAAATCGAACGTCTATTAACAGAAAATTATATCTATTCAATTTTTCTTTCAAAAAGTATTTCAAGAAAGATAAAAATGAGAAATTTCTTTACTCTCCACAGAAAACTCAACATACTCTCTGTTAAAACCACAATTGTTTTTAAATTCTCAGCTACTTACATTAATTTTTTGAATATGTAAAATGTCCAATTTAAATCGATTGCAGATAAAAGAGGAAAAAATCCCACAATTGAAAATACTTTTTAAATAATTAAAGAGAAAATGAATTTGTATTGTGATTTCAGGATTATTGGGCAGGGTATGACATAAACGATGTAGTAAGTACATATCCTATTGCAGTTACCCATATATTTTCAAACGGTATACGTTATGTGGTTTCGGGGTTACAGTTCACGAGTGGCAACCCTATTTACATATTGCCATGACAAAATAACCACTCAAATACAATAGTAAATTTCATAGAAGCAATAATACAGCAAAAGTCAATAAGATTATAAGAAAGGCACAGCAGTTCATGAGAACAGAAACACAAAAATAAAACTGAACAATAAAAACACAAAGTAAAAGATAGAAAATTAGAAAAAGAACAAATCCTAATGCACCTGGCAATAATCCGACAAATAAAAGAATAAATTTTACAGAAAAAGAAAATACAAAGTGCTGTGGTAAACTCGGAAAGTCTGGTTAAAATTCAATTAAAAAAAAGGTCTAGTTGTGTGATAAGAAATTGTATCCCAGCGCTTTTCAATTCAAAATGGGCTTGCGTTCTGGAAAAATAAATTTTTATCTGTTGTGAAGCAAGATATACACTTCAGCACATCTTTTTTTCACATAATCCATGATAACATTTAGTAAGACGATAATAAGTAACGTCAAGAAATACCAAAGGGATATTCGAAGGAGGGAAAAATCGAAACAACTGAAAAACTCCGGAGAACAACGATGACAAGACCAACACAATACATGCACTACAATTAAAAACTAAAAACATATGGACAACATGGACCCCACCAAAAAACCGTTTTGTCGCCCTATTTTTGCACTAAGCACAATGTCGTACAATTTCCTTTAAAAATCTTCCCTGAGACCACGTGACCAATCGGAATTTAACTTTTGTCATCATTATGAAAAAAATAACAACAAAAATATTCAAATATCTGCTCCTCTCAAACTACTTGTATAATTAATACCTAATTTTTTGTGGAATTCTCCTTAGTCTCCGCCCTTTCAAAATTTTGTCCGTAATTCAAAATTGGTATCATAATAGCGAGTGCAGCGAGCGCTATAGGAGCATATGCATTTTCTACATATGGGCCATATAGAAGAATCTTTGTTTAATGGGGGCAGCCATATTGTGCTACATACTAAAGCTAGAAAAAGTTTCGTTCGCCGGAAACGGAAGTAAATATAATTTTAGAGCCAGAATCGTAATACCAGAAATGAGTTTCTGGAAACGGCTATTGCTGTGCTCGCATCATTGGCGACGCCAACAACATATTATATTGGAAATTGTTTCCTCTAAAACTACTTGACGATAAAATTTTGGCTGACCTCTAGCCGTAACGCCGAACCGGTCCAAGACTGGTCCAAGACCACAATTAATTCATAGTGCATTTTTATATTTAAATAAAATTGAATTAAAAAAAATCGCACTGGCTCAAACATGAAAATCTTTCTCATGTACAAAGTATACTTACTTCCTGTCATGATATAAAGATTTTAAAAAATCATCAGTGCTAACTCAAAATATTGACAAAAATATCTCTTAGGGTAGCAGAATTCTTGCAGACAGCAGACGAATATTGACACTTTTCCAGCTGACTAAATCACCACTTTTACTTACGACAGCTTATTCAGACTTTTTAAAACATCAACTTTGAACATTCTACTATACATTTAGAACAAAACCATTTACAAATGCTTTTATAAGGGGCAAAAAATAAATATGGAAGTCATAGAGGAGATTAAATTGCGCATTAATTGTGGTCTAGGGCCTGCTGTCGTGAGTAGAAAGTTAATTCTGTCGACTTATACCTGTTAGACATATAATTTGCATCAGTTATAACAGTTGAAGAACTATCGCCATAGTTATCCCCCTTGTGAATCAACCACTTGTCATTTCCATTTACATAACCTCGAATCGTCACTACAATACCGGCATGCACTAGCCTGTGATTGTTTGACCACCATCCCCTCTTTCTTCTTCCCGAAGAACTGCTGGAACTAGAGAGTGGCCTGTTAAAAATAAAACCTTTCGGTCACATATTTTTTTAAAGTTCATTTCTATTTTTTAAGTTAAACTTGGATTGAAAGAGTTCTCAGTTACCATCAAAGTAAGAAAAAGCAGACAAAATTAGAATTGTTTATTGTCTGTGTGCGTAATTATAAGACTTGAACATGGTCTGATTTCGTAGTATATAGTCAAGTAGTCCCCCAGTATCCTGCCCATGTTCTCCTCCTGTTATTTCAATAATTTATTAACATTAAACTGCTTTGAAAGTTTTTTTTATCATTGTGTTGAAAATAAATTGTCTTCTACAATATCATTTATAGGTGAAGCCGTATTTTTGGAACACTGTTTAGACAAGTCAAAATCTAATTATACATAAAACTGATCGAAACACCATAAGGGAGCAACCATTTGAATTTTATGGGGGAGGGTGGGGAGCTAGGATCAAATTTTTGATCCTGCCAATTTTTTTCATAAAAATTTTGGCCGTGAAACTTTTTTTCGGCCGCCGTTGCGGCCTAAAAACTCATTTAAACCCCAAAAAATCCTGATTGACACAGGTCCTGCCTTTTTATTTTTAGACCTTAAGTGATCCTGTCTTTTTATTTTTATTTGATCTAGCCCCCCCCCCCTAAAAATCAAATGGTTGCTTCCAAACAACCTTTCTACCCAAAATGAGACATAAACATGTGCAAACACTTTTGATCCTCATGTGCTAATCGATATTCCTGGGAAGAAATTCATTTGACTAAACATAGACACTGTTTGAATATCAAATTTAATAACAAAATTTGCCTACCTAGTCCAGTATTCTGCATACACGACCTCTGAATTGTACAGGCGTCTCAAACAAGATCTATTGGAACAGTCAACAGCATCTACAACACATAAACTAGCCAGAAGACATGCGACGACAAACGCAGTGTTTGTTCCCATCTTGTAACACTTTCTGAAGGAGGAACCTGATAAAGTTCGTATTTATAAGTAATTTATAAGAACCTCTCATTAGGACCCTTGACATTATATAATTTTACATAAATTTATCTTCCGTTTATTTTTTCTTACAAACTGAAGTAACTCTATAGATCATCTCAAATGTATCAGAGATACATTTATACACATGATTGGCATTTTATATCTACATGTATTTATTCAACTGATAAATCTCAAATATTTACTTCGTGAAAAATTTTGCTAATAAGTCGTGTTTTTAGCAATTAAGGTATATAAAATATTTTTCATAAAAAGAGAACTCCCAAATTAAGAAATTAGGGGGGTTTCTCATACCTGAGAATATATTACAGATGCTCAAAACTTAGCTGTGCAATATACAACTGTAAAACTGGTCTTATTTTTTTCTGAAATTTTCTTTCATACTACTCTGCACTAATGGAACAAATAAGTCTTATCTTAAAAATCAATAAATAAAAGTGGAACTAATACGTTTAAACATTAAAATCATTAAACAAATTCATAACATTTCCAAAGGTTTTAAATACATGCAGTGTCGTTCAAATTTGTCCAGAATCTTTGAGATTTGATTTGGAATTTGAATTTAGATAGGAAATATAATATAAAAAAACAAATATCACAAGATAGCTCATAACGCATTTTAATTCATCTAATGTACGTAAATCAGATTAAGATCTGCCTAACAATAGTACGTTAACGATCTATTAACAGCATGCAGGCCTGTAGTTTGTGTAAAACAACAAAGGTTTGACATTATACAAACCACCATATGTTGTACTAACACGTGTGTGGCTTGTTTAATCATTTGTAATAAAATATAAATTCTGCATGCACAAATTGACATAATTATCGGATAACCATCTAAAGAGCTATAAGACTAAGAAACATCCGTATAAGAACGCAAAATATGATGCAACGGTGTTCCAAGAGTCAGCATGCTCGATGAAAACTCGGCCTAAAGTCCGGGGGGAGGGGCACGTACTATATATGAGGTGCTAGGTATGTTCTGACAAAAGGAGCCGGGTTTTTTTCGCAAAACGACTGTAAAGGGGTATACTTTTTTCTCTTTTCTCTAAAGGGGTAATATCTGACTATCTGGAATGGGATAATATGTCAAGAACATCTGGAACGGGGTTATAATTTGAAGGAAACATAGTATTTCAGTCACAATCACATTAAAAAAAGAAACTTACATGGGGAAAACAAACATAAGACAAGTAGCCGGAGCCAAATCTGGATGTCAATGTTCTACATTTGGATTGCTGGTTAAAAAGGAGTATTATTTTAGACACAGGTTGTCTGTAATAGGGTGTGTAACATGGTCTAAAGACCCGAGGCTAAAGACTGCAGTTTGTACCCGGAGACAAATATTCAGCCTCACTCCATCTTCGTGGGTTGTACAAAAGAAAATAAGACGTAGAAAAATTTCATTCAATCCTCTGATCTTATCGCTGAAAATTAATAAAATATTATTAAGTTTATACGATGTTGATATCTAATATAAACGATTATTTGTTGGTTTTTGCTTTATGACATGCTGCTGATGATGTAAAATAAAGTTTATATAAAAGAGATTATTGTCAATTAAATTAATAAACCAGTGTTTCATGCACAGTTGTACTTTAACATTTAATGGTTTTGGGTTTTAAAACATGCAGAAATAAAAATAAGTGTCAATTGTTAGTGAAATGACACCATACATGAAGACCAGTATTGTACATTTTTGCATACCATAAGTTATGCAAAGATTAATGTCTGGCATTTGACGATATTGTACAGGGCAATATGTCTCAAAACAAGATGTTAACGATACAATAAACATTGATTCCTATGATCCAAATTTTGAGAAATGCTTAAGACCAATAGTTTGCGCACACGAAACAATATCCTCAAATCTTGTAAAGCATATTAAAACTCAATAAAGCCACAAGTAACTAAGCTGAGCCCTATCTATAGGACAGAGTCATGCAGGAGGGAAATGTTATGCCTTGGGTTCTGAATATCTAACAAACTAAGGATATTATTTTTCAAGTATCAATTTAAAATGCTAGCAAATGAAGTGTGATGCTCATAGCGGCTCTGTTCACTACCACATGCATCTACACAATGAAAAAAAACTTTCAGATATCAACTTTGTTTCTAGGCATCTGTGATGGATCACCGGAGCTCAACCCACAGAGCTGCCTAGCATCCATGGTGGCGGATAGGGGAGACCCTCTCGTTGGGGGGTTGTCAGCTCATAAAACAGAAAACCTGACCGCGGGCCATAGTGGGCAACATGTTTGGAGAATGCCAAACTCCCTGCACGCTAAAAGACCCCTTCTGTAGTTTTCGAAAAAGAGTAGGCTAATGGCCGCTACATTAAGCTAAATTATCCGACCCTACCCAACCACCATCCTTTTACAGGAGCAGTCGAAATTGGTTCCCTTTTGTGTCCCGCCCCATCCCTATTTGAATTGTTTGATAAATTGTTGAAATGGTTCTCGTCCTGAAGAAGTAAGAAATGTTTGGACGTTAAGCAAACAATCAATCAATCAATCAATCAATCTATTTTGTTTCTTCAAAATATGTCGCCAGTCAATCTAACACTCACAGCTCTTGTACTTACTGGTATTCATGATTTTCATTTTTAAACTTTATTTAGACTGATGCCGTTTTGTAAATGTTGAAACTTTTTAGTGTGTAAAAATTGGATATAACAAAATGTATTGCAGTTTACGTGAGTACACAAGAATACTGTATTTCTATTCTTCTGTGGCCCTGAACCACCTCACTAAAATCATCTTTGCACACGGACCTAATATGATGATTATTAATTTTTGTATAATTATAATGATAATGATACCCTTAAACTCTCCCATATAATAATTCGTTCGCCAGGTCAAAGTTCATGTGTGCTATTTTGGAACTGTTGAAGTTTTTCGCTTCAATTTTCATATGTTCTAGTTTTAATTTTCTTCTGTTACACCAACAAGGAAGATTTCATGTAAGAGGTACTGGATCTTGACAGTTTTCCAAACTTCCTGCTATCTTGAGTGTTCGTAAGTACCTTCTTACAATTTTGGATTAAATTTAAATACTAGGATATACTTCAAAAATAAATATAACACTTGCAATGATGATCCGTGTTTTTTCCTTGAGGATAAAAAAAGATGTGAAATAAAAGATGGAAGTTTCCATATATTCATTTGCAGTGTGTAGAGATGCATTAATTCTGATCAGAGATTCAATAAAAAGTCCAAAACTGGATCAAATTCTTATTAAATGCATGTGACTAACTATAATTGTGGCCTCTGATGTTTCCACGTATAATAATAAAATGTATCACAAAATACCGAAATAAATTTGATGCACTGTATGGCTATTTCGTTGACTGACAACTCATCAGCTCGAGATCAAAATGTTGGAAAACCGGTTAAAGATATAATGATGAATTAATAAGCACAACCATCAAAAATCAAAACAATTAAAACAAACAGGTATCCAAACTCAGCTAAAGGTTACCCTTTGCATCAAAAAGAAGAGCCTTAGAAATTTCTGGTAATTTTTGTCAATTATTTAACGGATAATTTAAAGGCATTTAAGAAATGAATCATGCCAGGACAAAGATTCTGGCTACTGGGCTGATAATGAAGCTGAAGTACATGTATGAAGATGTGAAAAGGAAATTACAATTTTAGAAATATTACATTCTATATTCGATAGTGACTAACAAAATCTAAGTCCTTATAAGTATTTAAAAAAAAATTGAACAATTTCAACGGAAGTGGGGCTTTGAACGTCATATCAGATGGCATCAATTGCAGGATTGCTGGCTTAAAATTTTCAGATGAAGTGTCATTAATGAAAATCAACACTGCATTACAACTATATTTATCTCGTATCTTCATTTTGCGATTTTATTATTTCGGCATCATGACATGTATGTAGACAATATTATGTGCTGAGAAGTAAAAGTGGTATTTGAACTGACATAAAAACTGTAAGACAAAAAAAGTAAATATTTTTGCCGTCTGCACTTTTAGATATAACGATCTATCGTTATTCGAGTACAAAGAACAAAACAAAAATGATTGATATTGTCATCATAAATTAATATAATAACCAGTAAATGTTACAATTTATTATATCAGATTTTTGTTGCGTTCTGATTTCCACATGCAAACAAACAATTAATTAAAAAAGAGTCTTCACTGATGTTTGTCCCACATAAACCAAACATTCTTTTATTGGTAACACCTCAGTATGGCTATGGAATATCAATTAACACTGTTACTTTCTCCTTTTTTCATCGAAGTTAATGACTGCCGTTTCCAGTACGTAAATGTGCCAAATTTTCCACCAGAACATTGACTTTTTCCATAAAATAACACTACCACGAACAATGTGACATTGTTTGTGCAAATAAAAGTTTTGTTGAAGTGTGAACCATGTTGAATTTTAGGACAAATCTGATAAGTATTCAAAATGCGCCAATAGTTTTTTTCAAATTCCTTAATTGACACCACATAAAAATCAAATTGCTGTTCCCTTAGTTAGGTTAGATGTGACAAGCTATACTGTGAATTTATGTTTCGATTTAATAAGATGTTAATCCTGTTTATGATCTCCTGGAGTTAGTGCTGGCAAAAAAAAGAACGTTCAAAAATGTAATAAAAAAGAAAGGATCGCCTGGAATAGAGCTGAGTCATTATAAAGACGAAAGAATGAAACATAATGCTACTTACTAGTCGGCTTCCGCAGGTTTCAGTCTGCACGTATAGTATTAGCCAGCATATATTCATATTTTATTGGTAGAACTGAAATTTTATACTACACTTGCTTTATAATCTTTTATCCATCTATACATATATATAGTGCATAAAACTAGTAAGATGAAATATTTATTTTCGTTTATCCTGTGTTTGCATTCTTCATCTAATTTTGATGACAGAATTTCAAATTTTGCTTTGTCAGCATTTAATATTATACAGTGGTAAATGCTTAATTCATTTTGATACTTCAATATTTCAAGTTATTTGCAATTTGTTGTCAAAAATACTATCATTCCCGGGCCTTTCCTTAAAATAATGACATTGAAGTATACATTAACCTGAGGATCCATATCAGTATATTATAATTTTCAAATAAAAGTGAAAAATTTAATGATCAATCTTTAACCAGAGCATTTTTCATCTGATTATCTGCTAAATCGACTATTCAAAGTTTCAACATCGTCAAATGTTGTTACATAGGAACTAACTTCGTTTATGGGTACAATAAAGAGTGTAACGGTTATTAAACTGGCATGTGAACACCTACATCATGAAACTGTAACAGTATCTAGGAATCTTATTTGACTTATACGAACTGTATATCAGACACAAATTTACAAAATTCCAAACAAAATTTAATATAGAAGAGAGCAAAACTTATCTCAAGTATCAATTTAGCAGATGTTGTGCAGACTCTGAGAAGCAAAGAAAATATTAACTTACTCTAAACATATGGTCTGTAGTAAAGTAATCATTGGTCTATTTTATTAAATTGTAAAAAGACACTTGGTTAAACTAATGAGCTAGGGTGTGTTGATGTATATGTTTGTCAGGTTTAGTAAATATTAAACTATAAAAAGCGTATTATAAACCAGAGATATACAAAGATACACCTCTTTTCTGTAAGGTTTGATTTCTCATGTTTGCTTGTCTTTATTGCTAGCAAAGTAAGGCTTTGGATATCATAAATTATTCAAAAGAAACAGAAAGATTTATCGTAGTTATAGTGTCTTTTTGTGAAAGTTTAGCGCCACTTATACAGAACACTTTGCAAAACCAGACTTTCTCAACCTAATTTAAAGCGAATTCTGTCTTTAATGCGTGTAAATTTAAGACGTTAATAGACACTTTTTCGTATATATTAGGGTAGTGAAGGGGTTTAGATATAACAGTAACATTGTTACGGAGACTTCGTTTAGAATTTGTATACTGGGTTAAGTGAAAGGGTTGGTAGTTATCAGTAACTTTGTTAGTGAGATTTGGTTTAGATATTTATACTGGGGTAGTGATGGGATGGGGAGATACCAGTAAATCTTAGGGAGATTTGGCTAAGATATTTATATACATGTATTGGGGTGGTGAAGGGGTTGGGAGATAACAGTGACGTTACATTCCTCTATCAGGCAGCTAGAGCATTCAACCTTTACTTTCTACGCAGTTGGTCTATAGCATTAGTTTTTTCTATTTCCGGTTTTGCTGTTGTTTTCTTGCTAATTCTTCCTTTTCAGTTTAATTAATAATCTCCTCAATTCAACATTTTACGGATATGTTTAAAATTAGCTTTACTATGAAAAGCTTCAAAACCCCTATAACTTCATTGAATTTGAAAAATCAATCTTATATGCCAATTACTTCAATTCTCCGGAAAAGAAAATGTCAACTAAATGTTTAACAAAACAAATACTGAGTAGAGAAGAAATTCAATTTCCGATTGCTACAATACTTATTCAATAATCACAGAGGGTTTATTCGGTAATATCGGTAAATTAGAAGTTAAATTGGTTTTTGAACTAGTTTGTTCTCAATCTCTTGTAGGCCTGTAATTATTTATTGTAGTGTAAATATTAACGCCTTCGTACAGTAAGTAGCTTAAATAGTATTTCCTAATCTATTTATTTATTTTATTATAATTGGCATTTTCAATTTCACGTCTTCTGTGAAGAAAGGTTATAAGTTCTAACTGTCTGTGCAAATATCTGTTTTTTGTCGTTCATACAATGATATCAAAGAATTTACAGAGGCGAGAAAGACAACGTTGGAATGATTAGTACTATTTATTATACCTCAGTATGTTTTTTCTATATAAAAATTAAGACAATAATTTTACTATTTTGTCTGTCTCTAAACTTGAAACTATTTACCGGTCAATATTTATAGATTATTACATGGCATTTTCCATATCGGCCCTGGTATCATCCCGAGACTCCCATATCGGACTGAGGGCTTTAGCCCGAGGTCATATATGGGTCGAGGGATGATACCAGGGCCGATATGGAAAATGCCATGTAATGATCTATTTATCACAAATTTTAAAAAATTAAAAAGAAATTTAGATTTTTAAAAAATGGAGAGAAAAACCAAACAAACAAAATCATGGATTTTCGAGGGCCAATACGGATTTTCGAGGATAAATATGAATTTCCGAGGGCCAATATCGTCAATATTGGCCCAGAGGACAAATAACCGACTACGACTTCGGACTATAATTGGACATACAAAAACGCACATATGAGAACTAAACATGTGATAATTTCCACTACTATTGACCGGACAATAATACTGGAAACTATTTACCGGTAAAATGTTTTTTTTTTTCAGTATAATAAAACACTTACTGAGATCATATTCGGGGAATAGGACCACAGGCTTTTAATGTCAGAACAAATAAAATGTGCTTTAGGTCTAAAACAAAACCAACGGTGTCTTATCCAAAACTGTTTTAAAAAATAAAATACTAAGTTTTATATAACAGTTATTGATTACAAATATATTTGATTAACTTTTGATAAGTATTTAGCATATTGTAGATCCGGCTCTCCCAGAAAATATTCCAAAACTTCAATTGCAAAGTGGTGGATCCGAAAGATTTATGTAATCGCTACATGTCTTGTGATACTATGGGTTGATTTTTGATAGAATTTTTTTCAAAAGGTCCAATAAATTTATCATAGAAATTGTTTAAGGCTAGAATTGAAAAGTGTTGAAATCCGTAAGAGTTATTTAATCGCTACAGACCTGGTGATCCCATGTATGTTCGAATTGCAGCATAGGGTGTGCGAACTTAAAGTCAGGGCACACAAATCTAAAAAGTAGAATTCAATTCACTAGTCTGAGTTTTTAGCTCACCTCACCAATATATTGTCATCACTTGGCGTCCGTCATCCGTCGTCTGTCGTCCGTCGTCCACAATTTACATTTTAATCTTCTCCTCAGACACCACTGGGCCAATTGAGACCAAACTTTGGTGGAAGGGTCCTTTGGTGGTCCCCTTCCAAATTATGTTCGATGTCCCAGACCTTCGACCAAGATGGCAGCAAAGCTAAAAATAGAAAAAGGGGGTCAAAAATTTAAAAATATTCTCCTCTGAAGCTACTATTCCAATCTCAGCCAAACTTTAATGAAATGATTCTTGGGTAGTCCCTTTCCAAAATTGTGTCCGATGGTCCCGACATCTGACCAAGATGGCCGCCACAGCGGAACTTATTTAAACATAGGACCCTATGGGAAATTCACATAAAAATCTTCTGGTCTGAAACTACTTGCCTAATTAGAACCAAACTGTGGTGGAATTGTCATAAGTTGGTCCTCCTTCAAAACTGTGTCTGATAGCTCAGACCTCCGACATGAGATGGCCACCACAGCCGAACTTAGTTTTACATATGACCCTATGGCAAATTCATTTAAAACATGAGATGGCCACCACAGCCGAACTTAGTTTTACATATGACCCGATGGCAAATTCATTTAAAACTTTTTGTCTGAAACTACTGAGCCAATTGCAACCAAACTTAGCAGCAATGGTCCTTAGATGGTCCTCTTTCAGAATTGTGTCAGATGAACCGAACGATCAATCAAGAAGGGCACCACAGCCGAACTTAGTTTTACATTGGACCCTATGGGAAAAATCATTAAAAAATCTTCTTGTCTGAAACCACTTTGCCAATTGAAACCAAACTTGACAGAAATGGTTCATAGGTGGTCTTCTTTCAGAATTATGTCTGTTGACCCGGAATGTCAACAAAGATGGCTGCCACAGCTGAACTAAGTTTAACATAGAATCCTATGGGAAAATTCATTAAATGATCTTCTTGTCTGAAACAACTGAGCCAATTAGAACAAGACTTGGCAGCAATGGTCCTTATATGGTCCTCTTTAAGAATTGTGTCTGTTGACTTCCCCTTTCAACCAAGATGGCCACCACAGCCGACTTTTTAACCATGTGGTCGCAATATGTAATAGGCGGTAATGCACTATTAGGTGAGCCATACAGGCTCCTGTGAGCCTCTTGTTGATAACCCTTAGTCAAGATTTAGAAAAACGCAAAGGTTATGTAGCTATGCTATCTTCTAAAGCAGTAGAACTAAAATGGATTCAATTATAAATTTACTGCCTTTTGGTTTTTAAGTGTCAAGTCTTGTGGAATTAGGAAAAGAAGATTTTAAAAAAAGGGAGGGGGTGTCAGTAATAAAATTTATTGCTTTCAAATCGATAAAATTGCAGGACTTTGAAATTTTGTCCAGATTATAGGGAAACATGACCCCCGAAAATCCTTAAAAACAATGAGTCATAAGGTAGTGTGAATATAATATCTGTACATAGTGGAAAGCATCAAAACTAGGGCCGAATTTACTTGACACACTAATTTAGTAATTAGCGGGTACCTACTGGATACCTGATTTTCTACGTTCATTTAAAACTCGGGAGTTTTAGCGTTTTTCTAATTGGTCGTCTGATTTCACTGGGAAAATGAGGTAAGCGACCTACTTCGTTTGGCACAAGTAAACTTGTACAATCCTATTGACTAAAAGTTCGCAGTTTTACAATACTGACTATGAAACTTGGTATTTACGAGAATATTTGTAAGATGTTTCACTATATGTGCAGCAAACAATTATGATGAAACATAAACCACTTCTTGTAATCAACAACTTGATAATTACAATAACACTACAGGTGCATTATTAATGAAAACACTATACACCACAAAGAAAAAACATCTGAAAACCAACAGTGTAAGTGCACATCAATAAGTTAATATTAATCGTTGGGTGCCGAAACAACTAAAGTCAAACCTTTCTCAATTCACTTTTACATTTTGATTTTTTCTTTCTTATTGTTACATGTAGTAGATTCATTGTAGAATGCGCGTGAAAAAAAGATTAAAAACACAAAGTACAATGCAATTAATCGTGTTTTCGAGGAATCAGCCTAGAGAGCAAACAAGGTTTTTTTTCATTCTTCACAAAATTCCTGAATTTAAATGACTTAGTTGCTATTTGGTTCACAGTTTGACTGTGTCAAGATTCTATGTGTTCTGAATTACATATGTATGTATATTTATATCCATGATATCGGCAAAATAAAATACCAAAGCAATGAGACAGAGGGTAAATTCAACAAGATCAAAATCTAAACACGATCGAGGCAAATTCCTGAACTAACACAGCAAACACAAACTGCAAAGACACAACCAAAAGAATAAAAAACGGATAGCAATCTAAACAATATCAGAACAAGATATCACAAAAATTAAAGCACTTGCAATGAGTTACATCTGGTGCTCCGAAAACGGAAGCATGTCATAACACGGAATAGAATTAATAAGTCAAGTGTTTCTGTTTTGCGTACTATATAAGATATCAAAATTTTCAGCGATATAAAAATTGAATAAATTTTGTTCAATATCCTAAAGAAATTTTAAGGATTTTGATTCAACGGTAAAAAATGCAGATTCGTCTAAAACTACTTTTCAGCAAAGACTTTTTGATTGGTCTATTTAGTGTCAAAAATTTCTAAATGATTTTGCATGGCGTATTGCCTTATGTTTTTGATATCTGGTTTAATTTCTTTATATTGTACTTCAAATAATATCTTAGCTGTAATAATTTGGCTTCTTCACGATAATATCTATTTTCTAGATAACTATTCATAGCTTGTTTTTATTTCATTTTTTTTTACTTTTTATTTCTCCATGATTGTTGTCAATAATTTAACATTCAATTGAATATTTTCCTTGCAATATACAGATGGGATAAATTCTAACCTCACTAGTATTCTGTCAGCGAGGACTTTCCTAGAACCGTTCTAGGGCGGTTCTGGGGATCGAGATCAGAACTTTCAAGGACGGTTCTAGGTCAGAATATACTCTGTCATAAATGGTTCTGGGGTAGAACTGTCCAAAATTGTTCTAGGTTAGGACATGCCATGTCATAAACGGTTGTAAAAGTGTCATGATCTTTAAACAGTTCTAAAGAGAGATTAGAACTGAACCCAGCTGTATTATTGCATCATTAATTGCAGAAATTCGCATTTCAGAATTAACAATATCCCCGCACGAGGAAAATTTACTAGACGAAAAATAATAACCAAACACATGAGTATACAATGCACCCAATTATTTACCATTAATTTGTAAAACAAACAAATTGGTTACTAACTTTAACATACTGCGTGTGTGTTAAAGTAGTTTACAAACCATTTTATTGCGCTACAACTATCAACAATGCTCTGATATATAAACACCGACGTGTTAATTGCGATAACATTCTCCAGAATTATAAACGTACAACACAACAGGAAACTTTTTTATTAAAACACCTCTCCGTAGTTTAAATTCCTTGTACAAGTTCAGCTAAAAACAATGTGCATGCCTAGGGAATGTTAAACTGGTGCTCAACTTTCTGTATATTACCTCGACGAGATTATTCAACTAAGGCTTAACTTTTTATATGGGGAACATTCAACTAGCATCAATTCTCAAGGCGTATTCAGTTAGTTTGATACAATGTATGCATTTAAAAATTTTGATTGATAGCTCATTTTGCAAGGAAAATTATTTAAAAAAATCTAATGTTCAATTAACTCCACTAAAATTTAGCCCTTTATTTAAGTTGAATTTCCATAGGCTATTTTTTGTTTGGGTACAAATAAAAAAAAGGACAGAATTTGAGTTGATCGTGACCACGACCGTAGAATTTTCTTAAATGACAAAGAAGTTTGAGTGACAAGAATTTCACTCTATTGAGAAAGTTGTATGCTACTGGAACGCACGTTGAAGTCATTACTCTTGTATTTCTTTTTTTTTTAATTGTCTAAGCAGTAGCGAGTCCAGAGGTCCAAGCATGAGTGGTCGTCATATTACTTTTTTCATTCAATACTCTCGATTCCTAAATATTTTTGCCTGTTATATGACCTATGGCTTTTTGAGTGGAGAAGAGAGGGTCTCAAATCCTTGGTTCCGCTACTGGAAAATCAGCCTACGAAATGAATGTGTCGGTAGCCTGTTTATTATTCCTAATGCTCGCGAAAATCTAAGATCAACGAGAATTAAGTGCATCATCAAGGTGGAAAACTAAAAATAAAAAGACTGATTTATTGTTGACTAGGAATTCGATCCCATTGATCATAGTATTTAAAGGATAGAAATTGTATGACCTACAACATAGCATACACCAAAAGTCAAACCTCGCAGGGAATAATTTCACAAAATCAATTGACAATTGCAGGATCCGATAACCTCGTACTTTTCCCGGATAACCTCTCACCGTTCCCCGATCTCAACAATAATTTAGATTTCTCTCCAGTTGACGCTTTTGTATTTACTTTTCTATCTTTTGACATTTATATCTGTAATGATTGATCGAACACAACTCTTGATCAATTTTATGACACTCTATCAGTTTTTTCCTGCGTTTGGAAATTTTCTATAATAAAGTCGTTTATGAGAAGAAATATAATATTGGGATTGTAGATCATTGTATATGAGTAATCATGAGGATCTTCAAGGGGCTCCCGCCTCTTTACCAAGAAAATATCCGTTTTGCTATCAATATATGACTTGAGTTTTTGAGAGAAAAAACATTTTATGTGCCTGCTTCTATTCGACTTGTATTCTCTTCAAAACCAAATGAGTTTGTTTACCTTTTTTCAGGTCTAGCTTCTAGAATCACTTAGATAAAGCCTATTTTCAAAACGCGCATAGGATGAATATTGTTTGTTTTCCAGCTCATAATTAGGAGATAACAGTATTGTGTTTTAATATTTGCTGGCATCAGTTTCGGATTTGGTTGCAAACCGAGTTTACTAGCGACGTGTTGGCGACAGATATTGCAACCATCAAATACAAATTGATGCCGTTAAATATTAAAATACAAACTGACTGAGATCTCCATTCTAATGCAAGTGTAAAGATTTTAAATGCATGTAAAAGAGGGATTTTTAAAGTCCGGAAGTGATGCTTTGCACGTACCCTCATCTCAGGGGGCATGTGGAATTCATGGTCTGAAATTTACAACGTATCCAATGAAAATCAAAGTTACAACCAATGTTTCATTAGAATGGTGTTTTACTTTACTTAGTTTTTTGGCCAGTGGTGTATACATGTACGTCTTCGTTAGCATTTTCTTCAAAGATTTTACGTATAGAAATTATGAAAAGTTCTTATTTAAAAAAATAAAATATCAAAATTCAATGGTCACTTCTTTATATTTTTTGTAGGTCATTTTTGGAAATCTGTATTGTACGAGCTATAGAAACAGGTAGAAATACTCGGTAAAACCTTGTATTTCTCACCTGTTTCGCGGCCAGTACAAATAAACTATATTTTTCGACATTGTACATGTATTGTTTTTATCCTACAACGATAAATTGTTTATCGAAAAAATTCATGAAAATGGTACATTTCTAGCCTGTCTATAGGGAGAACATGTCATCACACCGTGAACAGGTGTCACATACAAGCTTTCCGGATTGTAAGTGAAGACAAGGGTACCAGAAGATGATATGCTATTAGCTTACTTGGGATGAACAAATAAAGAAATGGTAATCGGTAAGAGTAGTACAAATATGCAACAAAATTGACATGATGGAATGTACGTGTGTTTGTTATCTATTGTGGGTTCATTGTTCAATATGGCTTCGAGCATAATGAAGCATTTTTTTTCGAAATGTGCTTATGATGCTTTATTAAAAATTCTATGATGTCAATTTCGATACATTTCAAGACATCCGGTAGCAAAGGCCAAATATAAGTAAGTTCCAAATAATGACAGAAAATGAGTTGTGTTTGTAACTTGTAATTTTTTAACGCACTTCAATTATGACCTAGTTAATACAAGACATGACGTCACATTTATCATCCTAGATCAGACAAATTGAAGAGGAAATTGTGAAATAAAAGTCAATTCAACTCAAATAAACAGGAACCAACGATCGTTCCATCATGAAGATTACCCGGCTATAAAAGTAATCATAGGAACCTGCTCATCATTTGAAACAAAAATCATCAAAGGGAAGAAAAAATATCTACAATAGACAATTCTATCGAAAAACAATAAATCATAAGGTTATTAATGCTTATCTGGAACTTTGGATTAAACATCTTTCCAACAATTTGCTTGCATGGATAGCAACTTTGTAGGTTATAAAAGAATTATTTAATCATTTAATCGATTTTGATGTATTGTTTATATCACTATAAGAATATTGCGTAAGACATTTGTATACTCTTAAAGGGACGACATTCCTTTGGGAGGAGGAATGTGTTTTACTCAATTACAGGTTCGCAGAGAAAGTGGTAGAATCAGACACCTCACCAGTCTCTCTTATTTTATGTGAAAATGATCGAAACATTGACCCACAACAAGATTAGTGCTTTGTGTATGGTTTAATACGTCAGTTTATACCCTTGTGGGGAATTACGTCATTGGTGAACAAAACAGTTCGTGCCTTCGTGGCAAAATAGAATAGAGAAATTCTACGTAAATTACTTTTATCAAACATATGAGGGCGGTAGGATAGATCTGTTTACTATGACGAGCATACTTTAATCAAACAGTCATCAGCAGCCCTTGTTGACGGTGGTGAAAAATATTCAGTTCTTCTTAAAGTCCGAGGTTCCTCTAAAGTCAAACGCCTTGCTTGAGAATTGGCTGGGGCACTCAACATATAAAACCTAAAATATTGCAAACAGCATTCATCATTGTTTTCAATTTCAAATTAGTTTCTTCCAAGAAAACCTTGTATGCCAAGTTACACTTCTGTAACCGACATCTTCCTCCAAAAAATTGTAAAAAAGTGAAAAATAAAGGTAAACTTATATTCGATCCCTTTTGTACCGAATACAATTATAATTTGGTTTTACTGTGATAATATCATCAAATATACATTGCATGCAAAATTGCCTCCTCGCGTATAAAATGCCTCTGTTGTAAGGGAACTCCTCATTTCATTTCATTGTCATCATATCGGTGAAACCTTGCACAGCTACAAAATGTAGGAAACTTGGCTCGTTAAATCAATAACAGTTCCAAGTTTCATATAGTAAGCAAGTTGTGAGTTCATGTTGAAGTGTGTGCTTCACTTGCACCAGTATTTTTTCGTGTGATTTTATTTTTCTCTGAGGGTTTTAATGTTTTTCCAATGAAATCCATCTGGTCTGCAAAATTACCTCGATCAAAGATAGTGGATATCAATTCAAAGAAGAAATTAGTATTGTTTTGGTAAAAAATCTATGTCACAGTAGCTAAAAAGTACGCATTACTTCTCCCCATATTTTTTTTCTGGGAAAGGAGAACGGAAAAACTCGATACGAAAATTATTTTGCCTCTGGCGGTTTTGATATTTTGATTTTTGGAAAACAAAGAAAATATAAACGCTGAAAATGTCGAAATGGCCATATCTGGCTATCCCATTAACACCTTTTAGACGAATTGTTTCACCAGACAGAATAAGGATTTTAAATACGACAGGTTGGCTGCGCAAATGCAGTACTCCTGTATATCATTTGAACGTATGACTGTCATGTGATGTTGGCGTAGTTTGGCAAGAAAAATCATACTGTTCTGTTACATTGCATGGGACCAAACTAAAACCACAGGGTTATTAAAAAGGGTAAGTTGACAAATGGGTTAAGGTTTATTTATTGTAACTCTTGAGGTGAAGGTAGAGTTGTAGAACCACTGCAATAATGAAGGACTCTTTTAGATTAGTTGGTAAAGCGGTAGACAGCTGGTTGTAGGTGTACGTAAAATCAAGCTCTGCTGTTACAAGGAGTTTTATAAAGTGATGCATGTCTTTTCGGAATACCTAAATGGCCCATGAATAAAACAATACTAAATCAACATATTACCATTTCTCATTTCCTGTTGGCGGTAATGTGAATTAAAACGTAATAGCAAAAATGAGTTTTCAAACGCTTGATTAAGAGTTTCAAAACAAAGAAAAAGTGACCTTCGGGGACCATTACAACTGAATTAAATGAAATAAAATGAAGTTTTCCTTGTAACTTCAGATTAAATTAAATAATTGGCTTTCCGCGAACAGAATCTTCGATATTAATCATCATTTAAAGTTGATATTTATTTCAATTGAAGAAGCTTACAGGGAAATAACTCTCTTTACATTCGCAGAAAATCAATGGCAAAGATTGGGTAGAAGATAATGAAGGGAAATATCGGAAATGAATGGAAATCTAATGATAAATATTTGTTTTAAAAAAATCTCTAAAAGCGTTTAAGTTATATACTAAAAAATATTATGACGGATTCAAAGTTGATTATACGTATAAAAAGGAGGGGGGAGGGGTACGTAGGTTGAATAACCATCTAAACATTGAATTCCTTCAATAAATAACATTTAATGGAAAAAAATTATACTGAAAAAATTTACATACTTGTAATTTACTTTACTTGAAATTTTGTTCCATGGTTAATTGGATTGCGGATATTTTTTTTTCAATCGACATAATAACAAATATTAGAAATTTACCTACACGACCTTTACGAGTAGAAAGCTTGAACTTTTTGCATAAAATATGTTACTAAAAAAAATAGATAAATATTTAATATTAAAAATTAATGATTAGGAGTGAAACAGATAAAGTTGCCTTAATTCTTTTTTCAATCTTCATGCCAAAATTTTATATTTTTTCATTTTGGGAAAATAGCAGTTTTCAACACTGCATGCTCATGAAATCTTTTTGCGCGAAATCTATTTGCGATTTTTCTTAATTTTTTTCCCACAATTAAGAAACTTCTGCTGAATTTCCAATTTTCATTCGGAATATGTCCGAGCCCCCTCTCCTCAGTGGTAATTCATGGTAATTGTATTTTGTGTAGTTAAATCTTGAATGAACATCGACCATTTCGGAAGAGATGCGATAACAAACAGCGATTTTTTTAAGTAAAATTGTAAACCCTCGTCAACTTTAGTTCGCGTCTGGATGTCAAAAATATTCCCCAACTTTTTTTCTCTTGTACAAATGTTCGCCCAATTTTATTCATTCATTCATTTATTTCCAAAATTTACAACTATATTGGAATATTTAGTCTTGTATTTTTGTTCATTACAATACCGAACCTTTCCTTCGACCGAAATTTGAATCCTGGATTTTTTTCAATATCCTCCCAGACCCCTCCACCCCCATAATAAAAATTATATTGTAGCTCCCTTACCATTAAAAAAAGTTTTCGGTAAAAAATGAAAAATATGTATAAGTATGATTTATCATATATTCTTTTGGACCAGATGGATTTCTTAACCATAGAAATGCCTTACTGCACCGTAAAGACTGACTGATGATGAATGCCAATTAACATGTACCTAATTCCAAACTATTCCGATATACAATGCTTTGACATTGTGAAAACGCGAGAAACTGTATTTTAGAGTTTAATGATCATGGCGATATAATACAAATTTAAAAAAAAAATGTGGACAATTTTCACACAGCCTCAATTAAGACACTTAATAGACCCCTTAATAGAGAATCGTATGTTATTTTTGGAATCACAAATTAGGAAAATCGTCGACCCTTTTAAGACTACTAAACTGATAAGAGAGCGGTACTTTGAAAACTAAAGAAAGGCTGGAACTCGGAAACTCCTCAGACATTTTATATTGAAAGAAAAGCTGTAGATTTTGCTAATAAAACAGTATAAATATTTGCATGCTATTTAAATTTTTTAATATTACTTGTCCTGATTTTAAAGATATGTCGCATTTTAGCGGCAACATTACACTTTTGCGTTTTTTATCTACGCCATATATTTTGGTAATGACATCATACACGGAGGTAAACATTTTGTATCAAAAGGCCTACATCTTCAGAGTGAATTGTTCTAATTGTAATTTATTTTTTTTGCGCTTTTATTATACCCCCAAATGTAGAAATACGACAATCTCAATCTTTTGCATTTTACGCGTTATATTAAAATAATAATAACTGCGTTTATGAAGTTTGCCGGTGATTGCCTAGGTTATTGGCATTACGTTGTACGGAACCCCGAGACACCTGGAAGAAACACGTGGTCATTTAGGGTCAAGTACTTTAAGCAGGACTATTATAGATATATTTATAATGAAACTAAATTATTGAATTGTACACTGTAATGATAATGTTTCCTGAAATCGTGTTCTTTATTACACTATACATTTCTTTAATAACAGGAAAATTACGGAGAGAACAGAAGATATACTGTGACAGATTCCGAAAAGCAGTTATTTTCTCTAATACGGTGTTCTTAGTTTCAAATGTGTTTATATTGTAAATAGCCCTGGTTTCCGGCACTACGGAAACTCATTAGAGAAATCTTACTTACAGAGGCATATATCAAACTTTTTCGTAAAAAGTCAAAAATATTGAATGACAAGCCCTACAGCAAAATAGACATTCGCATCCTCTTAGAATTACAGTTACCTTAAGATAAAATGTATTTAATTTGAAATCATCTTGCAGACGAACAATTAATTCACGCCATATAGTGTCTAATCACACACGCTATAACGGAATTAACTCTCCTAATTATGGCGCGCCTTCTCCGATTTCAGTCTTAAATGAGACGGCAGCCATCTTGTTAGTGGATAGAATGATTGTATTAACTTCACAAATTAAATTACTCGTTTCACGGGAAAATATTACATTATAGCACGAATTTGATGCATAAATATTATACCAATAAACTAAACAACGCGGTTAACGATATCTGCATAAGTAAGGATCTATTGCGAATTTCTAAGACATACGATTCAAGATATTGATACAAATGTATCGATTCGTCCACGAAAAGATTTTACGTATTTTTTCTTACACGCAACCGAAAGTTGGTGACCATATGAGGTGTAAAATGGCAAGCTAGATTACATGTGGAACAGGTTAAAAAGTTAGAAAAGAACTAATCCCAGAACAGTACATTGTTAGAAAAATGAAGTAAACAAAGAAAAAACAGAAAAAAAACAGAAAGATGTCCATTACTGTTGAAATGGGAAGTGAAAAACGATGTTTGTGTTCCGAAAGTTAAGGTACCACCCACATGGATTTCTCGGCCGTCATCGATAGTTATTAGAAACTCCACTTGGTTTGACAGATGTGTCAACAAAATTGTTAATTTTAAAACGGTTATTAATTAAAAGAATCACCTGCTGAAAAAAACATTTTCTAATCCAACAGAACATTATTGATAATTTAGAAAGTAATTTTTCTTCTTTAAAAAAGAAATCACTTTAAAATAAATTTGCTCTTCATATTGAGTTGTTATTTCGACATTTGTGGTCGTTAACCTTACTGACGAGGCATAGTTTATCGACATCTATACATCTAGTGCATCAAAAATTGACATCATAGTATTCTGTGCTGAAATATGTATGTGCTCAAGTAAAGAAAAAACACCAGGACGTCGGTGGATTGGCATATCAGTAAAATGACAGATGTGGTGTTAATGTACACGATGCACTAGCTCATGCTCTACTGAAACATGAGACACCAACTCGTGTTGTATTGTAACATAATACAGAAAGCAAGTAAAAACTTATATCGCTGTTCTTCATCTTGGGAGTTTATCGCTGAGAGGTATTCAGCATTTTTAATTGCTCTTTAAGGTAACAGCTAGACGTGTTTTCTTATTTCTTGCACATGCAGGAATATGTCAATAAATCATTTATATAAACTACTTGGATCTAGGGATCCATTAATTCAATAGTGTGAAACTACTCGTAAAAGGGACCCTGCAATTTAATACCGACCAAAAACAATGTTCCGTCAGAAAAACATTAAACTAGAGGCTCTCAAGAACCTGTATCGCTCACCTAGATTTAACTTGTCCACCTTCAACAGGACTGGAAATTTAAGTGTAGTAGCTATCTTGGCTGGTTTAACCATAGGTACAATGTTATTCAAAGTCAGGGTGTGGTGGCCATCTTAGTTGACATTCAAGGTTATCAAACACAATTCTGAAAGAGGACAATTGCTGGCGTTTGTCTGGTTCAAAATGGCCAAGTTTAAGGTATGATGATCTGCAAATTAAATTTTCCCATAGGGTTCCATGTTAAACTAAGTTCAGCTTTGGTGGCCATCTTGATTGACTTGCAAGTTCAGCAGACACAATTCTGAAAGGGGACCATCTAATGACCATTGCTGCCAAGTCTGGTCCAAATTGGCCAAGTGGTTTCAGACAAAAGGATTTTTTAATAAATTTTCCCAAAGGGTCCTAAGTTAAACAAAGTTTAGCAGTGGTGGCCATCTGGGTTCACAGTCCAGGTCATCGAACACACTTCTGAAAGAGGACCATTTAAGGTCCATTGGTGCTAAGTCTGGTTCCAATTGGCTTAGTGGTTTAAGACGAGAACATTATTCAATGAATTTTCCCATAGGGTCCTATGTTAAACTAAGTTAGGCTGTGGCAGTCATCTTGGTTGATCGTCCGGGTCATCGGACACAATTCTGAAAGAGGCCCATAGGACCATTGCTGCTAAGATTTTTAAATTAATTTCCCATAGGGTCCTATGTTAATCTAAGATGGGCTGCGGTGGCCGTCTTGGCCAAGTCTGGTTCAAATTGGCCATGTAGTTACATAGAAGATTTCAGCAGCCATGTCGGTTGGAAGTCTGGGATGCCGAATTTGGAAAGGGGCCATCCAAGGACCACTCCATCAAAGTTTGGTCAGTGGTTTCAGAGATCTTTAAAGGAAAAGTTTACGCCGGACGAGCATGGACGACAACGGACGACGGACCCCCAGTGATACCAATAGCTCACATGGCTTTTTACATGTTTTAGGCCGGGTGAGCTAAAACTAACAACAGAGCACAGTCATGACAATTGCAATTATATAGTCAATAGGAAATGGGGGGGGGGGGGGTAAGGGAATGTGCATAATAAATCTAGCACACTGTTATATTTTTAAATAATGCCGTATGTTTCTATAGCAATGTACAGGAAGCTAAAGCATGAATCCGAAATGCCTTAACACCCGAAATTCGACTTTGTGCAATTGACGAAATAAAAAAGAGACTTCTGAATATTTTTGAACTGCTCAAGATATTTGAAAACTCCAAATTAGAGTTTAAACAAATTTTTGCTACTATTTGGAAATCGACATATGTTTATTATATTTCTGCACATTAATGTTACATAAAATGCACATTCTTGTATAGGTAAATATGCCCCCCCCCCCTCCCCACCCCACTTTTTTTTCATGGGGAGACTTTTTTGTCCTGTCCATCACAAACAGTTGAAATGAAACTTGACAGAATTGTTGCATACCTTGTAGAGTTGTGTTTACCTGATCGGATTGATTTCTGGGATTTAATGAAGAATGACAACAGAACAAAAGGGAGTAGACATTTTTGGGGCCAAAAACAAATTTTAATTCTTAATTGAATCTAAAGCATCTCGTGTAGAAGATTTCTGTTCACGCTATATGAACAGTCTCAACGGCAACTGTATATGTATAATAACTCAGAAATTTCGCCATTTGAGGGTCTATTAAAAATATGTAAAATATTTTGAGGAAGTAAGGTTTTTGGCATGTATTATAAAGCATAAACCATGATTTTTTTTCTCATTATTACAATTATCATATGTGTATCCCATTTGGTGGTTAATTTCTGGGGGAAAACATCCGTGACTGGACATTTTTCTATATCCTTTACATGTTTAATTTTTGAAAACCACCCAAGGGATGATAGTGCTTAATATCCTTAATGAAAGTTTGTTTTCAGATTTTAAAACAGGAAATTGTCGAGTATAATTTTCATGCATTATCCATCAGCATATGTTTCGAACAAAGTCCAATAACTCTAAAACGATTATGTTACTTATAACTTTTGCAACAGTTATTTAAAGCATTATATTAACATTGAAATCAATTTTTTAAAATTCAGACTGAAATAATCGTTGTCTGCGTGCATTTAATATATATCTATTCCGATGGCGTAAGGAGAAATAAAATCTATGTAGTTTCTTTCAATATTTCTGTTTTTTTTTTCTTAGATAAATTCAAACATGTTCGCCAATTTTGACAAAAAACCATACCGAATCGGGATCATAACCGTTTTATTGGATGTTATGATCTTCATTTTCTAAATAATTTCCCACGTTGTACATAGTCTTGTCTGTAAATAACAGTCAGTGTCACGTCTACCTATTAATGCAATGTTAACAAACAGAATGCGATTACATGACCTGGTTCTTAAGGGACGATGAATTGGGTTATTGGTGCCAAGACTCGAGAGTTGAGTTGTGGTGTACGCATACCAGGTTAATTTAACATTGGCTATGACAGCTGTCTTTGTTGGTTGGCCACGCCATTTGAAACAAATTTGAAATATGGCTAATGCTGCAAAGGCTCAGTGGATTCAGACAAGATCTTTCAGCAAATTTTCCAAAGGGTCCTATGTTAAAGTTGGGAACTGGTGCTCATGTTGGTGTTTGGACTGTGTGACCTGTTACAGTTCTAAACTAGGGGCTCAGAGGGCTGAGCCTGTATCGCTCACCTGGCATGAAAGCCACTTTTATTAATGTACCTCAAAGAGAAAAGTCACTTCTCCCGATCATTATGAAGTGTAGTAAGCCTTGAAGGAACCATTTTTTTTCTTCATCAAGGTCCTTCTACTTACAGGTCAGCATATTCTCAAATTTGGCCGTTCTCCATAAGATTTTTGCATGTATTTCCCATAGGGTCTTATGTTAACCTAAGTCCTCTGCTGAAACTATTTTGAATTCGGGATCGGCACCAAAGTAACAACATTTGGTGAGCACCTGCCCTATTTGCAAAGTAGTTTAAGAGAATTCTTTTTTTAAATCAACCAATCAGAAACAAGAAAGGCTCGTGGCGGCCATGTTGTCGCCTGATCTGGACAAAATGAGGAAACTTTATAAAAAAAACCTCCAACAGATGTTTTCTGTCAAGTCTCGTTCCCTTTGGCCATTCGCGCGGTTTCAGGGAAGATTATCAACCGATGAAAGACAAAAACTGACCATGACAGCTGCGAAGAGCGGCATGGAGCAAGAGAGAGAATCGAAGTGCATCGTAGAGCAATAAAATGGACCGCGGTTGCTAAGGCGGTTGCTAAGGACACCCCTCCATTGACCTTATGGTGACAGCATCAGCTGGAGGTAAGGGGACATAATCCAATCTTACCTTTGGTCCTCCCTTGAACGAACAGAAAACAACACCCGTGGTGAAAATTGCGGGAAAAGAGGGAGATAATCCAACAGTACCTCTGTACTTCGTATACTCTCGGACTTTGACATAACAGTGAGAGTATTAGTCCCTAGAGACTCTGTGCGAGACCCTTACCATATACAGACCGATGAAAGACCCAGAGACGACCGAGAAGCGCTGGAAAAGGGAGATAATCCAATCTGAATTCCGGTCAAGCATGGCACATCCGGGTCCTAGCACGTGACTGATGTCACTTCCGTAAACAAATAATGGGGAAATTGAGGGAAAACCCACTACTTCCGGTTGCGCAGTGGGCAAAAACCCCTTCCGGATATTTCTGGTTCCGGTCACTCATGCGCAGACGACACATCCTGGCACGTGACTTACGTCACTTCCGTAAACAAATAATGAAAAAATGGCCGTTAAACCAACTAATTCCGGTTGCGCATGCGCGCAAACCACTTCCGGTTCCGGTCACGTGACTTTTGGTTCAGGTGGTATCACTTCCTGTGACGTCATTTCCGGTTGACGTCACTTTCGGTGGATCCTCCTCAATTCCTAACTGAAAACCTATATATACTACTCAGTTCCAGAGAAAAAAAGAATTTTTTAATCAACCAATGAGAAACAAGAATTACCTATGCCTTCTGTCAAGTTCCGTTCCATTTGGCCAAGCGATTTCAGAGATTTTTTTGTATCAGAAAATCAGAAACAACAATTGCCCATGGCGGCCATGTTTGTTGTCTGATCGGGACGAAATGAGCAATTTTTATAAAGGACCTTACATAGATGCTTACTGCCAAATCTAATTCCATTTGGCCAAGTGATTTCAGAGGAGATTAAAATGTGAAAAGTTAACGGACAACGGACGCCTAGTGATGACAAAAGCTCACAAGGCTTTTGGCCAGGTGAGCTAAAAATGGATTACCTATGAATCTTTTCTGCAAAGTTTCAAACATTAGGATTTAAACAATTTTTGTCTATAGCATCTTGTGATGAAACTAAGTTTGGCTGCATCATTCATCTTGATGGTTCATTCAGATACCATTATGAAAGACTACCACATAAGGTACAAACTGGATCACACACACCAGAGAGGTACCGTAGATTAAAATAAAAGGCCAACTGATGGCAATAGCTCACATAAACCTTTAGTGTGAGTGAAGTATGTAAAGGCCTTTTTACTTCCGTAACAGGTTACTTTCCAGAAACAGCTAATCAACATTAGTTTTTCTCCTCAGTGCATTCCGTGGAGAACTTCAAATAGACGATATAACTAGTAAATATATATAGGGTTCTAGCAAGGATAGACTTCATAATTTGAATACTAATATGAATTTGAAATATCTTGTCACTAGTTGACAGATGCAATTTGCTCAGTCTTAATTAAAACAACTGCATTTACTTGATTTTCTTCAGACTTGTCTTCTAAAGGAATAAGAACATTTATGAAATTTTCAATGTAAAATGGAGAAAACTCTTCTTCTAAAACTGTATTAAATTAGATATTGTGTGTTTGTCATTTCAAATTTCCCATTTGGAATCATTTTGTGAGGTATGAAATATAACCTTTACAAACAATAGACATTTGTTTCTTGGATGACTCAAAAAGGTTAATTAACCTACAAAAATTATCTTCAAATTCTGACATTTATTCTTTCAAAATGCCAAAAATCCATTCCATAACACTTTTTCCAGACATCCCTTCTGTTTCCAGACACTGGCAGTAGTTGATGAGAACCACTACCCCCAAAATCCTTGGTCTTGCAGAATGAAGTTTAGATACACGTACAACAGAAAATAGTTAAAGCAGCAGGACAAACAGTAGAGTTCAATGGTGGTTTATAATGTTAAAACAAGATTTTTGAAAGTACAAACCAAGAAATAGAAATTTGACAATGCTGGCAAACTAAATTTTTTAGAAATGTGAAAAATGACGAAATTGCTTTGATTTATATGTATCTCGGGTTCATTTCACCATACCATTTCAGATGCAATTTTAAAAAATTTGGCAAATCACAATTCTGATGAGTATAGGCCACTGGGGAACATATGATTTGTCCAATTTGGACACAAATGAGGTGAAGATAAAGGAACACTCACATAAACGTTGCATATCAAATTAAAGACCAAGTATATCCAAGCTCATGGTTCCAGTAATGTAGACAGAAAAATGAAAAGAATCCTGTGATACAATTTTGTGACATGATCTTTTGGGACTTAACAGTAATATATTTGTTTGATTTTATCTTGTTTCAACGTATTTTTTTTCAACAATGTGTAATTTTCATTCATGGAAGAAGTTGGTGAATTTGAAACCGGAGACTCCCAGGAGCCTGTATGGCTCACTTGATCTTTCCATTTTTTCATTGCATAAGGACCTTGAGATTAACATCCATGCCATGTTTGGTTTCAATCCATTCTGTTATTTTCAAAAATAAGCCGTTTGTTTGTAATTCCCAAAGGGGCCTATGATAAACTAAGTCTTCTGCTGACGGCCATCAAGGATGACAGATTGGCACCAAAGTTGCATCACTTAGTCGAACGTCATAGGGAAAAGTCGTGCTATGTTTCCTTTCAATCCATTCAGTGGTTCTCTAGAAAATATTCTTGTATGTATTTCCCATGTTAAACTGAGTCCCCCGCTGGCAGCCATGTTGGATGATGGATTGGCACCAAAGTAACAACACTTGGTCACACCTTGAAAGGAACATTTGTGCCATGTTTCGTTTCAATCCATTCAGCAGTTTTCTAGAAGAAGTTCTAAATGTGAAATGTGAACAGACGGATGCAATGTGATGGCAATAGCTCACTGATAGCTAAAAAGTCTCAAATTTAAGCAAGACTTAGAAAACTAAATGTAATATGTCTTAAATAGTTTATTTATAACAGTTAAACAGTTTGATAATTCTGCTGTGTCTCGGCCCTTTAACTCGGCCAGAAATGACCTTCCTTTCAACCTATCATACCGGTAATTGGTAATCCTAGTTCATACAAAGGTCAACTTGGAGTATCTTTCTCTGTTGGTTTTTCAGATTTCGGATGATCCACTTGTTCCTTGTCATATTTAAAATGAAGTCCACTCCCTTTCAGTTTGTATGCTACCATTCTGTTTATACTGAAATTTGTCTCTGCATCAAAGTATTTTCTCCATTCCCCTATTTTACCTGAAATATAGAATTATACTTAAGCTTCTAATGTTTTGGGGTATGATTGCTTGAAATTTGCTAGATTTACAAAAATAAATACTGTAAATTCAGAAATTAATATGAGGGAGGCACCATGTACAACCCTCTGGAGAAAACAGTTTTTAGGAAAGCTTGTAAAGATTAAAGTCATCATCATGGCCACATTTATGCAGCCAGAAAACCAACTATAAGCTGTTGGCATGTCAACAAGAACTTACTTAGAAGATAATGAGGTACCAGACTACATAACATCAGTCTTTTCTACACTGAAGAACATGTACAAATGTATCTAGCAACATAATAAAGAAGTTCTCCAGATAGGGTAAAACCTGTCCAAACCAAACCTGTATAAAGAGGAAACTTGTCTAAACTGAACTCTTGTGTCACATTATACTGGTAAATTAATCTGTGTAATCTGAACAAAACCTTCAATCCTACAGAGTTTTGGTTTAGATAGGATTTACTGTACTTGGTTTTGTAAATCAAAAACTAAGAAACCAAATTACTGACAAAACTCCACTTATACTTCTTGTGTTTGCAGAAAAATTGTTATCCAAGGTACTTCCTTACAGAATGTCCATCATCCACCACATCCTTGGTATGGATGCTTGGAGTATGGTTCATTTCCAGCTAACACCAGATGATATACCACGACAAGTTTATCTCAGAGAAACAAGTTGACAGTTACTAGCTTTCTGTAGAGAAACTAATTAAACCAGGTGTATAAAGACAGAACATATTATTTAGCTATCAAAGTTTGCACTTGTAGTACCATGTTATGCTGCTGCAGAGACCTCTCATGAAGCTTAAGAGAATACAGGATACTAGAGGCAACCTCTACTCGACTACTGTTGACTCATCGTCAATGAATATGTCTGTCAAGATGAATATTTTTTTTGCTATGACTTCAAACCCACACTGACCTATTGAGAGTGCTATAAGTAAAGTCTAGAAATACCAAAGGGATATTCTAAGGAGAGAAAAATCGTAACAACTGACAAACTCCTGAGAACAACAAAGGCAAGACCAAAACAATACATGCACTACAAATAAAAACTAAAAACATATGAACAACATGGACCCCACCAAAAAACCGGGGGTAGACTCAGGTGCTCCAGAAAAGTAAGCAATCTCTGCTTTCTGCAGGACACCCACCATGCTGCCCATGTCAAATCTGGTATGAGGAAGGGATAATATCAATGGAACATGTCCATTTTCATTTGGCAAACACCCAAGGGGCCTTCAATAAATACAAATTTCATAAGAAGGATAAGATCATATCCAGAGAGTACATTTAAGTTATTTTAAAACATTTACATCACAATAACAAGAGTTGACACACAAAAATGTCTCGCCTGTCGTGTATTTCTAATGAAAGTAAATGCTATCAGACATATTGCATACAGTGTTCGAAAAACAGGCCAAAACACAAAAACTTAACTATAACCACTGAACCATGAAAATGAGGTCAAGGTCAGATAACACCTGCCAGTTGGACATGTACACCTTACAATCCTTCCATACACCAAATATAGTAGACCTATTGCATACAGTGTTCGAAAAACAGGCCAAAACACACCACTGAACCATGAAAATGAGGTCAAGGTCAGATGACACCGGCCAGTTGGACATGTACACCTTACAATCCTTCCATACACCAAATATAGTAGACCTATTGCATATAGTATTCGAAAAACAGGCCAAAACACAAAAACTTAACTATAACCACTGAACCATGAAAATGAGGTCAAGGTCAGATGACACCTGTCAGTTCGACATGTACACCTTACAATCCTTCCATACACCAAATATAGTAGACCTATTGCATACAGTATTCGAAAAACAGGCCAAAACCACCACTGAACCATGAAAATAAGGTCATGGTCAGATGACACCTGCCAGTTGGACATGTACACCTTACAATCCTTCCATACACCAAATATAGTAGACCTGTTGCATATAGTATTCGAAAAACAGGCCAAAACACAAAAACTTAACTATAACCACTGAACCATGAAAATGAGGTCAAGGTCAGATGACACCTGCCAGTTGGACATGTACACCTTACAATCCTTCCATACACCAAATATAGCAGACCTATTGCATACAGTATTCGAAAAACAGGCCAAAACACAAAAACTTAACTATAACCACTGAACCATGAAAATGAGGTCAAGGTCAGATGACACCTGCCAGTTGGACATGTACACCTTACAATCCTTCCATACACCAAATATACTACACCTATTGCTTATAGTATCTGAGATATGGACTTGACCACCAAAACTTAACCTTGTTCACTGATCCTTGAAATTGGGTCGAGGTCAATTGAAAACTGTCTGACGGGGATGAGGACCTTGTAAGGTATGCACATACCAAATATAGTTATCCTATTACTCATAATAAGAGAGAAATTAACATTACAAAAAATCTTTAATTTTTTTTCAATTAGTCACTGAACCATGAAAATGAGGTCAAGGACAATGTACATATGACAGACGGAAAGTTCGTAACATAAGGCATCTATATACAAAGTATAAAGCATCCAGGTCTTCTACCTTCTAAAATATAAAGCTTTTAAGAAGTGAGTTAACGCCGCCGCCGCCGCCGGATCACCATCCCTATGTCGAGCTTTCTGCGACTAAAGTCGCAGGCTCGACAAAAATAGCTGTTAAATTTTACATTCACTTGCTTTGCTTTGTCCACTTAACCTTTTGCACACCAATCATAGTAAATGTTGTATCATATGATATGCTAGATATCATGTATATTGTTAAAAATAAACTACTATTTCATTATGACTTTTAATGAAGTGAGCTCTAAATGTTAACTAAACCCATTCTAATAATTTATAATTGTATTTAATCAATCATTTTAACTGTGATCATCTTCTTAACAGAAAGAATTTTACTGCTTTTTTAAAACTTTATTGCAACTGTGTACAATTGCTTTTCCATAAAAACCACAACTTTCAGTCCTCCTTTAAAAAAGAATTAACTTCAAATCAAATCATCAAAAAAAAACTTTTGAATGAAAAATTCAACCTGTTCTTTTCACACTTCCTCAGAAAAAAATCCAGAAATCATCCATTTCCATAGCAGAAAGCCCATGACAGACAGGGTCATGTGAGGGCTTCTCTCATAGTTGGATATCCAATGAAACATCATCATTTTGATTATGTAAAGGTACAACAGTATTGACAAGGTCAACAAATTCTTTGACGTCATACATGTAATTACAAACTGTCAAGGATGTGGTCATTTTCTCATCTAGTCTATTGTAGAATGTTCTTACACTCATTGCTATTGAAGATCTTGGAGTTCTTCCACTCATGTGATAAATTCTACGTCTTTTCACTTGTCCCACTGCGCTACACTTGTGAAAAAGATATGGATTTCTCACAATCTAGGAAGTAATCTGATCTTCTATAACGACTTGTGTGAGAACCTATTAATTTCCAGTATTGTGATTTCAATGAGGTGACCATTCTAAATGAATTTCTATTCTTAGATTTTAATTTCTACAATCATTTTTGACAAAGAAAAAGCAACAATTACTGCTTTTCCCTTCATACTTTTTGCCTAATTTCTTTAAATAATTTATTTTTATAAGCACACTACTTTTTTCTGAGAAAAAAACTCATAAAATAAAAACACCATCAAAACATTCTGGGCCTCATATTAAAGAATTTAATTTAATACTTGGAAGAGTGAAGGAACAGATAAAAATAATCCAAAGAACTATAAACAGTCTTGTATGGCCTGAGTATTTCTTACCCTTTCTGAGAAAGGTATTTTCAGAATCCTTATTATCCCACAAACCTAGATTCCTCATCCATTCATAGTTGACCTGTTCATTGTTCTTCATTTCATCAAAACTACAGTGGTGTGCTATTAGCTTTACATCCTTATCTGTCAATGTTTTGCCCAGATAATTCGCAATCTTTCTTATACTTCCTTCCAAATCCTGGTAACAACAAAACACATTCAATTATCAATATCAGAAAATAAGTTCAAGAGAGAACAGGCATATTTATCACACAACTGGCATATTTACTAGCCAAATGAAGACTCAAGAGTGTGAAATTCTTTTTTCATTTTTATAAATAGTGAATTTTATTTTCAATTATACCCATGGGGGTTAAACAATATAACATAGAATGAACCATAACAAATACATACAGATAACATAATATTCTGATATCCTGGTACCCTTGTCTTCACTTTCAATGAAATTTTGTATGGTGTCCTGGTTTACAGTGTTTATGAAGCTATGTTCTTCCTAGATTATGCGCCGAAAATATCACCTTCTTAAAACAGACTAGAAATGTCCCATTTTCACGATTTCCCAAGAAAAATTTAACGAGGTAAACAAAAATTACCTGACACATATCTTCATAGGTCAAAAACAAAACATTTTGGTCATCTCTTATATTCCAGAAATCTAAAACATGCTGCCACCATGGACTGTAACCAACTACAAATATAAAAATACCCTTCCATTACATAATTCATGTATATTGATTGATTAAATATTGTTTTACGCCGAGCTGGCGATATTTCAGCCAATATTACGGCGATAATTCATGTATAAAACTTACAGATAACACATTTATGTACTCTATTGAAAATAAGGAAACTTTATGAAAATGAACCCATGATAGTAGTATAAAAACATAAAGACAGAATGTGGTACCTTACAATACATTTGTTTTTCAAACTTGAAATATTCATTTGGGTTGTATGAACAAGGGTACGTAAAACTTAATGCCCCCAATGTCTTTCCGTGCAGGCATAAAAATACATTAACATCAGTATCAAGACATCAACTTAAAAGATATAACTGATCAACACAGTCATATCTCTTTACAATATTCAAAATTATTTCTATAACATACATGTGTGACAAAATACTAAAATTGCTGTTGCTAAACCTTATAAATGTGAGTGTTTAGGCCATGAAAAAAGTGTGTGTATCTGTGAAACTGTGGCATGTCAGCATTTTTCCTCTTTAATTTCAAAAGAAAGTTTTTTTTTTGTTTTGTTAAAAAATCTGTAAAACGTATTACCGTGATCAATTATAGTTATCTGCCCTTATCTTCTTTGAAAAAAAAGGTCTGACAATGTTGTCATGAATGCGCAAGTACCAGTACATTTGCACGACAAAATCAAATCAACGTTCTAGTTCATGCTAATTAACCTGTGTAACCAAAAGTGCCTGGGAGAAACAACAAACATTTTTTTCAAGGTAAATATCACATGTTATAACAATGAATAAGGGATTTACAGATCATGGATACAACGAAGCAAAAAAAAAATAACAAAAAAAACCCGCTCGCACCAAATTTTAAATAAAATGCTCCGCTGGGCGCAGCTAGATACGACCGCAGATGTCGAACCCTGAATAGTTGGGGCAATTATGAACACAACATTCAAGCTTGATACAATACTGAATTTGGATTGTGAATAAATATTTGACACAGCATAGGTTTCTGACACAGAATGAATGTTGTCTAAGAATTTAAAAATTTTTAATTTACCTATTCAAACCATATCAGTATTATTTGTTTTTATATATAAATCAGAAATAACCAATTTAAAATTTAAAATTGGGCACACATATCAATTTCTTGCTATTGTGCAATACTGTGCAATTGAAGATTTCTTGCTATTGTGCAATACTGTGCAATTGAAAATTTCTTGAAATATTTGACACATAATAGGTTTCTGACACAGAATAACTGAAATCAAAGAACTTAAAATTGGTCATATGATTTGAACTTATATTCAATTTTTTGCTTCTTGTGCAATACAATATGCTGTGGAGAATTGCCCCCCCCCCTCCAAAAAAAAATAATAATTTACCCCTTTTTTTAGCTTTTGTGCAATACACTATGAAGTTGCACATTGACCCCCCCCTTCCCAAAAGAAAAAACAAAAAACAATAAAATTTATTGTAACCCCCCCTTTTTTTGCTAAAAAAATTTGAAATTTTCTTTTTAATTTATGAAATATGAAATGAGAAAAAAATTGCCCCCTCCCCAATTTCTTATTTACCCCCCCTAAATATAGTTTTCACCCCCTCCCCCATTTAATTATACTTTGCAACCATAACAGCCCATTTAAATACACCATAACATATTAAAATAGAAAATGCCATCATAGTCATGGATGGCAAATTTTAAATATACATAATTTAAAAGCAGTTTAGATGAGATAAACAAAAAAGCTTCATTAGCACATTTTATATTGGCAAATTTCCAATGAAGTTCAATAAACTAAAGTTATTGGCAAATTTCCAATGGAATTTGTTAATAATAAAGTTTTTATAACAGGGCACACATATCAATTTCTTGCTATTGTGCAATACTGTGCAATTGAAGATTTCTTGCTATTGCGCAATACTATGCAATTGAAAATTTCTTGAAATATTTGACACATAATAGGTTTCTGACACAGAATAACTGAAATCAAAGAACTTAGAATTGGTCATATGATTTGAATTTATATTCAATTTTTTGCTTCTTGTGAAATACAATATGCTGTTGAGAATTGCCCCCCCCCCAAAAAAAATAATTTACCCCTTTTTTAGCTTTAATTTTGGACCCCGATTTGGACCAACTTGAAAACTGGGCCCATAATAAAAAAACTAAGTACATGTTTAGATTAAGCATATCAAAGAACCCCAAGAATTCAATTTTTGTTAAAATCAAACTAAGTTTAATTTTGGACCCTTTGGACCTTAATGTAGACCAATTTGAAAACGGGACCAAAAATTAAGAATCTAAATGCACGGTTAGATTCGGCATATCAAAGAACCCCAATAGTTCAATTTTCGATGAAATCAAACAAAGTTTAATTTTGGACCCCGATTTGGACCAACTTGAAAACTGGGCCCATAATAAAAAAACTAAGTACATGTTTAGAATCAGCATATCAAAGAACCCCAAGAATTCAATTTTTGTTAAAATCAAACTAAGTTTAATTTTAGACCCTTTGGACCTTGATGTAGACCAATTTGAAAACGGGACCAAAAATTAAGAATCTAAAAGCACGGTTAGATTCGGCATATCAAAGAACCCCAATAGTTCAATTTTCGATGAAATCAAACAAAGTTTAATTTTGGACCCTTTTGGCCCCTAATTCCTAAACTGTTGGGACCAAAACTCCCAAAATCAATCCCAACCTTCCTTTTGTGGTCATAAACCTTGTATTTAAATTTCATAGATTTCTATTTACTTATACTAAAGTTATTGTGCAAAAACCAAGAAAAATGCTTATTTGGGCCCTTTTTTAGCCCCTAATTCCTAAACTGTTGGGACCAAAACTCCCAAAAACAATCCCAACCTTCCTTTTGTGGTCATAAATCTTGTGTTAAAATTTCATAGATTTCTGTTTACTTATACTAGAGTTATTGTGCGAAAACCAAGAAAAATGCTTATTGGGCCCTTTTTTGGCCCCGAATTCTTAAACTGTTGGGACCAAAACTCCCAAAATCAATCCCAACCTTCCTTTTGTGGTCATAAACCTTGTGTTTAAATTTCATAGATTTCTATTAACTTATACTAAAGTTATAGTGCGAAAACGAAATGTCTTCGGACGACGACGCCGACGACGCCAACGTCATACCAATATACGACCGCAAAAATTTTGCGGTCGTATAAAAAGGCTAGAAAAACACTTTTTTTTTCATGGCCTTAGTGTTAGCTACGTTTAGTACATGTATTTCTGGCATTTCAATAAATCTTATTTTCATACGTACCTCTGTTATGTACAAACAGTCCAAGGAATTCTTCAAAGGCACCATCAAAAACTTTGAGCAGCTTGCAGAAATGGTAATAGGACACAGATAAATCTTTAGGATTTCTTGCTACATATATGACCTTAAAAAACAATCCTTAATTCCTGAAAATGATTACAGTGTACAAGTTCATTGTAAAAAAAAACATAAAATAATTCCTTGTATAGAGTCCAAATAAGACATTGCAACTTTTATTTTTCAGTGTTTCAAATGAAATGAAAGACAACTTTCCTGTGGCATGAAGGGATCAGAATCCAGAAATTTACTTAAATCTCTAGCCTTTTCATATTTTGTCCCAGCAAGTGATTGAAGCTGTGACATTATGCACTCTTGCCAAAAATTCAAATACAAGACCACCAATTATTACAAGTGGATGATTTTCTGTTGTAAAATTCAGTTAAAATCAGGTTATTTGACAAATATAAATCTTTCAAGCCAGACTGTTTCTACAATGTATGAAAAAGCAATCTGCACATAAGTACATTAATATCACCTTTCCTTTATTGATGTCTTTTGGTAGTAACTTAAGTGGCATGTGTGATTTTATAAGTCTAGGTGATGGCATTTGTTCAATGGATTCAATACCAGGTGACATATATTCTAAGTAGGGAAATCTGTCATCAATAGATGTTGTCCTAGCTTTCTCTACATCCAAATCTGTACTGACGAGATATACTATTTCCTGAGCCCATGTTGTTCCTGAAAATTGTTTTTGGAAAAAATATCTTATCCTGCTACAACTGTCATAATACTCATTACAGAAAATAACTCTCAAACTAATTTTTCATTATGTCACACAACCTTTACATAAATATTTTGAGCTGCCAACCTGACAATGTTCATCGCTACATGTTTTACCAATAGCCATATTTTTCTTACTGCAAAAAACATTTAAAAACACATCACCATACCTTAATTTGCCAGACAACAAAAGCATACATTGTTTTGTACATTAATGCATATGTAATCCATCCCAAGTAGTCAAAGGTTAGATTAGGCCAAACAAAATATATGTCTGTTTAAGATTACATTGTCACAAAAAATAGGGTAGGTACATGTAGGTAGGCAAAATCATTTTATTTTGAAAATTATTTTACATAGACCCATATGGCAGAAGAAATGGTCAGCGAATGTTTTAATATGGAAATAATTATATCAGCGACACTTTTGTCCTAAAATGGGATTAAATTGGGTAGGGTAGGCACAAAAAATTGGGTAGGTAGGGTAACCTTAAACACACATATATTTTTTTTTGGCCTTACTACTTTAAAAATCAATAAAGAATATTAAAGATGATGTTTGAAAATGTTTAGGCTCAGATTTCATAATTTTACCCAAAATTTATATGCTCTTTAATTTGGGGAACAAAAAAGAAATGATCTCATTTCTTAAGTGTGAAATGTCACATGCAAAAAAATGTTTAGCAGTTTAATGATTATAAAATATATATTGTTAGATGATGCAATATTTTTGTACATGTAACAAGGGATACAAAATTGATAGAAACTGTAGTATTAATCAAAATTGGTTGACATAGATCCATCAACCCTCGATTACATGCATCTTGAAGCTTTGTTAGACCTAATGATTGTGTCTCAAAAATCGATATTTTTCTTCTTCTTTTTTCTATGTCTAAAATCGCACATAGAAAATAATGGGTCAAAGAATCAAATGGCCGGGTTAAATTTCTTAACAATGACTAAGGAGTGGAAATTTGTAAATGTTATTGTAATTGATGAAATGAAGACTATAAGAATATGTTCCAAATTTATCCATAACAGGAGATGCACATGTCCATTACATATACAAACATATATGTAACCCGGCCAAAAATAGAAAAATATGGATTTTTGTGACAGAATTATTCGGTCTAATGCTTTGTAAATGTATACCACCTTTAAATAAAGAACAATTTCACAATGACTTTTCTTACACTTTCATCAGGATTTACTGTTCTCTATCAGAATACTTGCATCCTAGAGCCCCCCTCCACTATTTGTTGAAATTTTGATGTCAACAATTTACATGTCATTGTAGGATTTAATAATGTCCCCCATGAAATAATGTTCGCCGCACATTATTTCATAGTAAATACTGTCCATGGACAATATTTACTTATATTAATGTGTCCTGGACACAATTTACCTATGAAAAAATGTCCAGGGCTATGAAAAATAGTCCATGTTATCACTAAACACTTTTTACCATTAAATTTGGTACTTGAACAATATATGTGATAATATTCTGACATTCTTTTTGTGCCTGTACCTAATCAAGTAATTTTAACTTTGTTTCATACAAATTAGTGTACATGTAGATTTTGAAGGTGATCTCATTTTATGTTAGCAAATACATGTATTGGTTAAAATAAAATGAAGTGAAACCTGAGAGCCATAGTATAAACATGAAGTCATTATTTCCAAATATATATATATACATGTACATAACAATTTTCAATCAAAGAGCATTAAGTGGAAATCAGTATTTCATTGTCTAATGTACATTTTTTGTACATATCAGAACATTCAATGACTTAATTATAAACATGATTAAATCAATAGAAATATTCATAGATACTGTTAATTTGCCTCCATTTACCATAATTACTCTATTTATTGGACATTTTTTAGGAAAATTGGAAAATCGTCGAAAAAATAGAGTTTTCGTATTTCCGTCCACATCGTTGTCATTTTTTGACTCCATATGATCGACCTGGTCAATGAACTTTAAGAATATGCAATCAAAATAATGGTTCATACAGGTCAATTCAGGTAGAATTTAGCAAAAATTAGATTTTTAGAGCTGTTATTCAATGGCCAATATTCTATATCAAAATAATGGCCAATATTCTATATCAAAATAAATAAACTGCAAACAAGGGTGTGGCGATTTTTCACATTTTAATGGGGACACCCCATTCAAAACCAGTGTTTTTTTAAGCACACAATGTCCCCTTTGGCTGGCTGTATTTTTTCCATCCGCTACATGTATGTGATTTTCTTTTCAAATGGTATTTTTGTAATGTCTCTAGACATTATTATTTCCAAATTGCATCCAATTGAGTTTCTTCATTATGGTCTCCGATTAGGCCAAGCGAAAATTTGCTTTCTGAGAATTAACTGTTATTTGCTTTTTTGAAACAGACTATAACCTTCAAAGCAACCATATTTCTATAGTTTTATATGTTCAATGTAAAGTCAGTGTATTTGAGAAAATACAAGTGGATAATGTTTTTTTGTACCTTCAAATTAAGTTAATTGAATGTTTAAGACGAAAACAATAGCAAACTTCAAATGACCCGCCATGTTGTTGACTAATATGTGGACATCTCACAAATTATTTTTATGTTCTGGATTCGGAGCATCTCACAAATTATTTTTACAACACATGTTACATTTGTATTCTCATCGTCTGTTTAGAAAATAATATAACTATTACATTTAAATGTCTTATAAACAATGATAAAAGGATTTGTTTTGTAAAAATATTATTCATTTCATTTCAAATTTTTTAAATTCATTTCTCTGAGAAACGTGACTACGCAATTCCATTCAGAACTCATTTCGGATTTCTTTTCAAAAGCAAACTTCCAGGTAGGAAAAATTCAATAAAATTTACTTAAAATCGATCCTGTTTCAATCAAATTTATTAAGAAGATAGTTAAATTGGTTTAGAAAGACGAAATAAACACTTGATGAGGACTGAAAGTAACTAGCTGTACTGTGAGCTTTAAGGATACCCCCCGCTTTAAAGTTCAATTATCTCCCTTGTATGATATCGGAAAGCAAAGATTTTTCTTCATGCACATCTTTGGGTGATGTACTTCCTTTCTGTAAAGTTTCGTTGAAATCCATTCAGGGGTTGCTCTGGCTCCTAAAAAGTAGGAGCCAGAAAAATCGCCAGGTGCCATTTTCAGGAGCCAGTTTACAAAATGAGGAGCCAGTTTAGGAGTCAGATAAAATTTTATATCAAGGAGCCAAACTGCAACTGTTGTTCAGTGTTCTCCCCAGAAATTTTTGATAGCATCACATTTTTATTAACGTACTTTCCTATTTGTAGATACCGCTCCGAATCGCGGAAATGTACATCTGCCTTGCATGTTTATTTGTGAATGATGTACTGTATTTATATTATAATATATTAAATGCAATAATTTGTTCTATCTTTTCTTGTTTTTATTAAATAAAAATAAAGAAATATTTATAGTTCATTATTTTTTAAAATGTCATAATGTCTGCCCATTATCTACATCTACCAAACAGTGACCACCTTCAACTTATTGAAGATTACATGGATGTCACAGGAGCCAGACATAGATTACTAAATTTACAATTCGTATTAGACAGTCAGATGTCTTGTTTACGTTTTGCATTTTCCCGGTCGCAATTTTGACCTTTGACATTGAAGTTTTCAATGACATAAGCTAATTAGTGTCAGCTTCAATGGGATCGTTAAAATCTTAACAGTTATATAGCTTAAGGGCAATTAACACCTGTTTAATCACTGTTTAATGGCATTGGGGACTAATAACAGGTGTAATCAATCAAGGGAATGATATATTATTTTGATTATAAGCGGCAATTAGGTCGTTCACGAGTTCCGCGAAATTTCAACATGTTCAAAAATATAGCATCTCGGCCAAGTCGGATAGCATCTCGGCGACTTGGATAGGATCTCGGCGATTTCTGATAGCGTCTCGGTGCCGTAAAAAGTCTCAGGGAGAACACTGGTTGTTGAATGTGTGTCGCTCGTATTTCTATTTGAAAACAATCAGTCTGACAGCATTCGAAGGTTTTGGACTACTAGGTGCTACATTATCTATAGTTTTCTAATTTCTTTGATAATATTGAGTTATTAGTATAATTTGATAGAGCTTGGATCTCCGCTTGGTATTAAGCTTGTTTTGAAGAAAGAGACCGGGGGACAAGAAATTACTCAAAATTCTTACCACCTACCTAAAGGCGTTTATCACCTCATTATTTTAATATGATCATCTATTTGTTTTCTTTAATAAATGGCAATCATAAATCGTAATTGGCGATTTGAATTTCACACCTCGATAATTTGTTTACCTTTTTCCTTTGACAGTTAAATACCGACACGCTCCAGAAAACACAAAACTTACCTGTATTATCCAACATATCGATCTTTGGTACGTAAACAGTAAATGATGATAATTTTAAACAGGGAAATTTAGGCACCAAAAAAATCGCCAGCAGCCGTTTTCAGGCACCAGTCGAGAAAAAAAATCGCAATTTGCGACATTGGCGACCGACAGCGCGATCCCTGCCGTTGAGCGGTCTAGGAGGAGTTGCGCTTACAAGATATATGGACAGACGGACAAGGTGATTCCTATATACCCCCCCTAAACTTTGTTTGTGAGGGGTAGATACCCCCGTAAAACTTTGTTTGCGGGTGGTATAATAAACTTACCTAAGAAGTTAAAATTACTTATTGTCCCCACCTGAGAACAACGATCATAACTTTGACAATTTTGAAATCGTCTTAAAAATAGAGTTATCAAAAAATTCAATTTTCCTTGAATTTTCAAAAGTGTTGAATAATTAGGCCGTCCGCTAATTACGGTTATTACTTTTCTGGGTATTTCTTGGACTTTAGATAATTGTAAATTTGTTGGTATTCACTGCCATCCATTGTTTTTATGATAAAAACATTTTGATAACGTTTGTATTATCTCTGGAGGACAGAATTTAATAAACCAACAGCTATGAAATATTGTCTGTGGGAGGACACCATTTCATAACTATTGCGGTAAATTCTGTCCACTTCAGGGTCAAAATTTCAAGGCAATGGACATTATTTAATATTATAATTCTGTGAAAAACTGTCCAGACGGACACCATTTCACAGGACACTATTTTGGCTTACACCTACAGGTAAAATTGTGCACATGCATCTTTGTGTGTTAGATAGTCATAGCCATAGATAGAAATAAGAGTGGTATTTAATGTTTAACTGGGAAGTGATAAATATTCAAGGGTGTTTCCAACAAGCTAGTTTACCTGATCGAGGGAAAGAAATCACCCATACATCATCAGGTCTTACTTCGAAATCCTCTATTTTATCCAATATGTTCTCTGTAAATTTGGGCAAAATTACACCTCGATACTGTATCAAATGTTTAATTTTCCTGCCTGTCGATAGTCGCAAATCTTCTATTCCTTTTTGTCTTCTTTTTATATGCGAGACTGCTATGCCAAAAAACAGCAATATACCCACAAAAAATGACCCATACACTGACCATAATAAATATTTCTTATTTACACCACTATCTGAGTGATCCCAAATATGTTTTGCCTTCCTTATAAATTGTCTTGATGGTTGGAACTGAATTTCCAATTTGACATTGCACAAGTTTGACCTTGATGATTTCAGAGTAAATATTGCCCGACAGTGTTTTACTCTTGTGGAATCTATAAGTCTAAAATTTGACAAAAATTTGTGATATCCTGATCTAATATATCTGTCTGCATTTTTAGATACAACGCGAAACATCTTGAAGATCTTCGCACTGTTATGAAACCATGAGGGACCGGCTGAACAAAGCTTGCCTCCACATTGAAGAGCGTAATTTGTCTAATAACCAAAGGAAAGCCTAACATGACAAGAGGGACGGCAAAATAGTGGGGGCATGAAAAAAAGGAATACTGCAGAAGGGGGTCAGTGTCTTTTACATTTCTGACAAAGAGGGTCACAATTTGTTCTACGGTTAAGGATGTACACATCTGAGAAGCCAAACATTTCTAGTATTAAACTTTTTTTCTTAACCTGATTTTTGGGTTTATATGACTAAGAAATTAATTTATGGAGAAAAAATCATGTGGTGGTGGTCTTCTTTTTTTGCTACGGTCATTTGAAATTACCACATTTTTTATGATCTTCCCATTTTTCATCAATTTTTGGGCTATTATCATGAAAAAAATCACAGTTCCACAATTAAACTTTTTTTCATACTTTCCCTAAAGATGTAGTGGACTAATCTGAATAAATTTAACTTAAAAACACTATAGGTAGGTGTTTATATAAGAAAGTTTTGTAAAATGTTGTTGTTTTTTCCGTCAAAATCACCATGCATTCAATTTAGTAAATTTGAGGTTTTTCTCATTTTTTATTTTAGAACAAAGAGCATATAATTTCAACTTCTTTCTTATAAATTATTGAAAAATACATTTAAAAGAATTTTAAAAAGAAAAAGTGGTGTGGGATGTACACATTTTTGGTAAAATCATTTCTTTGTATGCCTCACCCAGTTTTCTCAACATTTATCTGATGACACTGACCAGATTGGTTATAAAATTTGAAAATTGTATTACTGAAAAACAACTTATTGTAAATACATTTTTTTTTCACAGAGTTTAGTTGGTTATAATATTTTTTGAATTCATTAATATTTTTCACTTGTATCACAAGTTTTGGAAATGATTCCTGTATTCTGAAGATTAAATTACAAAAATGTTAGATTTTCTCATAGACAACATATTCGTTGAATTTGGCGGTCTAATTTTTCAACAAACAATCGGCATTCCAATGGGAACCAACTGTGCTCCTCTCCTCGCCGATCTGTTTCTGTACACATATGAAGCGGACTCCATTCAAGGGTTACTACGTGAAAACAAAAAGAAACTAGCCCAATCCTCTAATTTCACTTTTCGTTATATAGATGACGTGTTGTCGTTTAATAACGACAAATTCGAAGACTTTCTACATCTTATCTGCCCCCAGTGAGCTTGAAATTAAGGATACTACAGATACACCAAAGTCTGCTTCATATTTGGATTTGTTTCTTGAAATAGACTATGAGAGACATTTGAAGACAAAACTTTATGACAAACGTGAGGACTTCAACTTTTCTATTGTTAATTCCCTTCTTGAGTAGCAATATAATAGCATCGCCTACATATGGTGCCTACGTTTCTCAACTTATCCGATTTTCAAGGGCATGCGCGAGTTACCCTGACTTTCGACAAAAAGGATTACTGCTGTCACAAAAGCTTCTTAACCAGGGTTTTATCAGGAATAAGTTGGTGTCATCACTTAAAAAATTTTACGGTCGTCATCACGAATTGATTGACCATTACAGTGTTCCAATATCTAAGATCACGAATTGATTGACCATTACAGTGTTCCAAAGTTCAAAGTTCAAAGTTCTTTATGGGCCCCGGAGGGCATATAAATCACAAATTACAACTGAATTAAAACTGTATAACACAACAAAGGAATTAATGTTAAATAATAAGATATAATGTAGTAAAGAGTATAATAAAAATGATTCTGATTGTTTATACCTTTATTATGCCCAGCTGAACTCCAACATCACTCAAAGGGAGATAATTCCAATTGAATAATGCCGGTCTTCAACTGTGCTAGATATATGGAAATAATAAAATATACATACATATTATAGAACAAGAAATCAAGCTAAATGGGAACAATGGGTGACTCACTGGTTTCTCTTATCTTAAAATTTTCATAGACAATATCACTTATAAATAATACAAGTTCTTTGTCCTCATTTATCATGATAAAATTGAATTGTTCATTTAAGTCCAAATATTTATAGTTAGGGACTTTATTTTCCATGTATGTTTTAATCTTATTTAAATTGTGTGGAAAAAGTTTACACTCGAGGAGAAAATGTTTCTCATCCTCTATTTTGTTACATTTTTTACACAGTCTATTATCTCTTTGAATGTTTTTATATCTGCCTCTCTCTATTTCTAGAGTATGGGCACTTATTCTTAATCTAGTAAGAAATTTTCTTTTATCATTATTTAAAGCAACTCTTAAAGGATGAAAATGTATCTAATTTTGAGCTGCCAGTAATCTTTAGTTTCTAATATTTTTTAAAATGTAATTTGACAATTGATTTTATCTCTGATATATCAGGATTATTTATGTCAAAATTGAGGCCCTTAGAAATATTTAAGAGATTTGTAAACCATGAAGTTTTACCCATTAGTGTAATTTTTTACACTCAGTTAGTGCATTACTTAACAATGAGTCTGGTTTCATATCATTAAGTCTATTAAAGAACTTAAATAAGTTCAATATGATATCTAAGAATAGTGGGTATCGCCCAAGTTCACCCAATACAGCTTGATTTGAAGCATTTTTATGCACCCCAAATATGAAATATGAAATATCTAAGATCACGAATTTATTGACCATTACAGTGTTCCAATATCTAAGATCACGAATTGATTGACCATTACAGTGTTCCAATATCTAAGATGATGTTGGACCTGTTCCCAGTGTCGTAACCTTTCATGTGCCGCAACCGATTTGCGACTTCCCCCGGATTGACTTTGTTGAACTTCGTGACGGGTGCCGTATACCGAGCAGGAACTGCTTACCCTGCTTACGTGTTGTTCATTGTTTTTTGTTTTTTTTTTAGTTTTCTGTGTTTATTTGTTGTGCTTGTGGTTGTTCATTTGTCTTACCGGGTTTGTCTGTCCAATGGATTAGTTTTTTTTTTGTATTGCTCCTTAGGTATATTTGTCCTTTTTTTCAACGAGACTGAAACATCAGGAGTGAAAAGGAAAAAATGATGCCTGATACATTGTATATGCGGGTAACTGCACAGTAAAAGTGTACGAGCTATGATATGTACTGCCTAGGTGAAAAAATAAAAAAAATCATGGAATGTTATACCGGTGCTATTAAACGTGAAGAAAAATCGGATATGGATCGGTGTTACAACAGAAAGGCTACAGTGCCCATTACCCTGCTGAGCTGTATAATTAAACAAATTGAATGAAAATAAACATATATGATTTGGTTGATTGATTAAAACAATTATAATACATTACAATATATACTTACAATGAAAATTATGGCGTACATGAACAATTTTACAGCCTACTTTATATATATATATATATATATATATAATTTACTATGGGGTAGGGGAAGCAACTCCATTGTTTATGATTAAACAGTTCTTTCTTTGAAGAGATTTTTTACTAGTTTTGTAAGAACAGGAATAGCTATCTTATCTTAAGAAATTAATAATTAATAAAAAAATAAATTTGAGTTTTTCATCAAGGCATTTGAAAATAGGATATTTTTTCAGAGATCAAATTAAAACAATCAATTCTTATTTGTTTAAGTTTTTTACAATTTACCAAAAAATGTTCTTCGTCTTCCATATTTTCATGACATTATTTATAAACTTTTCAACGAATGTATCGACCTCTTTCAATTTCTAATTTATGGGATTTTATTCTTAGTTTTGTCAATATTTGTCTCTCAGTTTTATGGTAAATGTAACAAATGATTCTAATTTGAAAATATTTTTGGAATTTGAAGATGACGTTGGACCTGTTCCCACTGTCGTAACATTTCATGTACCTCCACCGATTTGTGACTCGGATTGACTTTGGTGAACTTGACGTATACGGAGCAGGAGCTGTTTACCCATCCGACCTATCCGGAGCACCTGAGTTTACTTTTGCCATGGTTTTTACAGGAGTTTGTGTTGTTCATTGTTTTTAGTTTTCAGTGTTTATTTTTTGTGCTTGTGGTTGTTCATTTGTCTTATTTTCCCTGGTTTGTCTGTCTAATGGATTGCGTTTTTTTGGGTTTGGTCAGTAGGTATATTTGTCCTCTTTTCTTTAAGTACACAGTTTATTTTTTGTGACAAACTTTTTCTCCCATCATCAAACAAATTATCCTTCCATTTTTTTTCTGAATTTTTTCTTTCAGAGACTGTTTTACTATTTTAACTGCAAATGGTTCTTCGAAATTGTTAATATTATTATATAATTCCAATACTGTGAGTACCATTTTAAACAGCTCATTTATTTCTTATTTTACAGTATATACTATAGTAATTAGAGTTGTACTGAAGCAATATATCGGTGTACAATGGAAGTTAACCAGTTCACTCACAAACTTAACATAAAGTCCTTCCAGTTCACTCACATACTGAATAAAGCCCAAAGGACTTTATATTAAGGTTGTAGGTGACATGGTTGAGTTTATTCACCGATACGATAAATTGCGAAAAAACCTCTTATTACTTATAATTCCATAATAATTACACATTTCGACAAAATTAGAAACAAATGAGCGGTTTTAAATGGTACTCTTTTACTGGCTCACATATTTTTACGCTGAATGTCATTTATCGGAAAATAACAGATCCCAGACGTCACGCTGTCGACCAATCAAAATAAAAAATACAAACAGTATCGGAATTATATATACATATACTGAAAATTTAAATATTCAAAAATTGGTTTTACTGATACATTCCAACCTAGTCCGAGATTGCTCTGACGTCTGACGGCCTTTTTGTGACATGCTAGGGCACTGGGACGTCAGTGCGCACTCCGTATATTGAAAACATGGAAATTGCCGACCCGTACTTGGGGCGCAGTTTTTAGATGAGAAATCGTAATATATCAATAGTCTAAAATCGTAATATATCAAATTTTAAATAGATAAATCATACACCAATCGATTCTTTATTCATTTTTCTCTACGAATATGTACATTTTATTCACCAAAAATCTCCCTGTACCACAAACAAAAGTTTTATTCCCTTCAACCACCATTTTCATCATTTCACTTTCACTTTGAATATGATATTGCGACCTCGCGTTATTTCGTTACGCAACTTGGAATCACGGTAGCTAATTTATGCAAATAGATTGGCATGCATCGACTTCATTTGCATACCACTGAAAACATCGAGTGTTATAAGGGACTTCCGATTATAATATATATATGGGTTACCGGGGTCATATGAATAAATTTGCTACACAAAAAATGAAATAACGCAGTCACGTAACAAATTGTTCAAAGTAAAAGTGAAATGATAAAAATGGTGGCTTTCATTTGTGGTACAGGGAGATTGATTTATGAATTATCTACTTAAAATTTGATACATTACGATTTCGAGTCTAAAAACTGCCGACCCAAGTCCGGGTCGGCAATTTTCATGTTTGATCTGACGTCCCACGGCCCTAGCATGTCACCAAAAAAAAAGCCGTCAGGCGTCAGAGCAATCTCGGACTAATGATTCTTTATTAAATTATTCACTATTTATATAAACACTAAACACATCACAAATTAATGAATTATACTTTATTTTCACTAAATGATACCAATATTTGATCATCTTTATTGAAACATCATATAATACAGTGGCGGATTTAGCGGGGGGGCACAGGGGGCACGTGCCCCCCCCCCCCCCCAGTTGAGGTCACCAAAAAAAAAAAAAATTATACGTAAAATTACAAGATACAAAGCTTCATAATTACGAAATGCAAATTTTAAGAAAGTGACCATAACACGTTATCTATTGTAATGGTTGATTGCCACCTAGTTGTGAAAATTAACATGTATGTAACTTTTTACAAATCTGATAATAAAGATAAGAGTTAATGAGATGGAAATGTATCACAGTGATGAAAGTAAAATTAATTTTCCGTCAGTGCCCCTTGAAGATTTGCAAGTGTTTAATTGAACATGTCCCTTCTGATACAATGGCTTACTTATTGATTCATTGTTTTCTGACGTGTATTGTTTTAAATACAAACAAAAGATTATTAAAAGATGTCTATCTGTTTTTTTTAAATTAATATATTTGAAATTCATTGGTAAGTTAAAATATCTGGACTTTTTTAATTTAAGTGTGTTGTTAGTACAAATTGGCATTTACAATATCTGATAAATCTACCATGATTTGTTTAAACTGTTCCGACATATAAGAGGTACATCAACATTTTTTTTATAATATTTATATCAGTGAGACTTCTGAAATATAAATTTAAAACTTTTAATTTAATAAATTGTCATTTATTTTATTTAAAACTTGAAGATATTATTAATTGTCAAAAAATTTCTTCTTTGAGTTGATTGTTTTTTAGCACCTCGTTGGCCGTGTAAAAGAACAAAAGTTTGAGATCCATTTTGAAATTTGATACATGTAACGTCAGAGAATACAAACTGCACTGGCTATCGAAAATGCAGCCACTTTAATCATTATATTTTAAACTTTAAAACTGCCATCTTTCAGTGATTTTGCATGACATTTTTGACGAAACAAAATTATTAATTATTGAAAGTCTTATTACTTAATTTGGGTTCCCTTTTCAATTCGCTCATGGTACGTTTTTCAATCAGGTATAAGTTGATGTCATCACTTAGGAAATTTTACGGTCTTCATCACGAATATCGAAGATGATGTTGGACCTGTTCCCACTGTGGTAACATTTCACGCACCTCCACCGATTTGTGACTACCACCGGATGGCGGATTGACTTTGTTGAACTTCATGTCATATAAGGAGCAAGAACCTGCTTACCCTTCCGGAGCAACTGAGTTCACTTCTGCTTTTTATAGGAATTTGTGTTGTTCATTGTTTTGTAGTTTTCAATGTTTATTTGTTGTGCTTGTGGTTGTTCATTTTCCCTCCCTGGCTTGTCGGTCTAGCTATGATGGATTGCGTTTTTTGGTTTGCTCCTTTCGTGTATTTATCTTCTTTCTTACAATAACTAATTATGCACAGTGACCACGGAGGGCCAGATAATGATATTTAGTTCTACAACCTGACAACAGCAGTAAAAATATAATAATTGCTTTCAATTTTCCGGCAGATACATAAGCTTCTGTAACGTTAACCAAAAAGATGTGATGCTGTACACCCCCCCTTTCAACAATAAAGGTCGTAAAATCTTCATTATCCCCCCCCCCTCAAAAAGGGGCAGATAATTATTCAAAATTGTGCCCCCCCACTCGTCGCTCCTCTGGATCCGCCCCTGTAATATAGGGTACGTTCGAAGCTCTTCTCTTCATGCATCATCTAAGGATTTTGCTCTGACACCAAGTACAAAACAAAACTTCGTATGCACTTTTTCAATTTGTAATTTATTAATCTGGTTATTTAAGAAATCATCAAAATTTATTTTGGGAAAAATCAACCCAGATTACAAAGCCATTTGGGTCACGCTTTTTGCAGCCCATGAAATAAATTTTTGCCGCCCCTCCTGGAGATAAATAATGACTGGCCCCTAAATAGTGAAACGATACTTTTGCTGTTTAAGGAGCAAGGATTTTATTACTTTTTTGGGGGGTGGGCGACTGAGTATGAATTTTTTTATCGGAATGCAGGTGCACAACATTTTTTCAAGATAACCTTTTTTATACCCCCCGCAAACAAAGTTTGGGGGGGTATATAGGAATCACCTTGTCCGTCCGTCTGTCTGTCTGTCCGTCTGTCCGTCTGTCCGTCTGTCCATATATCTTGTAAGCGCAACTCCTCCTAGACCGCTCAATGGATTTCAACGAAACTTTACAGAAAGGAAGTACATCATCCAGAGATGTGCATGAAGAAAAATCTTTGCTTTCCGATTTCACACAAGGGAGATAATTGGACTTCTATTTTTTTTGGCTTATACATTATATATGAACCTCCTAAGCGCAACTCCTCCTAGACCACTCAATGGATTTCAACGAAACTTTACAGAAAGGAAGTACATCATCCAAAGATGTGCATGAAGAAAAATGTTTGCTTTCCGATATCACACAAGGGAGATAATTGGACTTCTATTTTTTTTGGCTTATACATTATGTATGAACCTCGTAAGCGCAACTCCTCCTAGACCGCTCAATGGATTTCAACGAAACTTTACAGAAAGGAAGTACATCATCCAGAGATGTGCATGAAGAAAAATCTTTGCTTTCCGATTTCACACAAGGGAGATAATTGGACTTCTATTTTTTTTTGGCTTATACATTATATATGAACCTCGTAAGCGCAACTCCTCCTAGACCACTCAATGGATTTCAACGAAACTTTACTGAAAGAAAGTACATCATCCAAAGATGTGCATGAAGAAAAATCTTTGCTTTCCGATATCACACAAGGGAGGTAATTGGACTTCAAAGCGGGGGGGTATCCTTTGTGAGCTTTGCTCACAGTACATCTAGTTTAATTCAATCCTGCCTTTTTCAACATCGACGTGCAAATGATTGTCTTACTGTGTACGTATATAATTAGGCGATATTTTAAAATTTCCTACGGCACACTTGCAACTCTGACATCAGATTTCACTCCATTTGTCAAGCTAGAAAATATTAAGTACAATATTTATCCGCATTGTTTTTCAAAGTTTGAATTCACTTCAGTAATTTGAATAACTTTTGACCAGCCAAAACTATGAGGAATATAGACGACACATATTCGTCATCGATACTAAACTTTTTAAAGAGAAAAATGTTCTTACAGAATTTTCTTACTAAAGTACGTCTTAGTAGAAAATAAATGTAATGCATGGCATGTCTCACGAATTATACTGCCGATTTGTATTGAACTGTATGAACCCTTTAAGGGAGTTTTATTTCTTACTTTTTTTCGTTTAATAAATCTACAGTATCCGATCAACAGCAGCATAAGAGCCTTTGCTAGTTTTACAGTTAAAACGAGCACATTCTGACCCTGCTATTTAAATTATGTATTGTCTAACCAATATTTGCAGTTACATTGTTGGTTACTGATTATTTATAATACAATAATGTATGTGTTATACACCAGAGTGTTAGGACAGATAAGGATGGGTACATGAAAACCGGTTTACTGTGACTCCACCTCAGTTCTGTGTCTGTACCAAGTCAGACTATTCCGACTCTCTGTTGTGTTGATATTTGTGTTTTGTGCTCTTTTATGTTATTTTTTGTCCGAAGTTCTGTTTGGTTGTATTGATTAATTGATATGTCCTTGTTGACCTTTCCCGCTATCTATTTCGTTGTTTTTGTAAAACACCGAAGTTTTGATACTGGACCGAATCGGCAAATGTTCGAGTTTTTACTATTGAGTGCGCTTTGACGGTCACATGCACCCGCTGAGCCAGTTCTGCTGTCTAATCCTTTCAGGTTCTTTTTCTGAATAAAATACGGTTAAATTAAATTACAGATTAACGTTGTTTGACGTTATAAAAACCTCGGACTAACATGAACCCAATATTTTGAGATGTGACCCGACCCTTCTGTGCAACCAGATAACCAGGGAGCACTCTGACATGAACAAATACAACAAAGAAACAGGGAAAACTGAAAACTATTTACAACATGAACCCTGGTGCTCATAAAGGCCTTGATATTGGTGACACTCTCCGTGTGGTCCGGTTTTGGTCGCAAGTGATACTGGTTAATTATTCGTGATGGCGACTAAAATTTTCGTACTGATGACAACAATATATTCCTGGCAAAACCTTTTAGTTTGCTCATGTATAGTTGAAGGTTGTGGAACTACTTCCACTGTAGTCTGTTTGACCTCTATAAAATCTTCAAAAATAATTAATGAAGAATTCAATTTTCAAATTAAAAAAAAAATTCTGTTAAATTCTATTGGATATGCGAACTTCAACACTTATTTTCCGAATTTTGGGTCTATTATTACAAGTTGATATATGGGTTTTCCATAATCGACATAGGCTTCCCACGTCATTTCCTTCAAGAGAACATACAATGCCTTGAATTATTCGGTGGATTGTTTGAACTTGTGAACAGAATCTGTAAATAAGTAAAAAAAGATATTGAATCAATATCAAAGAACTAAACAAATCAGTAATTTTTCTACATATAAATTAGAGCCGAAAATCGGCTGTTTCCCCGAAATTTCCCAAAATCTTGCTTCCAAAATTCTCCGATATGACAGGCAGAGTTCGTCGTAAATACTACGATTAAATACCCATTGAGAGCCTCAAGTCAATCGGAACATCCCCGTCTTTTACTTAACCATGTAAAGAAAGGTTAATGTTGTTCCTATTGTCCGAAGGTACGGATAATCCCTAAAACGCTTTAATTTGATACTTCATGACAATTATCGAATCACTGTCCCACATCTCGGCAACTGATTTCTCGATAAAAAAAAACTACTGAGATTATTACAATTCAGCACATTTCAAATTACGATGTATCAAAAAAGTCGACATAGTTCATACTTTTAGAAACGAAACTGTTTTATATTCAGCAAGTCACATTTGTTTGTGGTACTGTCATACTTTACGACAAAATCAACAAATTCCATTCAATCGGTTCTTGTAAAATATTTGAGGCATTTAAGCAGTGAAAAAATAATAATTATAATTATGAATTGGAAACAAAATGTATAGGTATATTTTTTTACTTTCATTTTAATGAAATATTTGAGATGTTCATAAAAAACGACTTTCAGTTAAAAAAAAAGACACATAGTACCTCCTCCGTATAACTCAAAACATGAGAAATCAGTCATCATAGAAGATTTTAAAGAAAATTTGTCATTTGAATAAAACATCAGACACTGATAAAGACAAACTTGTGGACATATTTAAGGGACAGAGAAACAGAAAACTTGTGCTGTGAAAGTGAAATAAAACTGTTTTACAAATTTCCCAATTTGTTAATTAAATCGATAGTTTTTCCCAAATGGAAAGGCACACGCACCTTTGAAACAAAGTTGAAAAATCACTGCAAATAACAGAGTCTGTTGTTGCTCAGGGCATTTCAAAATGGTTGCAACAGCTGTATTACATGAAGAGTCAGACTTGCCAAACGAACAAAGTCTGTGACAATTTATTTTAAACCTGTAACTTCTCAATCCACTTATTACAAAGTATGCAACAAAGAATTAGTTAAGTTTCATTTGACTGAATTTCCTATTTCTGCATCATTGAAGCGGTATTGATTCTCATTTCCAAACCCAACAAATACTAGTAACAGAACGGTTTCTAACATCAAACAACAAATAATCGATCATAAAACCTTCCAGTTCCTAGATATTGTTGTTTCTCATCCCAATTTTGTACTCTTTGCTGTCGTCACTGAATAGCCTTATTTCTGTAGTAAAAAGTAGATAATGCAAAAACCACGGCGAACATTGCTGCCAAGCTACAACCAGTAATCAAACCCAAAATTAAATCTGCGTGTCTTTCCTCCACAATATCTGGATGTGTATAATAGCTTTCTGAAAATAAAAGGAACAAATAAATTATACAATACATTTATTTTCCCAAAATATTGTTGACATTTCTTGTTTTGTATACTTTTCGGAAGGAAAAAAATTTAACTGGGGTTTGTATTTATTTCTTATCATCTTAAAAAATCATTTCTGTCTCTTAACTATAACATTCCATGTGTCCTTTGTATCTATATATATAATAATATGTTATTCATTTCATATTTCTTACCAGAGGAAATTACAAATTTCGAATCCTATTTTGATCAATTGTTTTCCATTAGACTTTTGAAGAAGTTAAATCTTGTTTATCAACAATCTATATCACATCTTTTCCAAAATAAAAAGAATTCTTTAAGGATAAGCCTTTTTCTTCTTTATTTTGTTTATGTATTAAAACTTAGAACTTCGTCGTATGTGTAACATACTGCCGATATGTTTAAAACAATAAATCATTGCGTTGTTCAAAGACCACTTACCTATTGTGTCATTCAGACAATGTGAAGAATGTAACCAGGTAAAGATGAACAGCATAAATAAATTCCATTTTCCAACTGTTTTCATTTCTATTCTGTAATCGAATAAACCTCTGAAAAAAGACACCACCATGTCATATATGTTTTTCTAAAGGCAAAAGGTCTGGGTACCGCGTAAAAATTACCAAACAAAACAAGATGCTTTATTTTCATAATTAACGCCAGAAAACCACAAATGAAATCACCAATCATTATGCAGCCTTCTGTGGCGTTGGAATTTACGAGAACAAAAATTACTCAAGTATGATTTGATAACAGCATTTTTTTTAAATACTTCAAAATTAATTTTGATAGTGACAAATCATAATGCTATTTCAAATACTCATGACAGGTTCAAAAGGATCTATTTTTGAAAAGGAAGTCAGCAATATATCAAAATTTTTGTCCAGTCACTATCCTCCCGGGATAAGTAGGTCTATAAAATCATGTACAATCAGTACAAACTATGTACTGTACAGCTCTTGTTTTCCTGCCAACATATCCAATAAATATCCTGATATGCTCTGTGACTGTGTACGTAGATGTTTGTTTTGTTTGATATTGTCACAGTAAGATTAGTTGCAGAAGAATATGAGTCGTACATTCGAGCTTTCGAGCAAAAAACAAAAATTACTCAATTAAGTATATTATTTTTGAAAAATAAACAAATAAAGAGATGAGAAGATTTCATTTAGTACAGTTGACTTCATGTGATGAAGTCAAGAGTAGAAAAGAGTTGAATATGTCAACCCTTACCGACGTGAAATATGATTCTAAATGAAGATTCTAAACTAAAATTACACATCCAGTTGGTTTTTATATTATTTTCCTTTATTGTGATTATTATTTGTTAAAAACAGCCTCTGTAGCCTATAGTCGAAACGCTAGTGCTTTCATTTTGTTCGGTCTTTAGTTTTGATTCAGTTTTGGGATTGTTATAATTTATTTCTTTGGATTTCTGCCTTTCTTATCGAAACATCTCCCTCGAGTAAAATTTGTTATATAATACTGTGACACTGGTATCAATATTTACAATGCCTAACTGTTAGTATATTTTTATGTTGTTTTCTCTATTTTGATTGTAATGTCAGTTACCGGGGTCAGTTATATACACTTTGCCCCTTGAGGCCAATGTCAATGAGGTTACCTCTTGTGGAAATAAAATATATTCTATTCTATTATATTTATTTATTCATTTATTTATATATATACTATTAACAAAAACACTTGACAGCGTGTATATGCATTCTCTACTCTAGTGATATTGTTAGCTTGGTGTTGACTCTTCCCTTCTGCAGTATTGATTATTAAATTTAAATGTTTTGTATTGTTCACCAATTAACCAAATCAGGATGAAAAGGGAATGAATGGTTATGAATGAGAGTGATGTATGAGAGTTTAAACAGTATATTTTATATACACTGATTTATGCCCTCACGGGCTCATGATTGAAAATAAAATTTACTTTACTTTACTTTACTTATTCTATTCTATTCTATGGACTTTCTCCATATTTCTTATCGCTTCAATATTCTTTTGCCAATATTCAGACCATTGCCTGATTCACTGCATCCAGCAGGACAAGGGTCATTTACCCGGGGTCATTTACCCTCGGCCTCGGTAGGCTGTTCTGTATACAGGAAAATTTCGTATCGATTTCCTTACTGTCCACATGATTATTTAAGCGCTGTTAAGGCCTGAATTATATTTTTAGTACAAAAAACCCATAGATCCATCCAAAGTGTGTTTGCTTGTACAAAATACTGTAAAATCACTTATAACACGTACAACCAAACTTTCTGCCAAAAAAGCGTGCAACTGATCCTGAAGGTAAACAAAATTGTGCGCACGATGACGCTACATGACGTAATGGGCACTTGCCACATTTGCGACGTCCACGGCGCGTACGTGTATACGTACTGTCTGTCCCACATTTATGAAAGGCCGTTTATGTCAAAAACGATATAAAATAACGCGTTAAAATTTTAACGCGATAAAACCACATTTAGCGCGTTAAAAATAAGAACATTGAAAAGAAATTGAAAAATGCTATAAATTTTATCGCGTCATTCACTAACGGCTTAAATAAATTTTATATCGTAAATTTTAAGTCGCAAATTCTGATGCAGACTAGCCATTGATGTCTTTAAGAAGAATATCAACGCGTTAAGACATATTTTTAACGCGTTAAAACACCTATTTATCGCGTTAAAAAAAAAAATTAGTAAAATATAAACTTTTAGTCTAGAACATCAGAGATAATACTTTAATTGATTTCATTTTTCGTTTTTGGACGAGTTATTAGTTATTTAGAGACGTTTTGGAGGACTTATATGTAGTATTCAGTTTGGAAGTTATGAGATAATATACATATGACACTTGTTTATTTTATTATTGTTATAATTTTGAATTTCAGGTAGATTTGTTGAAGGGAAAACTAGATTATAAAACCGTTAGATCAAATTGATAGTTTACAGGAACAGTTATTCAAGGGTTGAGAGAACTAAAATGTTTTTAACATACAAAGACAGCAACCTTATAACAACTTTTTTTATACTGCATATTTTGCATATTGTGTCGAGGCAGTTAAGAGAAAAGTTTTCCAGTTCTTGGTGTGTATATTCACGTATTTAAAAGGATGACGAGTGTATGGATATCCCCTTTTTCTGTATCGAATAATAAACTCCAAGTGTTTTTAAACTTGTGTGTTTTTTCTCTTACTTCATACGAATGATATACGTGGACGTGGAAGCGATCTGATATTCTGCCAGCAATGAAATTATTCAAATAAAATCCTGATGTAATAAACAAATAGCAATATGTAAGCAAGCAAACCACGGATTATCAGCGTTACGCGATGTATCCCCCCCCCCCTATACAAACACACAACTTTATTACTTAATCAAATGGGGAAGAATAATTAACATTAATGTCATACATTAATTACAAATGATTAAAATGATGCAATGTTTTATCGCGTATTTTAACGCATTAAAAGATATTTTAACGCGATAAAAGGTGGTTTATCGCGTTAAAAGGTGTTTTATCGCGTTAAAATATATTTTAACGCGATAAAAGATGTTTTAACGCGATAAAAGATGTTTTAATGCGTAAAAATATATTTTATCGCGTTAAAAAAATCAATTTTAACGCGATAAAAGATGTTTTAAACGCGTTAAAATATATTTTATGGGGTTAAAAGATATTTTAACGCGATAAAAGGTTGTTTTATTGCGTTAAAATATATTTTAACGCGTTAAAAGGTGTTTTATCGCGTTAAAATATATTTTAACGCGTTAAAAGATATTTTAACGTGATAAAAGATGTTTTAACGCCTTAAAAGATATTTTTAAAAACATATATATAGCTTTCAAACAATCTTTACATAATTTAAAAGCTCTGTCTATCAAGAGGTCATACGTGTTGTTTCATATGCAGGGCCGTAAATTACCACTTGTTTAAAAGGAGGCAGTAAATAAGGCGGGACATGGAACATAGACATATACAATAATAATAATAATTGGTATAAATGTTGAGGAAATAAATGTAAATTTTTTAGCTGAACACTTGTTTTTTTTTCTTCTAGTCTAGAGTCCGCTAAAATGTGTTTTATCGCGTTAAAAATATTTTAACGCGATAAAATATCAGATAGAATATAAAAGGTGTTTTATCGCGTTAAAATATATTTTAACGCCTTAAAAGGTGTTTTATCGCGTTAAAATCAATTTTAACGCGATAAAAGGTGTTTTATCGCGTTAAAATATATTTTAACGCGATAAAAGATGTTTCAACGCGTTAAAATATATTTTATCGCGTTAAAAGATATTTTTAAAAACATATATATAGCCTTCAAACAATCTTTACATAATTTAAAAGCTCTGTCTATCAAGAGGTCATACGTGTTGTTTCATATACAGGGCCGTAAATTACGACTTGTTTAAAAGGAGGCAGTAAATAAGGCGGGATATGGAACATAGACATATACAATCATAATATTAATGGTATAAATGTTGAGGAAATAAAATAAATACCATATACAATATATGATACATGGATATATATACATGTTAGAATAAATGTGATGATTAGTGAAGTAAGAGGGAAAATAGGATGGAAAAAGTGGGTGGTTAATTGAGAGAATCCATTTTATCATTTATCACTCTAATGAACTTGCACAGTTTTTTTAGTTTGGATTGCTTTGTTTTATTCATAAGTACGGAAGCGTATAGGTATCTTTTTTTGTTGTTGTTGCTATTGACTTGTTGCGTTATATCATACTTATCGATATATTTTATGTCGACTTGTGTGGCGATACCGCAATAAGTTATGAAAAATATTGCGAAATATTGTGTTATATCAAAACAATGCGATATAAAAAATATTGACTTGAAGTAGATGCCAATATATTTATGTCGATACAAATTATAATCGAATTTAATTATATCGATTAAAAATCACAATCAATTTATCAAATATATTTATCTCAATATTTCGAGAACAATACCGCTATATGTTTCTTATATTACGATATATCGATATACTAGAAAATGATTTGTTGCGTTATTTCGACATATATCGATTTTAATATTATACAATTATCACCCTTGTTGGTGTGTGACCCGACGGTTTTTCTCCCAGAGGAAAGTAAGGTCACCCGAGGGCTTGCCCGAGGGTGACCTTAATTTCCGAGGGGAGACAAACCGTTGGGCCACACACCAACAAGGGTGATAACTGTTATATTATATAGAATATTCAACTTTTGACAGCACTCGAAATTTTCCGTTTAGGGGACGACCATTTGATATTCTGGTGGGGGCCAGGAGGATGTATTGCAAATAAATAACTCGGCAGGTCTTTTAAACCATTTTATAAATGCATGTTTTAACCCTTTCCAGGCGTATGATGCCTCAATGCATCATGGTCCTTTCCAGCCATTTGTATGCCCCTAATCTTCTCCACTGATATCTGGATACACTTTTTAGCTCACCTGGCCTAAAAGGCCGTGTGAGCTTTTCTCATAACTTGGCGTCCGTCGTCGTCTGTCGTCTGTCGTCGTCGTTAACAATTTTTCAAACATCTTCTCCTCTGAAACTACTGAATGGATTTGGATAAAACTTACCATGATTGTTCCTTAGGGTATCCTGCACAAAGTTTATTCTTCGATTTTTTGATCCGTCGAAAAACATGGCCACTGTTACTAAAAATAGAACATAGGGGTCAAACAACAGTTTTTCGCAAGTATCTCAAAAATCATTAGGTTACGGCAAATTCTGGCAGGTTGAAAGTGTTCAGCATGATGAGAGCTACCTCTGCGCTTATTTTCGTGAAAATCTGTCAACTGATGTTAGAGTTATTGCCCTTTTTTGACATTTTTGGCTTTTTTATGTTATTATTTCAAAAATCTTCTCCTCTGAAACTACTGAATGGATTTGGATAAAACTTTGCATGATTGTTCCTTAGGGTATCCTGCACAAAGTTTATGCTTCGATTTTTGATCCGTCGAAAAACATGGCCACTGTTACTAAAAATAGAACATAGGGATCAAGCAACAGTTTTTCGTAAATATCTTAAAAATCATTATGTTACGGCAAATTCTGGCAGGTTGAATGTGTTCAGCATGATGAGAGCTACCTGTGTGCTGATTTTCGTGAAAATCTGTCAACTGATGTTAGAGTTATTGCCCTTTTTTTACATTTTTGGCTTTTTTTATGTTATTATTTCAAAAATCTTCTTCTCTGAAACTACTATTCAAAATCAAATGAAACTTGGTAAGATTGTTCCTTAGGGTATCCTGCAAAACGTTAATGCTTGGATTTTTGATTGGTCGAAAAACATGTCCGCCCTAAAAATAGAACATAGTGGTCAAAATGCTGTTTTTTGCTATTTTTTTCCTGAATTATAGAAATAAAATGAAGATGAAAGCTACTTTCAAGGTAAACATGGTATCCCGAGTTGAATGGTGATGATGAAAGTTTTTTTTGGATGGCCATTTTTAAAATGGCTGCCATTTTCCCGCCATTTTTTACACTTGCTCGAATTTCAACAATATTTGGTTTTTAAAGTAAACATGGTATCCTTAGTGAATGGTGATGATGAGAATGTTGTATAACAATGATTAAACTTCATAATATGTGAGCTTTTAATTGCCATCACTTGGTGTCCGTCATCATCGTTAACAAATTTTCAAACATCTTCTCCTCTGAAAGTACTAGGGGGATTTGGATGAAACTTAGCATGATTGTTCCTGCAATATGTCCTTTTCAAGTACAATAAAAAGCCTTAACCCACAATTTTTACATAACTTCCTTCAAACATTTTAAAAACGAAGACAACATATAGACCAAAAGATTTATACTTGTATTTGAAGATGAATTAAAGCTTGTATTATTGTGAATCATCAGATTGACCATGACTGTATCTTAATCAAGTGTAGGGAGAACTCCTGCCAATTTCTTTCCAGAGGTTCTTGAAAGGCTTTTAAAGGTATTTTCAGCATTTTTCATGACCTTTAATACTCAGTTTAATTTACAACAAACATTAATATATTAATTTAGTTTATAGTGCATTGTTTGCCACGTGAGCGATTCAGGCTCTTGAGAGCCTCTTGTTTGGTCTTGATTGCAAGACAAACATTATAGCTACAGAAGCAGTAACATTTGGGACCCAAATTCACATGTATCAATCAACAGTACCATGCAGAATGGCCTTGGTGCCATCATTTGTCACAAAGGGTGAATTAAGTGGAGGGTTGGGCTGCCTTTTGGGCCCCAAATGGAATATTGTGGTTTGGGAAAATTTTACTAATGAGCTGTACAGGAACAGCAAGGGTCATTTAATACCTCCAAAAAAAGCCCTCGGGTGACCTTACCTTCCTCTGGGAGACACTTGTTGGTGTGTGACCCAACGGTTTGTCTCCCCTCGGAAATTAAGGTCACCCTCGGGCAAGCCCTCGGGTGACCTTACTTTCCTCTGGGAGAAAAACCGTCGGGTCACACACCAACAAGGGTGATAATTGTATAATATTAAAATCGATATATGTCGAAATAACGCAACAAATCATTTTCTAGTATATCGATATATCGTAATATAAGAAACATATAGCGGTATTGTTCTCGAAATATTGAGATAAATATATTTGATAAATTGATTGTGATTTTTAATCGATATAATTAAATTCGATTATAATTTGTATCGACATAAATATATTGGCATCTACTTCAAGTCAATATTTTTTATATCGCATTGTTTTGATATAACACAATATTTCGCAATATTTTTCATAACTTATTGCGGTATCGCCACACAAGTCGACATAAAATATATCGATAAGTATGATATAACGCAACAAGTCAATAGCAACAACAACAAAAAAAGATACCTATACGCTTCCGTACATAAGTTTATTAAACTTTAAAATATTACAATTTTTTGTAAATTTTTTAGCAGAAAACTTTTTTTTTCTTCTTGTCTAGAGTCCGTTAAAATGTGTTTTATCGCGTTAAAAGATATTTTACGCGATAAAAGGTGTTTTATCGCGTTAAAATATATATTAACGCGATAAAAGATGTTTTAACGCGTTAAAATATATTTTATCGCGTTAAAAGATATTTTAACGCGATAAAAGGTGTTTATCGCGTTAAAATCAATTTTAACGCGTTAAAAGATGTTTTAACGCGATAAAAGATGTTTTAACGTGTTAAAAGATATTTTATCGCGTTAAAAGATATTTTAACGCGATAAAAGGTGTTTTATCGCGTTAAAAGGTGTTTTATCGCGTTAAAATCAATTTTAACGCGTTAAGCGATTATTTAACGCGATAAAAGGTCTTTTATCGCGTTAAAATATATTTTAACGCGATAAAAGATATTTTAACGCGTTAAAAGATATTTTTAAAAACATATATACAGCTTTCAAACAATCTTTACATAATTTAAAAGCTCTCTCTATCAAGTACGGAAGCGTATAGGTATCTTTTTCTGTTGTTGTTGCTATTGACTTGTTGCGTTATATCATACTTATCGATATATTTTATGTCGACTTTTGTGGCGATACCGCAATAAGTTATGAAAAATATTGCGAAATATTGTGTTATATCAAAACAATGCGATATAAAAAATATTGACTTGAAGTAGATGCCAATATATTTATGTCGATACAAATTATAATCGAATTTAATTATATCGATTAAAAATAAAAATCAATTTATCAAATATATTTATCTCAATATTTCGAGAACAATACCGCTATATGTTTTTTTATATTACGATATATCGATATACTAGAAAATGATTTGTTGCGTTATTTCGACATATATCGATTTTAATATTATACAATTATCCCCCTTGTTGGTGTGTGACCCGACGGTTTGTCTCCCAGAGGAAAGTAAGGTCACCCGAGGGCTTGCCCGAGGGTGACCTTAATTTCCGAGGGGAGACAAACCGTTGGGCCACACACCAACAAGGGTGATAACTGTTATATTATATCGAATATTCAACTTTTGACAGCACTCGAAATTTTCCGTTTAGGGGACGACCATTCGATATTCTGGTGGGGGCCAGGAGGATGTATTGCAAATAAATAACTCGGCAGGTCTTTTAAACCATTTTATAAATGCATGTTTTAACCCTTTCCAGGCGTATGATGCCTCAATGCATCATGGCCCTTTCCAGCCATTTGTATGCCCCTAATCCTCTCCACTGATATCTGGATACACTTTTTAGCTCACCTGGCCTAAAAGGCCATGTGAGCTTTTCTCATAATTTGGCGTCCGTCGTCGTCTGTCGTCTGTCGTCTGTCGTCGTCGTTAACAATTTTTCAAACATCTTCTCCTCTGAAACTACTGAATGGATTTGGATAAAACTTTGCATGATTGTTCCTTAGGGTATCCTGCACAAAGTTTATGCTTCGATTTTTGATCCGTCGAAAAACATGGCCACTGTTACTAAAAATAGAACATAGGGATCAAGCAACAGTTTTTCGCAAATATCTTAAAAATCATTATGTTACGGCAAATTCTGGCAGGTTGAATGTGTTCAGCATGATGAGAGCTACCTGTGTGCTGATTTTCGTGAAAATCTGTCAACTGATGTTAGAGTTATTGCCCTTTTTGACATTTTTGGCTTTTTTTATGTTATTATTTCAAAAATCTTCTTCTCTGAAACTACTATTGAAAATCAAATGAAACTTGGTAAGATTGTTCCTTAGGGTATCCTGCAAAAAGTTAATGCTTGGATTTTTGATTGGTCGAAAAACATGTCCGCCCTAAAAATAGAACATAGTGGTCAAAATGCTGTTTTTTGCTATTTTTTCCTGAATCATAGAAATAAAATGAAGATGAAAGCTACTTTCAGGGTAAACATGGTATCCCGAGTTGAATGGTGACGATGAAAGTTTGTTTTGGATGGCCATTTTTAAAATGGCTACCATTTTCCCGCCATTTTTTACACTTGCTCGAATTTCAACAATATTTGGTTTTTAAAGTAAACATGGTATCCTTAGTGAATGGTGATGATGAGAATGTTGTATAACAATGATTAAACTTCATAATATGTGAGCTTTTAATTGCCATCACTTGGTGTCCGTCATCATCATTAACAAATTTTCAAACATCGTCTCCTCTGAAAGTACTAGGGGATTTGGATGAAACTTAGCATGATTGTTCCTGCAATATGTCCTTTTCAAGTACAATAAAAAGCCTTAACCCACAATTTTTACATAACTTCCTTCAAACATTTTAAAAACGAAGACAACATATAGACCAAAAGATTTATACTTGTATTTGAAGATGAATTAAAGCTTGTATTATTGTGAATCAACAGATTGACCATGACTGTATCTTAATCAAGTGTAGGGAGAATTCCTGCCCATTTCTTTCCAGAGGTCCTTGAAAGGCTTTTAAAGGTATTTTCAGCATTTTACATGACCTTTAATACTCAGTTTAAATACATCAAACATTAATATATTAATTTAGTTTATAGTGCATTGTTTGCCAGGTGAGCGATTCAGGCTCTTGAGAGCCTCTTGTTTGGTCTTGATTGCAAGACAAACATTATAGCTACAGAAGCAGTAACATTTGGGACCCAAATTCACATGTATCAATCAACAGTACCATGCAGAATGGCCTTGGTGCCATCATTTGTCACAAAGGGTGAATTAAGGGGGAGGGTTGGGCTGCCTTTTGGGCCCCAAATGGAATATTGTGGTTTGGGAAAATTTTACTAATGAGCTGTACAGGAACAGCAAGGGTCATTTAATACCTCAAAAAAAAAGCCCTCGGGTGACCTTACTTTCCTCTGGGAGACACTTGTTGGTGTGTGGCCCAACGGTTTGTCTCCCCTCGGAAATTAAGGTCACCCTCGGGCAAGCCCTCGGGTGACCTTACTTTCCTCTGGGAGAAAAACCGTCGGGTCACACACCAACAAGGGTGACAATTGTATAATAATAAAATCGATATATGTCGAAATAACGCAACAAATCATTTTCTAGTATATCGATATATCGTATTATCGTATTTCCCTATGCCTATATCGACCTGCTGAGGCCTTCACAATTTCCCGTATTTCGGCACTGTGACGTCGTAAAGAGTTGACCCGACCCTAATATGAGCTGACCCGAATATATCAGCGACGTCATAATGTTTGACCCAACGTTGACCCGAATATATCAGGAAAACATCCGGTTATAAGCAGATGGCCATTGAAAAGTAAGAAATTCCATTAAGATTGCTCGTTAACAATACGATAAATTTATCATCAAGTTTTCTTCAAACAAATATTGTAAAACATAAGCCGCTCGACACAATATGCAGCTTTTTAGCTCGTTCGCTACGCTCACTCGCCGAAAAAGCTTCACATTGTGTCTCGCGGCTGATATATATGATAATATGTACATATAAGAAACATATAGCGGTATTGTTCTCGAAATATTGAGATAAATATATTTGATAAATTGATTGTGATTTTTAATCGATATAATTAAATTCGATTATAATTTGTATCGACATAAATATATTGGCATCTACTTCAAGTCAATATTTTTTATATCGCATTGTTTTGATATAACACAATATTTCGCAATATTTTTCATAACTTATTGCGGTATCGCCACACAAGTCGACATAAAATATATCGATAAGTATGATATAACGCAACAAGTCAATAGCAACAACAACAAAAAAAGATACCTATACGCTTCCGTAGATTATAATTTGTATCGACATAAATATATTGGCATCTACATCAAGTCAATATTTTTTATATCGCATTGTTTTGATATAACACAATATTTCGCAATATTTTTCATAACTTATTGCGGTATCGCCACACAAGTCGACATAAAATATATCGATAAGTATGATATAACGCAACAAGTCAATAGCAACAACAACAAAAAAAGATACCTATACGCTTCCGTAAGATGCCAATATATTTATGTCGATACAAATTATAATCGAATTTAATTATATCGATTAAAAATGACAATTAATTTATCAAATATATTTATCTCAATATTTCGAGAACAATACCGCTATATGTTTCTTATATTATGATATATCGATATACTAGAAAATGATTTGTTGCATTATTTCGACATATATTGATTTTAATATTATACAATTATCACCCTTGTTGGTGTGTGACCCAACGGTTTGTCTCCCAGAGGAAAGTAAGGTCACCCGATGGCTTTTTTGAGGTATTAAATGACCCTTGCTGTTCCTGTACAGCTCATTAGTAAAATTTTCCCAAACCACAATATTCCATTTGGGGCCCAAAAGGCAGCCCACCCTCCCTCTTAATTCACCCTTTGTGACAAATGATGGCACCAAGGGTATTCTGCATGGTACTGTTGATTCATATGTATGTGAATTTGGGTCCCAAATGTTACTGCTTCTGTAGCTATAATGTTTGTCTTGCAATCAAGACCAAAAAAGTGTATCCAGATATCAGTGGAGAGGATTAGGGGCATACAAATGGCTGGAAAGGGCCATGATGCATTGAGGCATCATACGCCTGGAAAGGGTTAAAACATGCATTTATAAAATGGTTTAAAAGACCTGCCGAGTTATTTATTTTCAATACATTGTAGGTGAGGTTATTTATTTCCAAACTACCACAGAACAAACCATTTATTTTTGTTATTATCAAGGCTGAGTTATTTATTTTCAAAATCCTCCTGGCCCCCACCAGAACATCAAATGGTCGTCCCCTAAACGGAAAATTTCGAGTGCTGTCGAAAGTTGAATATTCGATATAATATAACAGTTATCACCCTTGTTGGTGTGTGACCCGACGGTTTGTCTCCCCTCGGAAATTAAGGTCACCCTCGGGCAAGCCCTCGGGAGACCTTACTTTCCTCTGGGAGACAAACCGTCGGGTCACACACGAACAAGGGGGATAATTGTATAATATTAAAATCGATATATGTCGAAATAACGCAACAAATCATTTTCTGGTATATCGATATATCGTAATATAAGAAACATATAGCGGTAATGTTCTCGAAATATTGAGATAAATATATTTGATAAATTGATTGTCATTTTTAATCGATATAATTAAATTCGGCTATAATTTGTATCGACATAAATATATTGATAAATATATTTGATAAATTGATTGGCATTTTTAATCGATATAATTAAATTCGATTATAATTTGTATCGACATAAATATATTGGCATCTACTTCAAGTCAATATTTTTTTTATATCGCATTGTTTTGATATAACACAATATTTCGCAATATTTTTCATAACTTATTGCGGTATCGCCACACAAGTCGACATAAAATATATCGATAAGTATGATATAACGCAACAAGTCAATAGCAACAACAACAAAAAAAGATACCTATACGCTTCCGTATGCTTGCAATGTAGAGTTACGTCCCCATTTTAAAACGCAAACGTGATGCAGCAGTTGTTAATTAAATACTAGACATTTCTAGATGAAATTTTGGTTTCAATGAAATAAAAACAATACTTGCTCAAATAGTATTGTTGTAATATTATATAACAGGGTGCCTTTTTTATGTACATAGTAGGTATACATATTTCGAATAATAAATTCTTGTCAGTAATGTTTGAAGTAGAAAAAAAATAGATATGGGGAACTTCCATGTATGTACAATATACCAGCATACCACCAAAAGTAATGACAGTATCATAAACACACATCCAGGGTCATCATGAGGTCTTCAACATACATGTACATGTAAGGAACCCACACCCAGCAGATTTATATTCTTCAATGAAATAAACACAATAGTTGCTTATATAGAGGGCAATTTCATGATAAATTGACTGCCCTCGGGACAGATATTGCCTTCAACATTGATAATGCCCCCGCCTGCGGCTCGGGCATTATCAATGTTTCAGGCAATATCACTGTCCCTTGGGCAGTCAATATATCATGATAATGCCCTCTATATCAGCAACTATTGTATAAATAATGCTTTCAGAAAATTGATGGGTTTCAATGTAGTGCTAGTGGTATGTTTGTCAGAAATGAAGTAAGATGTTTCCAGGAAATGAGACGTAAATCTACCTATTGTGTATAAACGTAACCGATTGTTTGATAATAATTTTTACTGAGCACAATTATACCCAGAAAGGGTACAAACAATAATAAAACATCAAAAACAGAATCAAATCTTAACAATGAAGTCTTCAGTCCGCTTTCCTCAATAACAAAGACTTTTTGATGCAGGAACTATCGTAAAGCATACGATTTTCATCTGTTAATGGTATGATTAGTTTGGCTTTATTGACAATCAACTTGTTCTTACTATTCTTGGTAATGATTTATGGTATAATTCGTCTTTACTCAGAAAATGGTATAATGATTTGACTGGGGTGATCAAATTCAAATTTTATATTGTATTTATTGGCATTTAAATTCTTCATTTTTTCATCTTGTATATTATAAAACTATGTATTTGTCATATTTGTATATATCTATGGACTATCTATGTCTGAAATAAATGGTGATTATTTTCATTACTAAACTTAACCGTATTGTAATTGTTAAGAATAAATTATTAATTGGATACAAATCTATGGACTGTACACCGTCTTGCATGCACATGCCAAAAAAGTTTTAATGGTATGAAATGACAAAGACATTGGTATCTCCCACTGAATTAGATATTCTATACGTTGGTATATGGAAAGGCAATATTTTTCAGTCGAAAAAATGTTGAAACTCTGCACACACAAAAAAAGATACGCACCTAAAAATGTTCGACGCTCCAAATTTTTTCCGATATCCTCCCCAGGTTTTTCTTCAATAGCTTTTTTACACGGAGCTTTTAATCACAAATTGACTACTGAACGTTTCCCTAAACGTGATGATTTTATAAGACATAAATCAAGCAGTTTTACAATATGACACTAAGATTACTCTCCTTTCACTTTTCGTCCGCTTCGCATCCGCCATTTTCCTTAGCACTTACCAAATTAAGCGGTGCACATACTAATTAGATTGGACACCCTGCTTATGTTATGCCGAATTTAAGTTAGAAAATTATGCATGAAATAAGATGACACGCTTGAACCCCACTCCTCATGCACATCTTTTTTTTCACATCAATTTGTTAAAAAAAGAACCTTTTCTTTTATCTCTCAGTCATTGCCCGGAAGCCATTCACACGGATACAAATATTATGTTATAAAAATTGTTGTGAGGACTTTAGTTTATAATATTATAAAGAAAACGTATGAAATTAGCAAATATTGCGTAGAATTGATAGCTGTGTTACTGCCTTCTTCGCAAGGAGTGAAACAAGGGGATATCTATACCCCTTATGTATTCAGAGTCTTCATCAATGATCTACCATAATATCTTGAAAACATTCCAGATCCTGTTTTGCTTAATGCCAAGTCTCTCAGCTGCTTAGTGTATGCTGAAGATATAATCTCTTATTATCCACAACTGCCATGCAAAGCTTAATTGATACTTTGGCGGACATATTGTAGTGATTGATGTCTTAGGGACATTCAAACAAAACTAAAATGTTGGTTTTTAAGAAGGCAGGTAGATTTAATTTCAACTACATGTATAACGAATAGCTTTCTACTCATCTTATTTTATCCCATCACATAAAACACCCCAGCTAGCTAATAAATATTGCATAATTCTCTAACTTAATTTCGGCAAAACATAAGGCTTTCCATAAATTTGGTATATTTTTCAAAATTGGTAAGCCGAGTCATGTTTTTATTTCTTAACATGCTTAAGCTGTAATCCTCATTGATGGCTCTTTTAGAGAAAAACTCTAGAGCTTTCGAACAGTCGGTCGTCATCGGTAAAAAAAAATCAGAAAAAGCGGGGGATTGAAAAAAGCTTATCATTATAGCCAAGCTTTAAAAATTTGATGTAAAAAGTCAGAGTTTATATGTTGTATATGCCTACCTATGACTTTATGTTGTATATGCCTACCTATGACTTTATGTTGTGTATGCCTACCTATGACTTTATGTTGTATATGCCTACCTATGACTTTAACATTTTTTCACGATACGAACATATCGATATCGCAGAATTTATACGCGGTTGTCTTTTTTGGGATGAGGGGGAGGGGCAATGAAGGAATTCATGTGATTTTTAAAAAAGCAGGCATTTGAAAATTTGGCGGAAATGGGGTAGGAGCAAAATCGTTATGAAGAAAGCAGATTTTTTTTGTTAACAATTGCTAGAAAATTTAAAAAAAAACATAAAGAAAGAAACAAAGGCGGAGAAAAAAATATTTCTCCAGGTCTAATTAAAATTTCTTGGTGACCCTGTACAAATCATGATAACGTGAATCGAATTCATAAGTTTGTATACGAGGTTGAATAGTTTTTCATGCAAATTTTTACAAGTGCAACGCGCAAGTCAGTTTTGTTAAATTATTTTTCGTTTATTGCATGGTGAACGAAATATTCCCTTGTAGTTCCGTCGTGATGTACCTGCGGGTGAATACAGTGAATATCCGGGAATTGCATGACCTTGTCACGCTTGTGAATAGATTTCAGGTGAACCCAAACTTCCCGCTTTTCCAGGGTGTCATTTTCAAAAAGAATTTTGAAGTGCATGGTCATGGTTCTTCTTTTCCTAGTAAAGGTACACAAAAACACACACACAATCTACAGTGCAGAATGTTGATGAAATGTTGTGAGTGGGGGGTTTTGTTGAAGGGTACTACTTGACCGTAATTTTGGGGTATTTGACAATAATGATAAACCTATTTTTTTTAACAATCTCCATGTCGAAATCTATATCCAATAATTTGTAAAGACTATAATTTAGGGACGAGCGGTGCAACTGAAATCACAGGAATCGGAAGTTCTATCAATAAAATTCTGTAAATAATAAAGTCGACTTTTTATTATTTACAGAATTTTATTGATAAAAGAAGCTCTATTGATAGTCGACTTTATTATTTACAGAATTTTATTGATAGAACTTCCGATTCCTGTGCTGAAATTACAGACTTCGGAAAATGTAGAAAAGTCTTGTTGGTCATTTAGTTTTGTATTTTAAGCATGAAGATATTTGAGTTTCAATTGATATAAATAATTTTAAATAAATTATGACTGTTCCACAGGCACTTGTTTTATAAAAGGAAACAACCCCATAAACTAGTAGTGTGTGGGGTTGTTTTTTTTTTTATAAAACAAGTGCTGTGCCCTGTTCTAGTAAATTGTGCAGAAAATATTAAATTGGTCTAAACACCTATCAAGTTATACTGGAAGATATCAGCAAAATTATTTGGAGTATAGCCCCTTCCCCTCCCCCATCCAATGGCCCTTTTCGCCAAGGGCACTTGTCATGAAATCGTAGTTGGTCTCAATTCCTGTATTCAGTGAGTTTTCTCTTAGCTCTGTAGGTTTGTGAAGGTTATAAGGTAAAAGTGTTGTGCATCATTTGCTTTAATTCAAATTAAAACAAATTTTATTGTCTTTAAATGCAATTTGTTTTGAAGTAATGGATTTTTTTACAGCAGTTTTCTTTATTCTGTAGCGTTATTTTCTGTAATCGGCATTTTAAATTTGTTGGGCATTTTAAATAATTTTGTTCATTGTGGAACATAATATTCCCTATTTTAGGTATATTTGGATTGTCTCCCATTGTACCATTGTGTACAGAGTTATCTTTCTTTCAAGAAGGTCATAAACAGTGAACAAAGTAGTTTTTCTACAAAATATTTTTCTTCCTAACAATACACATCATTGATGTTCTTGATATATTTTCCCACATTTTTTTATGTCTGATTAAGGTATTCTCCATTTCATTATTTTCAGAAAAACAAGTAGTTTTTGCTGTTTTTGAAATAAACACTTGTCAGCACAGGAATTGTTTCAAAAAATACATCGATGTAAGGAAGACACGGAGGAGGGGGACATATATATTTTTGAAACAAGTGCCTGTGCTTGTCAGGTGGAAAGATGATTTGTGCCTGCATGTGAGACAACTCCAAATTCTGCAAATACTAGAGTAGGGACTATTTTCTATATTTTAGGTCATTACATTACAACTAAAATTTTATTATTCAAAGAAGCTGTCTGTAATATGCACATTTTAATTTCTATACTCAACAGTTGATGCTATTCAACTCTAACTTCCTTCACTAAAATTAAAAATAGTCAAGTTCTGCATAGTTTGTTGTAAACTTAATACTAAGACCAGTATATATGAAAAGGGAAGTAACTCATTTTATTTTATTTCATTATTTTACTTTCAACAACCCACATTTTACTATATTTTAACTTTCCAGTACCTAAATAGTGAATATAAATTCCAGTTATAATAACTGCTCATTTAAAATAAAATAAATTTGTGCAATGTGATTTCAGATACGTTCGTAATTCATAATTATATCAATCTTTTGGACTTGTATCATGGATAAAAACCAAAGGGGTTTAAAGTTACTTCCATAATGTGAAGATATATATGGAAAAGTTTCTGAACTATACATATACCCTCGTACTAAAACTTTAAGTTGCACCTATGATAAAATACAGAAAGAACTTTTATTCAGAGAACATATAACTGAGGCAATTTCTGATATCAAGATTTCATAATTTAGATAAGCTGTTTGAAATATGCATACTACATCTGTTATGTTATCTTAAACTTTCATTTCCCTCACTTCAGTAAAAATTGCAAGATGCAAATTATTTTTTTTTATTTTTTTAAAATGACCCATCTGCTTAAAAAAAGGGGAGTTAACTCAAAATTTTTAGATTTCATTTGAGTATTTTTAACAATCCCAATTTTACTTCCTGAGTGCCATAACAATTACAATTTAAAAATTCTCATTAAATAAAAATTTTTTGGAAAATTTGTGCAACCTGACTTCAAATCAAATTCCTGCAGTATGTGTTGAAATATTGGCCTTTGTTTTCTATGGTGGGAAAATGGGATGCCTTAAAAAGTTCAATGTAGCAATTATTTTGTAATAATTCATAGATCTTCATCTTATTTAGGATTTTTTTTTTTAAATTTGACGGCTAAGGAGAATTGCATGAACAAATAAGATTTTAAATGAATTTAATGAAAAATAAATTAGTATGATCATAGTTTTTTTTATCAAGATTTTTAGCTCACCTGACCCAAAGGGTCATGTGAGCTTTTCTCATCACTTGGCATCCGTCGCCCGTCATCGTCCGTCGTCCGTTAACTTTTACAAAAATCTCCTCTGAAACTACTGGGCCAAATTGAACCAATCTTGGCCAAAAGCATCATTAGGGTATCTAGTTTAAGAAATATATCCGATGACCCCGCCTGCCAACCAACATGGCTAAAAATAGAACATAGGGGTAAACTGCAGTTTTTGTCATATCTCAAAAACTAAAGCAATAAGAGCAAAACTGACATAGGGTAAAAATGTTCATTAGGTCAAGATCTACCTGTCATGAAATTTTCAGACGAATCGCTCAACCCTTTGTTGGGTTATTGCCCCTGAATTGTTAATTTTATGGAAATTTTGCAGTTTTAGGTTATTGTCTTGAATATTATAATAAAGACAAATTGTAAACAGCAAAAATGTTCAACAAAGTAAGATCTACAAAATAAGTCAACATGACCAAAATCATTGATTGACCCCTTATAGGAGTTTTTGCCCTTTAAAGACGGCATCCAGTGTAACTTTCCTTTAAAGATCTTTTCCTCTCAAACCACTGGACCAATTGGGACCAAACTTTGGTGGAATGGTCCTTGGGTGGCCGCCTTCCAAAATTATATCTGGCATCCCCAACTTCCAACCAAGATGGCTGTTGTTACTAAAAATAGAAAGGGGGGGTGACTTTCAAAAATCATCTTATATGAAACTAAAAGTCCAGTTGGAACCAAAGTTGGCAGTAATAGTTCTTAGGAGGTTCTCTTTCAGAAATATGTCCAGTGACCCGTACTGTTAACCAAGATTGCCGCCACAGCCAAACTTAGTTTAACATAGGGCCCTACGTGAAAATTCATTGAAAAATATTTCTTAAACCACTTGACTAATTGCAACCAGACTTGGCAGCAATGGTCCTTAGATGGTCCTCTTACAGAGGTGTGTCCAATGACCCGGACTGTCAACCAAGATGGCCACCACAACCGAACTTAGTTTAACATAGGGCCGTATAGGAAAATTCATTGAAAAATCTTCTTGTTTGAAACCACTTGACATATTGGAGCCAGACTTGGGAGCATTGGTCCTTAGGAGGTCCTCTTTCAGAAATGTGTCCGAATTCATGCACTGTGAACCAAGATGGCCGCACCAGCAGAACTTAGTCTAACATAGGACCCTATGGGAAATTCACTCAAAAATCTTCTTGTCTGAAACCACTAAGCCAATTAGAATTAGACTTGGCAGCAATGGTCCTTAGATGGTCCTCTTTCAGAATTTTGTGCAATGACACAGGCCGTCAACCAAGATGGCCGCCACAACCGAACTTAGTTTAACATAGGGCCCAATAGAAAAATTCATTGAAAAATCTTCTTGTCTGAAACCACTTGACATATTGGAGCCAGACTTTGCAGCATTGGTCCTTAGGACGTCCTTTTTCAGAAATGTGTCTGATTTCGTGGACTGTGAACCAAGATGGTCGCCACAGCAGAACTTAGTTTAACATAGGACCCTATGGGAAATTCACTCAAAAATCTTCTCGTCTGAAACCAGACTTAGCAGAAATGGTCCTTAGATGGTTCTCTTTTAGAAATGTATCCATTGACCTGGACTAAACCAAGATGACCGACACAGCTGAAATTAGTTTAACATAGAATCCTATAGAAAAACCAGCCAAATTGACTGCAACACTTAAATTTTTAGGTCTGCTCAAGGTGAAAAGTTAAATCCAGGTGAGCGATACAGGCTCTTGAGAGCCTCTAGTTAATTAAATGGATAGAAAATATTAAATATTAACCCATTTCCTATAAAGTATGAATGACCCCCTCCCCCCCCCCCCCCAAACTGTTCATGCCTAATAACTACAGTATATACCAAAATCATTAATTCCTACGATAAATAACTTTACCTGTTGCCCTGCATGTGGTTAGTTGCCTAAGGGTATATATACACCTGTTGTCCTGCATGGGATTAGTTGCCTAAGGCTTTTTACACCTGTTGCCCTGCATGGGGTTAGTTGCAGAAGGGTATATATACACCTGTTGCCCTGCATGGGCTTAGTTGCCTGAGGGTATATATACACCTGTTGTCCTGCATGGGGTTAGTTGTCTAAGGGTATATCTACACCTGTTGTCCTGCATGGGGTTGGTTGCCTAAGGCTTTTTACACCTGTTGCCCTGCATGGGGTTAGTTGCAGAAGGGTATATACACCTGTTGCCCTGCATGGGGTTAGTTGCAGAAGGGTATATATACACCTGTTCCCTGCATGGGGTTAGTTGGGTCAGTTAGATTTTACACATATGTATACAAATCCACATATCTTTGACATCTTCCCTGAATGGCATATAAATTTAATAATTTAATTGAAAAGAAGTACAAATAGCAACCACCTACAGGGCTTAAATCCCATTTCCCGTTTCCCGGGGCAAGTAAAAAAAAGGGTCTGGAAAGTAATTCTATTATGGAAATCACAATTGTCCCCTGCTGCAACTCATGTAAAGGCCATGCGTCCGCCCATCTTTGGTAGCACTCAGCAAATTTTTCACATCTGATTTTTAAATAATTATATACACAAGCTAGCTTAGTTTTAGACTTGCCACAACTGTTTCTGTAAGTTTGATCCCTTTAAGACTTATTTGCTATGAAAATGTACAGAATACTATCAAATACTTGTTTACTGTCCAGCTGCGTAACTCTGTGAGAGACTTATGGCAAGTCTAGCTTAATCTCAATATCCTGGTAGTGATCATATTAACATGATGATTATACGAAATTTTAACAAGAACTGATCTGGTTAAAGGTGTGATAAATTCATATTACTGTTAATTTTTGTGTCGCCTGCGGAACGCATGGTCGACACATAGAGATGTCTGTCGTCTTGCGTCGTCACACTTTTCTTCTATTCTCAACTACTCGTAAACCGCTCAAAGGGATTTGATTAAATTTTCTCTGTGCATTAACCTTAATGCACAGATGTTCATATATATATCATTTTTAGGAAATTTAAAAGTTTTTTTTGTAAACATTTTTGTTTTTGAAAAAAGGAGGGGGGTTCTAAACTTCTATCTTCTACTACATAACAACTCAAGCAATTTGATGAAACTTTCTCTGTGCATTAACTTTAATGCAAAGGTGTGTATATTTATTTCATTTTTAGAAAATTTTAATATCTTTTGTAAAAATTGACGTTCGCAGGTGACACGTCTTCCTTGGAAGACTCACACATTTTATTTTAAAATATTTCATCTTTTGGTCAACAAACAGTTGAAATTCCGGTAAACATGAAGTTGTTACATGATCAGGAAGACACCGATACTTTTAGTATCTTTTAATATAGCGATATCAGATCGTGGCTACCTCACTATGCCCAAACTGTTCACATCAATGTGAAATCAGAAGACCAGAATCTCATCGTGTAACATGAGAGTTAGGAACATCAGTACAACCACTGGCCCATTCACCACCTGGGCTACTAAGCATAAAATCTGGGGGCCAGGTTAATTTTTGCTCACCGTGAGACTGAGCGAGTGCCAATTTAGCAATCTTGTTGGAATAGCAACTGCTTTGAACAATATGAATTTCTTATTCAGTATGTCATACCCATTACTGTTGTCATTTTTAGCTTACCTTGCCAAAGGCTATGTGAGCTTTTGTCATCACTTGGCGTCTGTCGTCCATCCGTCTTAACAGTTAAAAACTTTGATTGGAAGTCGGGAACTATATCATTGTTAATGTTAGCAAAGGCAAGTCTACACAACTGTCGAAGCATGGATGTGTTGAATATTGATCAACGTTGATTTTGGGGATCTTTTTCAAACGACAAGTTTCAAGTTTACCGACAACTTCCATCATTCCCAATTGCTTTGAAAATAGATATTTCAGTAACTTATCGTCTTTTAACAAGGCCAGAAATTATGAAGACACACTGGACAAACCATTATTTATGCCACAACTTGGAGGTCATAATCCTGACATATCCATGAATCTGATCTCTTAACAGTTCAGCAATAGGTTTTGTGTAGCTATATGTATACATGCATTTTTACTTCAGTAGTTCATTAAAAATAAAAATGTCCATTGATTTTTAGTCTAGCCCTTCATCACTCCTGAAGCCAGTGTAGGGCTATGATTTGGTTGGGGTTAGGTAATAGGTTTCTTCATGTAGGTTCAAGCTTGTTACTTTCATAATTTGATTTTTATTCTGATTTGTATTTACAATATTAAAAGACAAAAACTAATTAATAGTTTGTTTCATACATTAAAAGCAAAAAAACATTGTTAAATAGCTGAATACATTCTCTGAAACCACTGAACCAATTACTGAGCCATACTTAGTCTGAATGATCCTTAGTGTATGTAGAATAAAGTTTGTGTTTATTTGCTTGTCCGTCAAGAAACATGGCCACCAAGCCTAAAAATAGAACATTGGCTTATACCTAAAAAACTAAAGCATTTAGAGCAAAACTGTCACAGTAAAAATTTTCATCGTGTGAAGATCTACCTGCCATGAAATTTTCAGATAAATCATTCAACCTGTTGATTGGTTATTACCCCAGAATTGTTAATTTTAAGGAAATTTTGCAGTTTTAGGTTATCTTGAATATAATTATAGATAAAAACAAACTGTAAACACCAAAAATGTTCAACAAAGATCTACAAATAAGCCAGCATGACCATAATTGTTAATTGACCTCTTATAGGGATAATGTTCTAAAATTTTAGCTCACCTGGCCTAAAATGCCATGTGAGCTTTTGCCATCACTTTGCACCCGTCCACATTTCTTCATCTCTGAAACCACAAGGCCAAATTGAACCAAACTTGGCGGGAATATTAACTGGATGGCTCTGTACTAAAATATTTTTTGTGTGCTCATTGGATATTCAACATGGCTACCAGGGGCAGATAATTTGTTCTGATTGGACTTACCTTTAAAGCTCTTGTCACAAACTACCAAGCCAATTGAATTAGTTTGTTGCATGAATGATATCCTTGGATGAACCTCTACAAAAGTGTTTTTTGTGTTGATTGAAAATTCAAGATGGCCACCACAGCCGAACTAAGTTTAACATTGGACCATATGGGGAAATTTGTATAAAGGTCTTCTCAGAAACTGAAAAGCCAATTGAAATGTTTTTATGTATCAACAAGCATTGGATGAATCTCAACAAAAAGTATGTTTTTGTGCCAATTGAAATGTTTTTGATGTGTGAATGATCATTTGATAGACCACTACAAAATATATGTTTTATGTGCTGATCGGAATTCAATATGGCAGCCACAGCCATACTTGGTTTAACATTGAACCCTATGGGAAATTTGTACAAAGGTGTTCTTCTCGGAAAATACTAAGACAATTGAAATGTGTTTGTTGCATGAAGATCCTTGGATAGATGTCTGCTACAAAAGTTGTGTTTTCGTGCTGAATCGGAATCCCAGCTAGCTGCCACAGCTGGACTTTGTTTATCATTTTTAACATTGGACACTGGAAGAATTCTTTACATATCTTGTCTAGAAGTGCTGGACACTGTAGAACAATTCCTTAAAAATCTTATCTAGAAACTGTCAGTTGAGGTCACCTAAAATCCAGGTGAATGATTCAGGCTCACTTTACTTTGTAAACTTTCAAAAATCTTCTCCTCTGAAACTACAGGATCAATTTCTGTCAAAATTAGGCCAATAGATCCTTAGGGTATCTAGTATAAGTTTGTGTTTTATTTTCTTTTCTGTTTTGAGAAACATGGCTGTCATGGCTAAAAATAGAATATAAGTGAAAAATGCACTGTTTTGGCTCATATCTCAAAACAGGGCTCAACAATAAGGCTTGTCCAATTGTCCAGTACCTGCTTAAAATTCCGTCGGACAATCAACTTTGACTTGGTACTTGTCCGATGGGACAAGTAAAAAAATTCTGAAAGAAGGACTTAGAAATAAAAATATTCATTGGAAACCTTCCAATTTTTAATTTGAAATTCACGTTATGGTAGCGAGAATTATCGGTAAACCTTACATGCATATGGATGACAAAATTATTTTATTTTCGATTTCACTTTCGAGGGAGAAATATATACCGGGGAATGAATTTCACTGTTCTTCTATTTAATCTGAATCGCGCAAACGTTTTATCAGGCGGAATAAATATGAATGTAATTGCGTGTTACAATTAACAGTGAGCGGAGTTAATGTAAATAAATTATGATAAATGGATCTGTCAAAATTCGGGTTTACATGTTCAAATACGGCTAAAAAGAAAAAGAAAGATGATTTAGAGACAAAAGATAGAAAAAAAGAGTATGAAAGAAAAAGGGAGAGAAGTTTTCAATCCAACTGGATTGAAGAATTTCCAGGCATTGTATATGAAGTCATTGAAGTCATTTTATTATTTTAGACACCTTTCTTAAAGCGACTTTACATATCAAACTCAATTTTCCGACAAGTGTCAAATCCTTCCAGACATGTTGATTTAAGAAAGCACTTTTCCAAAAGGACAAGTTAAAAAAATTGTTATTGAAGAGGCCTGCAAAAACTAAAGCAGAGCAAAACTGACCAGAACTAAAACTATTTGTGGTCAAGATCTACCTGCCATGAAATTTTCAGATGAATCCGTCAACCAATTTTGGTGTTATTGCTCCTGAATTGTTAATTTTAAGGAAATTTTGCAGTTTTAGGTTAACTTGTGAATATTATTACAGATACAGGGTTCGCACGGGTGCTTGAAAACCTGGAAAGTACTTGAAATTCTAAATTGGAAATTAAGGCCTTGAAAGTACTTGAAATTCAAAGGAGGTCCTTGAAACTCATTGAAAAACTGTGTTTTTGAAGAATCCAAAAAATTGGTTAAATTTTCTGTCATAAAAGTGTTTTTAATTCGTTTTCAGATCACTCGGTCTCGCGTTTATCGGTATTTTTGTCAAGACTATATAAGTTTTGCGTATTTTCCCTTTTCTAAAAGTAGCTACTTTTCTGTGAAACCGGTGCGTAGTAATTTCTGTGATGCGGTCAAGAAATAAATCTGACTTTGCATAAAACTTTTAGTAATTAAACGATCCAGATTGATTTTTTGGGAACTTAAATTAACTTTAACTAATAAAACATCTTTCATTTACTTCATTAAATGTATTTTGCCGATGAATTTTAGTCACAGTGAGCAAACCGAAACTGAAAGTAGTTCGAAAGAATGCCTGGGAAATGTAAATTCTCGGATGTATGGCTACTTAAAATTACATATAGGTCATAACCATATGGATTTAAATTGTCCATATCAGTTGATTTCTGGTCCTTGAAAATTTGGACATTGGTCCTTTAAAGTACTTAAAATGTCCTTGAATTTTGTGGTTAAAAATGTGTATGAACCCTGCAGATAAAGACAACTGTACATAGCAAAAATGTTTGGCATAACTTGAAATAAAATAAATGGTATCTGTACAAGTAAAAAAAGAAAGCTCCAGAGTTGAGGTCATTGAAACAGTCCATAGCAACCAATGGAAAATTCCCTAGCAACCACATATATTTTGGTTCAGGATCCTATATTTTAGGTGTACAAGTCAATATTTAGGGGGAAAATGTGACTATATACATTAAATAGCAAAAGTAATTATTGATGCAAGATCTACACATAAACATAACAGGTGAGCGATTCAGGCTCTTATAAGCCTTGTTTTTTATTATGCCCCAACACGAATGTGGCTGGAGTATAGATTTACTCTTGTCTGTCCGTTCGTACGTCTCAATTTGGTTAGGTTTTGCGTTTAGCTCCATTTTTCAGAAACCTATAGTAATATATCAGTGATATTTCACCACTACAGTCCTCTTGTATAGTACAATGCAGTTCAACAACACATGGGTCGCTATGACCTACATTTCATGCTTCAGTGACTTTGGTTAAGTTTTGCATTTAGATTCATTTCTCAGAAACCTAAGGGGCCTCGGTGGCCGAGTGGTCTACGTAGTTCGTCATGACTACTAATGATCACTAGCCTGTCAACGCTGGGGTTGAGTTCGAATCTCACCTGTGGCAGGGTGTGTTCGACTCCGATCTTAATTGACAAGGGTTGCCAATTTTCCTACCGAAGTCAGTGGTTCTCTCTGGGTACTCCGGCTTCCTCCATCAATAAAAACTGCCCCCGCGAAATAGCCAAATGTGCTGTAAACGCTGTTAAACCACAACAAAACAAACAAACAAACAGAAACCTAAAGTAAATATATCATTGATATTTCACCAATACAGTCCTTGTATAGTACAATGCAGTTCAGCACCCTACATTGTTTTTAAGGCGGGGCATCCGTGTTGACACATTTTCTAGTTTTTTCCTCTTTTAGAAAGGGCCATGTGAGCTATTGTCATCACTTAGTGTCTGTCGTCCGTCCACAATTCACATTTTAATCTTCTCCTCTGAAACTGCTTGGCCAATTGGGACACTGGTGGACTTTGGTGGAATGGTCCTTGGATGCTCCACTTTCAGAAATATATCTGATGACCCTGCCCGTCGTCCAGAGCAGAACTTAATTTAACACTGCACCCTATGGGAAATTTACTTAAAGATCTTCTTGTCTGAAACCACTTGGCCAACCTGAATTGGAACAAAACTTGACAGCAATGGTCCTTTAGAAGTATATTGGATGACCCTGTCCACTATCCAAGATGGCCGCCAGAGCAGTCAATAATTTAACATAGGACCCTATGGGGAATTTACTTAAACATCTTTTTGTCTGAAACCACTTGGCTAATTGGAGCAAAACTTGGCAGCAATGGTCCTTAGGTGATCATCTTTCAGAAGTATATCCGATAACTTGGCCCATCATCCAAGATGGCCACCAGAGTCGAACTTAGTTTAACATAGGACCTAATTTGAAAGTTCACTAAAAGATTTTGTTTGAAACCAGTTAGCCAATTGGAACTTGACAGCAATGTTCCACTTACTGGCTGCCAGTCAAGTTGGCCATAGTCCAGGTGAGCGATACCTGCTCTAGTTTTTCTAGCATGTATTCTGGCATTGATAGTGCTCCAGAAGTTGGCTTTATAGTATATCTTTACAGTATGTACACATTTATATATACAATTTTATACATTGTCTAATTTTGTAGGCATTAGAACTAAGATTTCATAATTTACAGAAGTTTTGGAATATACATATTTCAATTTGTTATGTTATATTAAACATTAACTTCCCCTAAATTGTGTTAATATGTTAAAATTCTGCAATTCCTTTTGTAAACAAATACAAATCGGGTGTGAAAAGGGGGATAACTAAAAAAAAAAATCATTTCATTATTTGAGTACTTTCAGTAATTAAAATTTTACCTTACCTTAATTGTGAACATAAATTATGGTGTATAATTACTCTCATTCAATAAAACAGAATTAAGAAAAAAAATTGTAACCAAACTTCACAAATTCCTGTAGTTTTGAGTTACTGGTCTTTGTTTTCCCCTGGTGGCAGTTGTAATGCCTAAATTTTGTAATTATTTTGTTTTCATTGATATATTGATTCAATTCATTTTTATAAGAAAAATGATTCTAGACATATCTGAAATGCATCTTGGATATCCTAAGGTACCTCATCTCTATTATCTATAACTTTCCGTGATTAAAAAACACCTATTGTTGATGAAATTTGAAAAACTGACGAAAAATTAGGTTTTTGTTTTGGGATTGTTGTTGACTCCCAGCAGATTGATTCTGCAAAATCGTAAGTGAAGTTGTACTGAACTTTATTTTGTAGTCACTATCTTAACCTAAATATGTCACAATTTGTGGTTAAGTCAATTTCTCAGCAACTATATATAATACATAGACCCACCATATTTGGTCAATAGATTGTTGATGCTGGATAAATGTCAGTCTGACATGTGCCATTTGACTTTGACCTCAAATTCATGGTTGAGTGAACTGCCTCACATTTTCGTGATTAAAAGTCCATTTTTTTAGCTACTGTACTATCTATTCCTTGAGCATATCTGGTCAATAAAGATAGTTCTTAGTAGGCACATGCCAGTCTGACAGTCTGCTTGTCTCTGGATCTTACCTCAGTTTCATGCTTGAATGACTTGTTACAATTTTGTGATAGAAACTGTAATACCTAGATCCACCGTGTTTGGTCTATTGATAGTTCTTAGTAGGAACAATCCAGTATGACACTTGTCTCTGGACATTGACCTCATTTTAATGGTTCATTCCTTGTATTGCACATGGTAGATCTCCTTAGCTGAAATTTGGCTTCCTATTTCGGTATTTTTGGTTATGAGTACTTCTTGTTTTAAAATAAGTTTGGTTTTTGGTCTTCCAAATGTTTCGGTTTTAATGCTTCTGATGAGAAGTAACTCCTTGAAATGCGTCGTATACAGCATAGTATAAAATTACTATATCTAATATTAGTACAATTGGATTGTTATTTTGAGTGACTTGCATCCAAGTTTCTTAAGTCTTTCTCGTCAACTAATACCTATACCCAGCATATTTGGTCTGTAGATAGTTCTTAGTGTGTACATGCTAGTCTGAGAACTGTTAGCTGACCTTGGCCTGAATGACATGCATGAGATTTTTCAGACAAATTTTGCCCGACCATTAATTACTACTACCGTAGTATTTCTTTTAACTCGTTTTCCTGTGACTTGCAATGTTGGTTATCAGATAATCATTTAGTGTGTCCACTCTTGTTTTTAGGTAGGGTACCTACCCTATTTTGAAAATTGATGTAATATGAAACACACATGGCCTTACAAGGTGCTGACAAACAAAAACCAGAATTTGAAGGACCAGCTAATATTTTGGCACCATGGGGTAAAAAACATTAAGGTGATAGCAATATTGAATCCACAGATTTTATCTTGACTTCCTTTATGAAATTAAAAATTTTAAGCTAATTTAATCAAAATCTATTAATGATCTTTATAAAAAAAAAAGATTCAAAATTTACATTTCTTGTGTATCTAAATGATTTTGAATTTTGTCATTACAAAGTTTTATCACTTGGTTGGATGATACACTTTGAATTAAAATTTTTGATAGCACCTGTGAAAAATCCAGAGGATACGATTTATTTTCAACTCAAATGTGGTTGATTCAACATTACACCAGTGTAAACCATAGCTTCTGATTGGTTACTTTCATTAATCACTTCCAATTAATAGTCCCTATATCTTAAAGGCCAGTAAATTTTATGAGCACTCTTGGCCAGGCATGTATTTGAAGCGCCAGTACATTCTGCAAGAGGCTGGACCTCTTTTTTATGCTACGACATTCTCAAGTCGACCCCTATAGTGACAAATAGCAAATTGATTCATAATCATGTATATACTTTAATGTATTCAACTGTTTACATCATGTCTCTATTTATTGAGAATGTCAGCAGAAGGAAATTGTGGAGGAAGATATGTTTTGTGTCCATAACAAACTTTAAAATATATTGAATTTACTGCACTGAGTCCATCCTATGGGAAGATTCACTTCTAATTAAACCTCCGATCAAAGATGTCTGGGACCAGTGTTTTTTTATATTGACTATAATGTCATGATACAAGGGCACCCACGTTGACGAAGAAATGTCACCTTTATGATCAGGTGCCCTTTATACAGATGTTAATTTTTACAAGTTTTGTTCATAAGAGGGACATTTTTACTGTGCTTTTTATAGACAGTGATTTGCTATATAGAGGTGCAGGTTTGACTGTAGTTGTAGCTTGATAGGCTACAGAATTTAATTGTATGTATCACTTTCAATTTCAGTATCGATCTGAGATCTCTACTTTTGGATGGGTAATATAGTCTCTGCAATAGAGGAAATACTACTGATCAATTGCACATATCGATACTGGTAACTTTCCATATCCTATAAATTCTTGGCTTAAATACTCCGAACTATTGGACAACTGAATTATGCGTGCTGAGTCTGTCCAGAAAATTTACTTACAGATCTGAATCTGCACTTAGCCTCTTGAAATAAATGTTTCAAACATTTCACAATTTTTTTGATGCAGACAAGTGAAATCTAGCTGAGTATAACATGCTTTTGGAGCTGCTAGTCTTTATTCTTCTTTTAATGTAAATTTGGTATTATTCAATTCTTTGACTAGGAACCTGGATAAGGCCATTTTAAGTTAAATGATAAATTATCATGCACCCCTACTGAAAAAGAACAATATGGGGATGCTGGGAGTATTTAAATTATTTACATGTATAGTTTTCAATGTTTGGCAGGGAGAAATGATGTAGGGAATGATAATCTATCAATTAACTTGAATTGGCCTTACAGGAGCTCAACCCATAGAGCTACCTAGCGCGTCCCCAGGTGGCGGATAGGGGAAGCCCTCTCACTGAGGGTTGTCAGGTCATAAAGCCTGACCGCGGACCATAGTGGGTAACGTGATTGGAAATGTCATGCTCCATTCACGTTAAAATGCCTTCTGTAGATTTCTGAAACCTAATACCCACTGCAGAAGGCTTTTTTTTTCATCCCTCCCAACTCTGTATCCAGATTTTTCTAACAGAATGTTGGTACCTTTTCAAATCTTATGTAATGTGTTCTGATTACAGAGGGTTATCCCCTTCCAGATATATGGATTACACAAGGTCATCTCATTTCCCAAGTAATTTAATATGTCTTGATTACAGGTTAGCTCCTCTTTTATCCACAGTAATTCTTGTGGATTACACTATTTTTTTGTTTTTAGTCTAGTAAGGTCCCTTTCTCATCAAGTGTAATAATTTTTTATTACAGATGGTTAGCCCCTTTCCCGTTTCCAATGTAATCTGTGTTGATTACAGTAGGTTGACCCCTTTCCCTCATCTAATTTAATCTGTTGATTAAAGAAGGTTATCCCCTTTTCAACATCTAATGTAATCTGTGTTGATTACAGAAGGTAAGCCCCTTTCCAACATCTGATGTAATCTGTGATTACCGAAGGTTAGCCCCTTTCCAACATCTGATGTATGATCTGTTGATTACAGAAGGATAGCACCTTTCCCACATCTAATGTAATGTTGATTACAGTAGGTTAGCCCCTTTCCCACATCTAATGTAATCTGTGATTACAGAAGGTTAGCCCCTCTCCCACATCTAATGTAATCCAGTTGATTACAGAAGATTAGCCCCTTTCCAACATCTGATGTAATCTGTTGATTACAGGTTTAGCCCTCTCCCACATCTAATGTAATCCTTGTTGATTACAGAAGAATTCCTTGCCCACCTCTAATGTAATCTGTTGATTACAGAAGGTTAGCCCCTCTCCCAAATCTAACGTGATCCTTGATTACAAATGAGTTCCTTGCCCACATCTAATGTAATCTGTTGATTACAAAAGGTTAGACCCTCTCCCACATCTGAATTACAAAATGTTAGCCCCTCTCCCACATCTGATGTAATCTGTTGATTACAAAAGGTTAGCCCCTCTCCCAAATGTAATGTAATACTTGTTGATTACAAAAGATGAGTTCCTTGCCCACATCTAATGTAATCTGTATTGATCACAGAAGGTTAGCCACTTTTGATAACATATTTTTTGCTTTATTATAGGCTTTTTTAAATATTTCCTTTTTGAAAATTTTTATTTCAAATCAAAATTTTACATTTATATTAACTTTCTGGACTTATTTTGGTTTTCAATTTTTTGGGCCTTGAGCACAACTGATGAGTCGTAAATTCACGTGCATCAAAATTGGTATAAAGAATTAAATATGAAAAAAAAATCTTTAAATCTTAAATTAAAAACGAAAAATGTTAATAGGAGTATTTTGAACATGATTGCATTTGACAAAGTCTGTGATGTCGCTAAGAGGAAAAATCTTCGAAACAGTTAAATTAGATTTATTTGTCCAATTTTTATATATCACAGACTGTTATTTGGATTAAGTTGATGCTCAGACTTAAATGATCATTTTTTTTCATGGATCCAACACAACACTTTTTTTTTATTAACAAGTCAAATAAGTATTAAAACATTTATTGATAAAAGGATAGTTTATTTTTAAGACTTAAAAAATAAATTAGACATGTTTGACCTGTAGACTATACTTCTCTGACCTGATGTTTCCTATGTTGTCAGTTATGGTTTGTTCTAGGTTTGTTTTTTTGAGTTTTGTTGTGCTGAGTGTTTTCTTAAGTTTGGCGCGCGTCCTGCCATTTTACGACACTGGACATATTAAAAGATGACAAATATTTTGATCAAATAACGTTAATCTTTTAAAAAGTAATTTTTTGTGTAAATTATGTGTTTGTGTTGGTTAACTGAAATGATGTTTTCGACTTTGGCATCTCTTAATCATTACAATTTTTTTTAATTTTAAAAATACATTTTCGGTACTCTAGAGAAGTTTTCTCTATTTCAGTAAAATTGTATAGAATGTAGAAAAGGGCATACCTCCTGCAATCAGTAGAGACAGCATTGGATGTGGGCAAGGACCTGACCTCCTGTAATTAACAGAGATGGCATTGGGTGTGGGGGAGGGGCTTTAATACCAAGATAACATGGTCTCTGAAGCTGATATAAGTTTACCATTGGACTCCAATGGAAATATCATTTTGTATGATAGAGCTCACCCATTTGGCATCAAATGTGAATGCAATGGTCCTCAGATGGCATGATTTCAAACTTTCATTTGGTTTGTACCAACAACCAAGACAGCTACTAAAGGTGAATTTAGTTTAATAGCTGCCTTAACAGTGTGGGAAAATCCACCTGTGTGAAACCACTCGTGATCAGCCAGTTGGAACTAGGTCCTCTTACTAGGGTCTCAGTTGTTCAGCTATTTAATCAATATATAAAATATAATTGTTTGTAGTGCATTTCAGAACCATGATGATACAGACAACTTAGTAAGAGGATTTTTTAATAGGTTACACAAACTTGGTTGAAGAATGGAGAACAAGGAGTTGACCTTATGCAATCAATTCAAACGGCATTGGATGTGGCCAATGAGCTTACATCCTTCAATCAATAGAGATATCCTTAGATGTGGTTGAGGAGCTTACCAAGTTAACATGGTCTCTGAAGCTGATCCTAATTTAGCATGAAACCCCAATAGAAATATCATTTTGTCTGAAACAGATCAACCATTTTGCATCAAACTTGACTGCAATGTTCCTCAGATGTTTTAGATGTGGCTGAGGAGCTTACCGAGAGAACATGGTCTTTGAAGCTAATCTTAATTTAGCATTGAAACCCAACAGAAATATCATTTTGTCTGAAACAGATCACCCAATTGGCATCAAACTTGACTGCAATGGTCCTTAGATGGGCTTCCTTATTTTAATGTCATTTGATTTATACATGTATCATCAATCAAGACATGCAGCTATTAAAAGTTAACTTAGTTTAATATAAGAAGCTAACAGTTTGGGAAAATCCACATGTGTGAAACTACTCAACCAGTTAGAACTAGGTCCTGAAGTGGTCCTATGACTAAGAGTCAGTTGTTCAACTGTTTCATCAGTATATGAAATGTAAACATTTGTAGTGCATTTCAGAAGCATGAAAAATGTAATCACTTGTTAGATGATTTGAAGGAAAAAGAAGACAACCTATACATACTTTCTGTAGAAGATCAAGCAAGACCACTTTTGTTCAGTAAGTTGTAAGATGTAATATCTAATGAAACGTACCCCAAAATACCGAAATAAATGTGATGTACACTATGGCCATTTCATTGACTGACAAGTCATCAACAATGCTCGAGATCAAAATATTGGAAAACTGGTTAAAGATATAATGATGAATTAATAAGCACAACAATCAAAAATCAAAACAAAACAAACAGGTATCCAACCTCAGCTAAGTGTTGCCTCTGCATCAAAAGGAAGAGCCTTAGAAATTTATGGTAATTTTTGTCAAATTTTGAATGGAAAATTTAAAGGCATTTGAGTAATGGTTACCTTACCGTAATAACCCTAATTATTGGACGGCTAATTATTCGACACTTGAAAATTCAAGGAAAATTGAAATTCTTGATAACTCTATTTTTCCGACGATTTCAAAATTGTCAAACTTACGATCGTTGTTCTCAGGTGGTGCCAGTCAGTAATTTAACTTAGGTAAGTTAATTACTTTCAGTCCTCAGCGAGTGTTTATTTCGTCTTTCTAAACCATTTAAACTATCATACTACGACATTGTTGTAAGATGTAATATCTAATGAAACACATCAAACACATCCCAAAATACCGAAATAAATGTGATGTAAAATAATGGCCATTTCATTGACTGACAAGTTCAAAAGTTTGGTGTTTTTTTAATAGGTTAGACAAAGTTGATTGAAGAATGGTGAAGTGGACAAGTGGCTGACCACCTGCAATCAATAGAGATGCCATTGGATGTGGAGGAAGGGCTTACCTCCTGCAATCAATAGACGGCATTTGATGTGGACGAGGGACTTACCAAGATAACATGGTATCTGAATCTGATCATAGTTGAGCATTGAACCCCAATGGAATGGTGAAGTATTTAAAAAAGTAAGGTATGTAGAATAGAAACTTTATTGGTTTTTCAAAACATACAATGGAATGGTGGTATGCTGGTTCATAATTGGTGTAACGCATACTAGAGTCAGTTGTTCAACTGTTTCATCAGTATATAAAATGTAAACATTTGTAGTGCATTTCAGAACCCTGAAGATACAGACTACTCACAAAGATGGCGTAATCACTTGTTAGATGATTTGAAGGAAAAAGACAACCTATACATACTTTCTGTAGAAGATCAAACAAGACCACTTTTGTTCAGTAAGTTGTAAGATGTAATATCTAATGAAACGTACCCCAAAATACCAAAATAAATGTGATGTACAGTATGGCCATTTCATTGACTGACAAGTCATCAACAATGCTCGAGATCAAAATATTGGAAAACTGGTTAAAGATATAATGATGAATTAATAAGCACAACAATCAAAAATCAAAACAAAACAAACAGGTATCCAACCTCAGCTAAGTGTTGCCTCTGCATCAAAATAAAGAGCCTTAGAAATTTATGGTAATTTTTGTCAAATTTTGAACGGAAAATTTAAAGGCATTTGAGTAACAGTTACCTTAATATGATTTATTATCTTATTTATTAATTTCATAGTAAGGAGGAAGCAGGATACAGCTCAAAGTTTGATGATTTTTGAATAGGTTAGACAAACTTGATTGAAAAATGGTGAAGTGGGCGATTGGCTGACCTGCAATCAATAGAGACGGCATTTGGATGTTTGCGATTGGCTTTACCTGCTGCAATCAATAGAGACAGCATTGGATGTGGGTGAGTAGCTATACTGCTGCAAATCAATTCAGATCAGGCATTGGATGTTGGCAAAGAGCTTACCTCCTGCAATCAATAGAGACATCGTTAGATGTGGTTGAGGAGCTTACCAAGTTAACATGGTCTCTGAAGCTGACCCTAATTTAGCATTGAAACCCAATAGAAATATCATTTTGTCTGAAACAGATCACCCATTTTGCATCAAACTTGACTGCAATGGTCCTTAGAGGGCCCGCTTTCAAAATGTCATTTGATTTATACATGTATCACCAACCAAGACATGCAGCTATTAAAAGTCAACTTAGTTTAATGTAAGAAGGTAATAGTGTGGGAAAATCCACCTGTGTGAAACCACCCAACCAATTGAAACTAGGTCCTGAAGTGGTCCTCTTACTAAAGTCAGTTGTTCAACTTTTTCATCAGTATATAAAATGTAAACATTTGTAGTGCATTTCAGAACCCTGATGACACAGACTACTCACAAAGATGGCGTAATCACTTGGATGATTTGAAGGAAAAAGACAACCTATACATACTTTCTGTAGAAGATCAAGCAAGACCACTTTTGTTCAGTAAGTTGTAAGATGTAATATCTAATGAAACATATCCCAAAATACCGAAATAAATGTGATGTACAGTATGGCCATTTCATTGACTGACAAGTTCAAAGTTTGGTGTTTTTTTAATAGGTTAGACAGAGTCGATTGAAGAATGGTGAAGTGGACAAGTGGATGACCTCCTGCAATCAATAGACAGCATTGGATGTGGAAGAGGGACTTACCAAGATAACATGGTATCTGAATCTGATAGTTGAGCATTGAACCCCAATGGAATGGTGAAGTATTTAAAAAAGTAAGGTATGTAGAATAGAAACTTTATTGGTTTTTCAAAACATACAATGGAATGGTGGTATGCTGGTTCATAATTGGTGTAACGCATACTAGAGTCAGTTGTTCAACTGTTTCATCAGTATATAAAATGTAAACATTTGTAGTGCATTTCAGAACCCTGACGATACAGACTACTCACAAAGATGGCGTAATCACTTGTTAGATGATTTGAAGGAAAAAGACAACCTATACATACTTTCTGTAGAAGATCCAAGCAAGACCACTTTTGTTCAGTAAGTTGTAAGATGTAATATCTAATGAAACGTACCCCAAAATACCAAAATAAATGTGATGTACAGTATGGCCATTTCATTGACTGACAAGTCATCAACAATGCTCGAGATCAAAATATTGGAAAACTGGTTAAAGATATAATGATGAATTAATAAGCACAACCATCAAAAATCAAAACAAAACAAACAGGTATCCAACCTCAGCTAAGTGTTGCCTCTGCATCAAAAGAAAGAGCCTTAGAAATTTATGGTAATTTTTGTCAAATTTTGAACAGAAAATTTAAAGGCATTTGAGTAACAGTTACCTTAATATGATTTATTATCTTATTTATTAATTTCATAGTAAGGAGGAAGCAGGATACAGCTCAAAGTTTGATGATTTTTGAATAGGTTAGACAAACTTGATTGAAAAATGGTGAAGTGGGCGATTGGCTGACCTGCAATCAATAGAGACGGCATTTGGATGTTTGCGATTGGCTTTACCTGCTGCAATCAATAGAGACAGCATTGGATGTGGGTGAGTAGCTATACTGCTGCAAATCAATTCAGATCAGGCATTGGATGTTGGCAAAGAGCTTACCTCCTGCAATCAATAGAGACATCGTTAGATGTGGTTGAGGAGCTTACCAAGTTAACATGGTCTCTGAAGCTGATCCTAATTTAGCATTGAAACCCAATAGAAATATCATTTTGTCTGAAACAGATCACCCATTTTGCATCAAACTTGACTGCAATGGTCCTTAGAGGGCCCGCTTTCAAAATGTCATTTGATTTATACACGTATCACCAACCAAGACATGCAGCTATTAAAAGTCAGCTTAGTTTAATATAAGAAGGTAACAGTGTGGGAAAATCCACCTGTGTGAAACCAACCAACCAATTGAAACTAGGTCCTGAAGTGGTCCTCTTACTAGAGTCAGTTGTTCAACTTTTTCATCAGTATATAAAATGTAAACATTTGTAGTGCATTTCAGAACCCTGATGACACAGACTACTCACAAAGATGGCATAATCACTTGTTAGATGATTTGAAGGAAAAAGACAACCTATACATACTTTCTGTAGAAGATCAAGCAAGACCACTTTTGTTCAGTAAGTTGTAAGATGTAATATCTAATGAAACATATCCCAAAATACCGAAATAAATGTGATTTACAGTATGGCCATTTCATTGACTGACAAGTTCAAAGTTTGGTGTTTTTTTAATAGGTTAGACAGAGTTGATTGAAGAATGGTGAAGTGGACAAGTGGATGACCTCCTGCAATCAATAGACAGCATTGGATGTGGAAGAGGGACTTACCAAGATAACATGGTATCTGAATCTGATAGTTGAGCATTGAACCACAATGGAATGGTGAAGTATTTAAAAAAGTAAGGTATGTAGAATAGAAACTTTATTGGTTTTTCAAAACATACAATGGAATGGTGGTATGCTGGTTCATAATTGGTGTAACGCATACTAGAGTCAGTTGTTCAACTGTTTCATCAGTATATAAAATGTAAACATTTGTAGTGCATTTCAGAACCCTGAAGATACAGACTACTCACAAAGATGGCGTAATCACTTGTTAGATGATTTGAAGGAAAAAGACAACCTATACATACTTTCTGTAGAAGATCAAGCAAGACCACTTTTGTTCAGTAAGTTGTAAGATGTAATATCTAATGAAACGTATTCCAAAATACCAAAATAAATGTGATGTACAGTATGGCCATTTCATTGACTGACAAGTCATCAACAATGCTCGAGATCAAAATATTGGAAAACTGGTTAAAGATATAATGATGAATTAATAACCCGTCCCTAGGATTTTCATGGCATTCCATCGATGCCATCAATTTTTCATGGAATGCCATGGAAAAAGGATGGAAACGATGTAAAATTTGATGAAATGCCATGAAATTCATGGCAAAAATTTTCCATGGCAAAAAATGCCATCGTTTTCTTATTTGCCATGAAAGAAATTCCATGGAAAGGATGAAAATCTATGGCAATCGATGGCAAAGATTGGACTTTAACTTTTTGGGGGGATGGAAACGATGGCAAATTTGGACTTTGAAATTTTTGAGGATGGCAAACGATGGAAAACTAGCACTTAGAATTTTTCTAAGATGAAAACGATGGCAAATTGGACTCAGAATATTTTGAAGAAGATTGACTTAGAATATTTTGATGATTTGAAACATAAAGTTAGGTGGACTTTTGGACTTGGAATAATTTCAAAAGATCTGATAAACATTTTATTTTTTTAACATAGGAAATCCTTTGGAGTGTTTCATTTTAATCAAAGTGTAAGCTAGGTCTTTGTATTTCATATTTTAGCTCATCTTATATGTACATTCATAGACAGATACAATGTAGATATTAAATCAACATGCAGATGAATCAATGTTGCAGATATAAATAATTGGGGGGGGGGGGGGGTATTCAGAAAACACCACTTAATTTCAGCACTTTACCCCAATCTTCTTACAATGGATTATATAGCCTTTAATAATCGTTAATCGTAAAAGAATTCAAGAATTTTGCATAAAAAAAGAGGAAATTTAAATCCTTATATTCAGTAGTTTCAAGCCTGAATTCCTTTGCCCATATCTGACAGCCCCTTAAATTAGGACAAGAGTCAATCTTTTGAAAATTATATATGACTTGTATTCATACTAATAATTACAATAAATGTGTATTGCTATTAAGGATGCTCGCTGGTCATGTTTTGGTTTTTTATCAGATTTTCGGCATCCTCGGGTTTTATCCATTTCTTAAACATTAAATTTTTTGCCCATGAACCCCCACTTTTTCTTTTATAATTCAATCATATATGCCTTAAAATGGTATTTGACAAAATTTTATGATATACTTTTTATTTTTTCATACATTAATTAGAGACTGAAGTTGCCAATGCAAAGACAATGAAAAATCCAGAGAAAACCTATTTCCTGCAAATTTTCAAGGCCTTGTAACTCTAAAATGAGCACATGAACCTATATTTTTTTCTTGCTTATTTATTTACTATTCATATGTTCTCCCAAACAAAAACACCTATTTCAATTCCTATTTATTTTCTATTAGACCGGCGATCATCCTTAAGCGATTCCGAAGTTGTCAATTTCGTCGTGAAGTGCAAAATTTGTCTTTTAAATTTTCGCGGGCTAATCAACAGGAAATAACAAATCCGCACATGTGCAATATCAACCGGTTCAAATTCGAGTTCGAGCGCAATTACAACGACAGGGTGAAGCTGTAAACAATGGATTATTAATAGTATGAAGCTATTATTTTGATGAAGACTGCTTGAAAAGGTAATTATTATCCCACAAAATAACCATTACCGATTTTTTTTTTAAATTCAACCTTGAATTATATTACAGAACACTGCTCGTGCTTGATTTACAAAAAACTTGACACAGACTATACCCTGTTACTTTTGTTAGTGTTACGTTGAATGTCATGATATTATTATGATTAAAATTAATTATTTTGTTCTAGTAAATGATTCTCTCAGAATTTGAGTACCTTTTAAAACAATTTCTAGGGACGGAAAACCATTTTTTTTTAAATAAAGCATTGGGAAAAAAATTATGCCATGTTGAAGGCATTGATAAAACATTTTCAAAACAATTTATTTTTTGCAAATATCTTTAGAAATAAGCAAATAACAGGCATTTTTAAAAATTGCTATATGACGAACGTTTCCTGTTAACTGTTTCCAAGTTGAAATAATGTATAATAATCTATCAGATTGACAAACAGTCTTAATTTCACATTGTATTCACTACTGTCTGCTTTGTAAACCATTTCCAGGCAAAAAAAGTCATTCTAAATGGAATCAATTAAGAAATCTTCACAAAATATTAAGCAAAATCCAACGATTTTCCACACTTACTTCTTATAAAACCCAATAACTTGACCTTCGATCAAAGGTAAAGGTCACATGAAGGTCATTTATGTTTGGACAAGACCGACAGGGAACTGAAGCACTCAGCAGTCTTTGCAGAAGCCTTTCAATAGTGCAAGCTGACCACGTTTATCGTCACGAATATTGGATGCTGATTTGGCAATTATTAAATATGAATATTCTGTTTACACCCTTACTTATTTCTAAAGTAAGTTCATGAGTTATGTGTAAAAAAATATATGAAATTAAAGGAAACTTTAACCTGTAGGAAAAAGGAAATCAGAACTTTTCTATGCAAACTTAAAACCAGGCCTTTAAAATCTCAGTAACTCAGTGTGATTAGAGTCTAATTAGACCTGTTTTGCAGTATTCAAGTTTAAATCATATTATTTCATTTGCTAAAGTAACTTTAAAAGTTTCACAATCAATAGCAGCAAATCATTTGCTGCTATTGATTGTGAAACTTTTTCAAGTTACTTTATCATGTAAAGGCCAGTTTAAAAATGTGCCATGTAGCACTTTCATGTAGTGTAGGTGCATGTGGCTTAGGAAGCGGGGTTATCATCATTATCATATGCCGTGGATAATCATGGAATGACAGAATCATCATCATGAAAAGTGTACACCCCCCTTTTTGTTATTTTTCCTCTACTGACGACTGCAACATTTGAATTTGCTACTAGATTTGTTTTCCTTTTGCTGGGACTAAGTATAAATGGATTATCACCTAATCAATGAAACAGTCACTGAATAATATTGAATAAATTGAGTTTGAAGTAGCGAACTTCGCTGCGAAGACCAACTTTTCAATGGATTGAAGAGTTCTACAAAGGGCAAATAACTCTTACCGAAAAAAAGGGTGTGTGGTTTTAAAAATTAAATTTGATATGAATACAAACATTTTCCCCCAATTTTATTGTTATATTTTCTAGTAAATACATAAATCTGTGTAAAATATACCAACGGATGCGTGTATATGTCTTATTTCATGTTTTAAAATCAAATTTTCATTTTCAAATCCCCTTTCTGAACCCCAAAACTATGATGATTTTCTGGAAACGTAGATATACATTCGTAGAAATGTCTAATGAATATTCATATCGAACATTCGGAAAAACTTCTTTTACCGTTTGCATGTATAAGCCCGTAACATGATCCCACCCGAGGCAGATTTTTTGCCGCTAAAAATAGAACAAAGATTTGTTACATTTTGGAGTTATCTCCCATTGGTTTACCGTCGCTACAATTTCGAATAGGAATGTATTTTTAATTACCAAATTTGTCTGTTGTGGAAGTATTAAAAAAAGGGGGGTTAACTTTATAAACAGTTTAAAAATTCCAATTCATATACAATGTACGTCATCAAAGTAGTTTACTCAATAACAAAACAATATTATTTATTGCAGTAGCATGAGCATAAGGTGAAGGCTGATGAGCTGTGCAGAATAACAGCAAAGGCAAAAAAAAAGAAACCCAGGGTATTATGTTGTAATAAATCTAATGCCACTACTATTTTCAATGGAAGGAATGGCCAACTCCAGAGGACAGGGCATTAAACCAGCCAAACAAGGGGATACAAGACCACATCTAGACTCTAGCAAAATTCAGACCAGCAAAGGTATATATAGACAAGAGAAGTATGTAACATTTCGTAAAGTTTTGGAACTTAGTACAGTTGTTTAGCACAATAAATTAAGGAAATGTTTGATTTTGAGCTAGATCAAAATAATATTTTTCGAGTTATGCCTTTTTTACTCTTTGTCTTCTCCTTTCTTTTTTTACTGAAACTTTTTGCCAGATGATAACTTGAGAATTGATCTAGGCGTTGTTTTAAAACTTTGAACAGTTGTTTACATGTGTACTTAACTACATTGTACATGTATATAAAAGCCAGGTTAAGTTCAATTAACATCTAATTCTGATGAATAATCTTTGAGTTTTTGTCATTTTGCACTTTTTGCCACCCCTCTTTTCAACAAAAATGTGGTGGGTATCATTTAAGGTTCCATTAATGCCCTATTTTAATTAGTAATCTGCAAAATAAATATGTTTTTAGAGCTTTAACTAAATCTGCTCTGTTGTCTTGCCAGTGTTAAAACTGACCATTTTACTTTTTTTAGGAAAATCAGTCGACAGACATGCTTCAAATAGGGGACAACAGTTTTATTCAGGGCAATGTTTACAAAGGCGGAGTGTGTAGGAAGGTCTTTCAAAGGACAGCCTTCCAACAAAGGGCCTTCAAGGCCGGGTCTTGAGGACCAGGAAAAACTATGTGTCTTAAAAGTAAGTTTTACTCTATTAAACATGTACAGTAACTGTAATACACCAATGCATAATGGAAGAAGTGTTATATTTCCATATATTTTAATGTCTTATTATAAAAATTGAACAGTGTTCCAGTTGACTAAAAGAAGGCATGTAACAGGAAAAAAAAATATGCACATTTGATAAATTTTATAATAAAAAAAATATATCTGTTCAACTAAGTGTTCATGGAACTTGATGACATTGATACTCTTCGGTATACACAAGTTTATACTTCAAGGTGTGACATGATAACTGTTGGAAGGTCACCGTGTGCTCTATGGAGCATCTGCATGTGGGTCTTACAAAGAATTCCCTTTTTTAAATTAATTATCACACATTATCTCTTGATAAGGGTACCCAAGACCAGCGGGATAAAATATATCAAACACATTTTTGGTTAATTTTAATACACAAGTTTATATATGATATTTTTCAAAATAAAAATTAATAGGGTAACTATTTTTTTTAGGCATCATACAAAAGAAATGGAAAGTTGATGACGCATCTGTCCACCAGATCATCAACCATCTGCTGAAGCCAAGTAGGCAACACAAGGCAAAATAGACAACAGATAGCAAAGATGAACTTTGAACATTTCCAAAATGTTTTACTTTACATTAAACATTGTTAATTTTATTTTTAATAGGTTTTATTATTTTAATCTTTTTTGATAGCAATATATGGCAATGAAATTTAAAGGTGTAGTTTTATTTTGAAAGTAATCAGGTTAATTCGATCTGATCAGAACTCCTGCAGATAATTACTTTTCCGGTGTCCTATTTTGAAAAGAACATGTTATTCAACTATACAGAACTATACAAGGTTATATTACCTGCATGTCCATTTGTGAGTGAATATGGGGAAATGCAATGGATGCCATACTTTCCATGGCAATCTGTAATTGTTGCCATCATTTTCATGGCAACCTGCCATCGATGCCATACTTTTCATAGAGGCCATGTCAACCTGCCATCGATGCCATACTTTCCATGGAAATCATGGTAATTTGCCATCGATGCCATGGTTGCCATGATTTCATGGCAACGATGGAAATACTGAGTATACAATCCCTGTCACTCTTTTTTTCGATGCCATGGAATTCATGAAAACCATGAAAAAGCTCGTTTCAATACTCCATCGTTTTCATGGCAACAATTTTGCCATGGAAATTCCATGGAATGCCATGAAAATCCTAGGGACGGGAAGCACAACCATCAAAAATCAAAACAAAACAAACAGGTATCCAACCTCAGCTAAGTGTTGCCTCTGCATCAAAAGAAAGAGCCTTAGAAATTTATGGTAATTTTTGTCAAATTTTGAACAGAAAATTTAAAGGCATTTGAGTAACAGTTACCTTAATATGATTTATTATCTTATTTATTAATTTCATAGTAAGGAGGAAGCAGGATACAGCTCAAAGTTTGATGATTTTTGAATAGGTTAGACAAACTTGATTGAAAAATGGTGAAGTGGGCGATTGGCTGACCTGCAATCAATAGAGACGGCATTTGGATGTTTGCGATTGGCTTTACCTGCTGCAATCAATAGAGACAGCATTGGATGTGGGTGAGTAGCTATACTGCTGCAAATCAATTCAGATCAGGCATTGGATGTTGGCAAAGAGCTTACCTCCTGCAATCAATAGAGACATCGTTAGATGTGGTTGAGGAGCTTACCAAGTTAACATGGTCTCTGAAGCTGATCCTAATTTAGCATTGAAACCCAATAGAAATATCATTTTGTCTGAAACAGATCACCCATTTTGCATCAAACTTGACTGCAATGGTCCTTAGAGGGCCCGCTTTCAAAATGTCATTTGATTTATACATGTATCACCAACCAAGACATGCAGCTATTAAAAGTCAACTTAGTTTAATATAAGAAGGTAATAGTGTGGGAAAATCCACCTGTGTGAAACCACCCAACCAATTGAAACTAGGTCCTGAAGTGGTCCTCTTACTAAAGTCAGTTGTTCAACTTTTTCATCAGTATATAAAATGTAAACATTTGTAGTGCATTTCAGAACCCTGATGACACAGACTACTCACAAAGATGGCGTAATCACTTGGATGATTTGAAGGAAAAAGACAACCTATACATACTTTCTGTAGAAGATCAAGCAAGACCACTTTTGTTCAGTAAGTTGTAAGATGTAATATCTAATGAAACATATCCCAAAATACCGAAATAAATGTGATGTACAGTATGGCCATTTCATTGACTGACAAGTTCAAAGTTTGGTGTTTTTTTAATAGGTTAGACAGAGTTGATTGAAGAATGGTGAAGTGGACAAGTGGATGACCTCCTGCAATCAATAGACAGCATTGGATGTGGAAGAGGGACTTACCAAGATAACATGGTATCTGAATCTGATAGTTGAGCATTGAACCCCAATGGAATGGTGAAGTATTTAAAAAAGTAAGGTATGTAGAATAGAAACTTTATTGGTTTTTCAAAACATACAATGGAATGGTGGTATGCTGGTTCATAATTGGTGTAACGCATACTAGAGTCAGTTGTTCAACTGTTTCATCAGTATATAAAATGTAAACATTTGTAGTGCATTTCAGAACCCTGATGTCACAGACTACTCACAAAGATGGCGTAATCACTTAGATGATTTGAAGGAAAAAGACAACCTATACATACTTTCTGTAGAAGATCAAGCAAGACCACTTTTGTTCAGTAAGTTGTAAGATGTAATATTTAATGAAACGTACTCCAAAATACCAAAATAAATGTGATGTACAGTATGGCCATTTCATTGACTGACAAGTCATCAACAATGCTCGAGATCAAAATATTGGAAAACTGGTTAAAGATATAATGATGAATTAATAAGCATAACCATCAAAAATCAAAACAAAACAAACAGGTATCCAACCTCAGCTAAGTGTTGCCTCTGCATCAAAAGAAAGAGCCTTAGAAATTTATGGTAATTTTTGTCAAATTTTGAACGGAAAATTTAAAGGCATTTGAGTAACAGTTACCTTAATATGATTTATTATCTTATTTATTAATTTCATAGTAAGGAGGAAGCAGGATACAGCTCAATGTTTGATGATTTTTGAATAGGTTAGACAAACTTGATTGAAAAATGGTGAAGTGGGCGATTGGCTGACCTGCAATCAATAGAGACGGCATTTGGATGTTTGCGATTGGCTTTACCTGCTGCAATCAATAGAGACAGCATTGGATGTGGGTGAGTAGCTATACTGCTGCAAATCAATTCAGATCAGGCATTGGATGTTGGCAAAGAGCTTACCTCCTGCAATCAATAGCGACATCGTTAGATGTGGTTGAGGAGCTTACCAAGTTAACATGGTCTCTGAAGCTGATCCTAATTTAGCATTGAAACCCAATAGAAATATCATTTTGTCTGAAACAGATCACCCATTTTGCATCAAACTTGACTGCAATGGTCCTTAGAGGGCCCGCTTTCAAAATTCATTTGATTTATACATGTATCACCAACCAAGACATGCAGCTATTAAAAGTCAACTTAGTTTAATATAAGAAGGTAACAGTGTGGGAAAATACACCTGTGTGAAACCACCCAACCAGTTGAAACTAGGTCCTGAAGTGGTCCTCTTACTAGAGTCAGTTGTTCAACTGTTTCATCAGTATATAAAATGTAAACATTTGTAGTGCATTTCAGAACCCTGATGACACAGACTACTCACAAAGATGGCATAATCACTTGTTAGATGATTTGAAGGAAAAAGACAACCTATACATACTTTCTGTAGAAGATCAAGCAAGACCACTTTTGTTCAGTAAGTTGTAAGATGTAATATCTAATGAAACATATCCCAAAATACCGAAATAAATGTGATGTATAGTATGGCCATTTCATTGACTGACAAGTTCAAAGTTTGGTGTTTTTTTAATAGGTTAGACAGAGTTGATTGAAGAATGGTGAAGTGGACAAGTGGATGACCTCCTGCAATCAATAGACAGCATTGGATGTGGAAGAGGGACTTACCAAGATAACATGGTATCTGAATCTGATAGTTGAGCATTGAACCCCAATGGAATGGTGAAGTATTTAAAAAAGTAAGGTATGTAGAATAGAAACTTTATTGGTTTTTCAAAACATACAATGGAATGGTGGTATGCTGGTTCATAATTGGTGTAACGCATACTAGAGTCAGTTGTTCAAATGTTTCATCAGTATATAAAATGTAAACATTTGTAGTGCATTTCAGAACGCTGAAGATACAGACTACTCACAAAGATGGCGTAATCACTTGTTAGATGATTTGAAGGAAAAAGACAACCTATACATACTTTCTGTAGAAGATCAAGCAAGACCACTTTTGTTCAGTAAGTTGTAAGATGTAATATTTAATGAAACGTACTCCAAAATACCAAAATAAATGTGATGTACAGTATGGCCATTTCATTGACTGACAAGTCATCAACAATGCTCGAGATCAAAATATTGGAAAACTGGTTAAAGATATAGTGATGAATTAATAAGCACAACCATCAAAAATCAAAACAAAACAAACAGGTATCCAACCTCAGCTAAGTGTTGCCTCTGCATCAATAGAAAGAGCCTTAGAAATTTATGGTAATTTTTGTCAAATTTTGAACGGAAAATTTAAAGGCATTTGAGTAACAGTTACCTTAATATGATTTATTATCTTATTTATTAATTTCATAGTAAGGAGGAAGCAGGATACAGCTCAATGTTTGATGATTTTTGAATAGGTTAGACAAACTTGATTGAAAAATGGTGAAGTGGGCGATTGGCTGACCTGCAATCAATAGAGACGGCATTTGGATGTTTGCGATTGGCTTTACCTGCTGCAATCAATAGAGACAGCATTGGATGTGGGTGAGTAGCTATACTGCTGCAAATCAATTCAGATCAGGCATTGGATGTTGGCAAAGAGCTTACCTCCTGCAATCAATAGCGACATCGTTAGATGTGGTTGAGGAGCTTACCAAGTTAACATGGTCTCTGAAGCTGATCCTAATTTAGCATTGAAACCCAATAGAAATATCATTTTGTCTGAAACAGATCACCCATTTTGCATCAAACTTGACTGCAATGGTCCTTAGAGGGCCCGCTTTCAAAATGTCATTTGATTTATACATGTATCACCAACCAAGACATGCAGCTATTAAAAGTCAACTTAGTTTAATATAAGAAGGTAACAGTGTGGGAAAATACACCTGTGTGAAACCACCCAACCAGTTGAAACTAGGTCCTGAAGTGGTCCTCTTACTAGAGTCAGTTGTTCAACTGTTTCATCAGTATATAAAATGTAAACATTTGTAGTGCATTTCAGAACCCTGATGACACAGACTACTCACAAAGATGGCGTAATCACTTGTTAGATGATTTGAAGGAAAAAGACAACCTATACATACTTTCTGTAGAAGATCAAGCAAGACCACTTTTGTTCAGTAAGTTGTAAGATGTAATATCTAATGAAACATATCCCAAAATACCGAAATAAATGTGATGTACAGTATGGCCATTTCATTGACTGACAAGTTCAAAGTTTGGTGTTTTTTTAATAGGTTAGACAGAGTTGATTGAAGAATGGTGAAGTGGACAAGTGGATGACCTCCTGCAATCAATAGACAGCATTGGATGTGGAAGAGGGACTTACCAAGATAACATGGTATCTGAATCTGATAGTTGAACATTGAACCCCAATGGAATGGTGAAATATTTCAAAAAGTAAGGTATGTAGAATAGAAACTTTATTGGTTTTTCAAAACATACAATGGAATGGTGGTATGCTGGTTCATAATTGGTGTAACGCATACTAGAGTCAGTTGTTCAACTGTTTCATCAGTATATAAAATGTAAACATTTGTAGTGCATTTCAGAACCCTGAAGATACAGACTACTCACAAAGATGGCGTAATCACTTGTTAGATGATTTGAAGGAAAAAGACAACCTATACATACTTTCTGTAGAAGATCAAGCAAGACCACTTTTGTTCAGTAAGTTGTAAGATGTAATATCTAATGAAACGTACCCCAAAATACCAAAATAAATGTGATGTACAGTATGGCCATTTCATTGACTGACAAGTCATCAACAATGCTCGAGATCAAAATATTGGAAAACTGGTTAAAGATATAGTGATGAATTAATAAGCACAACCATCAAAAATCAAAACAAAACAAACAGGTATCCAACCTCAGCTAAGTGTTGCCTCTGCATCAATAGAAAGAGCCTTAGAAATTTATGGTAATTTTTGTCAAATTTTGAACGGAAAATTTAAAGGCATTTGAGTAACAGTTACCTTAATATGATTTATTATCTTATTTATTAATTTCATAGTAAGGAGGAAGCAGGATACAGCTCAATGTTTGATGATTTTTGAATAGGTTAGACAAACTTGATTGAAAAATGGTGAAGTGGGCGATTGGCTGACCTGCAATCAATAGAGACGGCATTTGGATGTTTGCGATTGGCTTTACCTGCTGCAATCAATAGAGACAGCATTGGATGTGGGTGAGTAGCTATACTGCTGCAAATCAATTCAGATCAGGCATTGGATGTTGGCAAAGAGCTTACCTCCTGCAATCAATAGCGACATCGTTAGATGTGGTTGAGGAGCTTACCAAGTTAACATGGTCTCTGAAGCTGATCCTAATTTAGCATTGAAACCCAATAGAAATATCATTTTGTCTGAAACAGATCACCCATTTTGCATCAAACTTGACTGCAATGGTCCTTAGAGGGCCCGCTTTCAAAATGTCATTTGATTTATACATGTATCACCAACCAAGACATGCAGCTATTAAAAGTCAACTTAGTTTAATATAAGAAGGTAACAGTGTGGGAAAATACACCTGTGTGAAACCACCCAACCAGTTGAAACTAGGTCCTGAAGTGGTCCTCTTACTAAAGTCAGTTGTTCAACTGTTTCATCAGTATATAAAATGTAAACATTTGTAGTGCATTTCAGAACCCTGATGACACAGACTACTCACAAAGATGGCGTAATCACTTGGATGATTTGAAGGAAAAAGACAACCTATACATACTTCCTGTAGAAGATCAAGCAAGACCACTTTTGTTCAGTAAGTTGTAAGATGTAATATCTAATGAAACATATCCCAAAATACCGAAATAAATGTGATGTACAGTATGGCCATTTCATTGACTGACAAGTTCAAAGTTTGGTGTTTTTTTAATAGGTTAGACAGAGTTGATTGAAGAATGGTGAAGTGGACAAGTGGATGACCTCCTGCTATCAATAGACAGCATTGGATGTGGAAGAGGGACTTACCAAGATAACATGGTATCTGAATCTGATAGTTGAGCATTGAACCCCAATGGAATGGTGAAGTATTTAAAAAAGTAAGGTATGTAGAATAGAAACTTTATTGGTTTTTCAAAACATACAATGGAATGGTGGTATGCTGGTTCATAATTGGTGTAACGCATACTAGAGTCAGTTGTTCAACTGTTTCATCAGTATATAAAATGTAAACATTTGTAGTGCATTTCAGAACCCTGAAGATACAGACTACTCACAAAGATGGCGTAATGACTTGTTAGATGATTTGAAGGAAAAAGACAACCTATACATACTTTCTGTAGAAGATCAAGCAAGACCACTTTTGTTCAGTAAGTTGTAAGATGTAATATCTAATGAAACGTACCCCAAAATACCAAAATAAATGTGATGTACAGTATGGCCATTTCATTGACTGACAAGTCATCAACAATGCTCGAGATCAAAATATTGGAAAACTGGTTAAAGATATAATGATGAATTAATAAGCACAACCATCAAAAATCAAAACAAAACAAACAGGTATCCAACCTCAGCTAAGTGTTGCCTCTGCATCAAAAGAAAGAGCCTTAGAAATTTATGGTAATTTTTGTCAAATTTTGAACGGAAAATTTAAAGGCATTTGAGTAACAGTTACCTTAATATGATTTATTATCTTATTTATTAATTTCATAGTAAGGAGGAAGCAGGATACAGCTCAAAGTTTGATGATTTTTGAATAGGTTAGACAAACTTGATTGAAAAATGGTGAAGTGGGCGATTGGCTGACCTGCAATCAATAGAGACGGCATTTGGATGTTTGCGATTGGCTTTACCTGCTGCAATCAATAGAGACAGCATTGGATGTGGGTGAGTAGCTATACTGCTGCAAATCAATTCAGATCAGGCATTGGATGTTGGCAAAGAGCTTACCTCCTGCAATCAATAGAGACATCGTTAGATGTGGTTGAGGAGCTTACCAAGTTAACATGGTTTCTGAAGCTGATCCTAATTTAGCATCGAAACCCAATAGAAATATCATTTTGTCTGAAACAGATCACCCATTTTGCATCAAACTTGACTGCAATGGTCCTTAGAGGGCCCGCTTTCAAAATGTCATTTGATTTATACATGTATCACCAACCAAGACATGCAGCTATTAAATGTCAACTTAGTTTAATATAAGAAGGTAACAGTGTGGGAAAATACACCTGTGTGAAACCACCCAACCAGTTGAAACTAGGTCCTGAAGTGGTCCTCTTACTAGAGTCAGTTGTTCAACTGTTTCATCAGTATATAAAATGTAAACATTTGTAGTGCATTTCAGAACCCTGATGACAGACTACTCACAAAGATGGCGTAATCACTTGCTAGATGATTTGAAGGAAAAAGACAACCTATACATACTTTCTGTAGAAGATCAACCAAGACCACTTTTGTTCAGTAAGTTGTAAGATGTAATATCTAATGAAACATATCCCAAAATACCGAAATAAATGTGATGTACAGTATGGCCATTTCATTGACTGACAAGTTCAAAGTTTGGTGTTTTTTTAATAGGTTAGACAGAGTTGATTGAAGAATGGTGAAGTGGACAAGTGGACGACCTCCTGCAATCAATAGACAGCATTGGATGTGGAAGAGGGACTTACCAAGATAACATGGTATCTGAATCTGATAGTTGAGCATTGAACCCCAATGGAATGGTGAAGTATTTAAAAAAGTAAGGTTTTTCAAAATATACAATGGAATGGTTGTATGCTGGTTCATAATTGGTGTAACGCATACTAGAGTCAGTTGTTCAACTGTTTCATCAGTATATAAAATGTAAACATTTGTAGTGCATTTCAGATACTACTCACAAAGATGGCGTAATCACTTTTTAGCTGATTTGGAAAAAAAAGACAACCTATACCTACTTTCTGTAGAAGATCAAGCAAGACCACTTTTGTTCAGTAAGTTGTAAGATGTAATATCTAATGAAAGGTACCCCAAAATACCGAAATAAATGTGATGTACAGTATGGCCATTTCATTGACTGACAAGTCATCAACAATGCTCGAGATCAAAATATTGGAAAACTGGTTAAAGATATAATGATGAATTAATAAGCACAACCATCAAAAATCAAAACAAAACAAACAGGTATCAGACAAAGTTGATTGAAGAATGGTGAACTGGACAAGTGGCTGACCTCCTGCAATCAATAGAGATGCCATTGGATGTGGGGGAATGGCTTACCTCCTGCAATCAATAGACGGCATTGGATGTGGACGAGGGACTTTCCAACATAACATGGTATCTGAATCTGATCATAGTTGAGCATTGAACCCCAATGGAATGGTGAAGTATTTAAAAAAAGTAAGGTATGTAGAATAGAAACTTTATTGGTTTTTTTTGGCGGAAGTGAATGTAACCAAACTTGGCAGAGATGATGCATTGTAAGGTAGTTCCTTTGGTGGTGAATGGTCAAAGAAACATGCCCGTCAAAGCCTATTCTTATTTCAGATTGTATGAACAACATTTAGAAACCTTTTGAAGAAAGATTTTAAACCTAACTCACAAATATTTTTTGTAATAGTCCTTAACTTCATAACTTTAACAGAAATCCAAGAATGTTGATAGTGACATAGTTTGACGCAAGGGGAAAAATTTTGTATTAAAAATTCTTATTCAGAATGACAGATTTATACCAGGCATGCATGTGTTACCCAAGTGTTGTTACTTTGATGCCGATCGGAAATCCAAGATGGACCTTCTTAAAATTGGACCCTATGGGAAATATATTTAAAATACTTTTGACAAACAAATTTAATTGATTGGTAGGAAACTTTTTGCAAGGGAGTTACAAGTAGCCAGATAATTTGTTACCATTCTGCTAGGGGATTTTCTGGTAGGTTAAATGTCCATGATCTTAAGAAATATTTCATATATAAAATATTTACTGCCCTTGGGCAATCCAGTGCATGTTAAATGTTCCTAATATTTGTTTTTAAAGTTTATTTGCCTTTGCAGAAAAATGACTGTTTTATGTTTCTATTTTACAGTTGATAATTGATAATAGAAACTATTTAACAATTAGCTGGATCTTTATTCATTGAAAGTTGATTAAAATAAAATGCCAATGTTAAAAAAGTTAAATTCCGTTAATTTTGTATTCATTGTGCCATTTAGGTTTGTGTCATTGAAACTTTTACATGCAACCTATTAGGTGCATCATGTACTAACTTTTCATTCTCAATTTGTGGTGAACCTTTTAGTTGCTACATGCACTAAATTTTCTAGGTTGTCAGTATTTACTGAGCCCAATTGTAAATATACTGTACCCTATTGGTCCCGTATGTGCTGAAACTTCAATGTTAAGCATGTAATGAGCTGTTTTGGTCTCACTTGCCAAAAAATTTATATCTTTACTGATCCCTTGCTCTTAACACATACTGAAACTTGCAGGTCATACATGTAGTGTGCCCTTTTGGTCTCTTGTATGCTGAAACTTCTTAGCTTGTAAATGTACTCCACCCCTGTCCCATATGATCTGAAACTATAATGAGCTCTTGGTCTCAACATACATGCTGAAAATTTTAGATTTTACATTTACTGATCCCTCTTGCTCACTTATACTGAAACTTATAGGTTATGTAGTAAACCCTTTTGGTCTCATGTGTTGAAATGTCTTAAGGTTGTACATGTACTGAGCCCTTTGGACCACAAGTACTGAAGAAATTTTAGGTTGAATTGCACCACTTTTGGTCCCAAGTTTGCTGAAACTTAGGTTGTACATATACTGAACCAACATTTGCTCCAACATACATTGTAATTGTTTTTATTGTCCAACAAACAAACTTTTTGGCTACTGAGTACTTTTAGTCTGAAACCTAGCTTGTACATATACTGAGGCCTTTTAATCCCAGATATTCTGAAATTTCCTAGGCTGTACATATACTGAGACCATTTGGTCCCCCTAGCACTGAACCTTGTAGATGATGCATGATCTGAGCCCTTTTGAGCGGTACATTTGAAATTAAATGTGTAAAATTTCAATGAAATATGTAGCCAAGATTGAAGTTTCCAGTCAATAGGAAAAGGTGCATTAAATATGTAATGAAAATTTATTAAATGTTTAATATGTAGGACTGTACTGTCTGAAAAAAGTGGCTGTCAGAATTCTAAATGGGAGAGATACCTGAAGGTTACATTGATTGAACAAGTTCATATTTGGCAAACTGATATTATTTCATCAAGTATTACAGTAAAATGTATCTTACATTTATAAATTCCGATATATTTTTATATAGGCTATCTTAAGTTTTTACATACAATTTTCCTGTTTATACAAATTGGATTCTACCAGAAATATTGGTCTGAAACTGTACAAATATCGTGATAAATTATGATAATTATTTTCTGGTAAGAAAATGACAAATTTTTATGAAAATCTTAGTTATTTTTAGCAAAGTAAATTTTTAAAAAATATCTTGTCTAATTATCAATTTATTTTTAAACTTAAGTATAAGGTCATTATAGCAATGGATGATATTAATTTTTAGTGAAATTTTCTTCTTTATTTTGGCTAATTTTCATATTTTGCCTTTCAGTATACTAAATTGGCTAAATTTTTTGGATAAGTCTTATGTCCAGCTTCATACAAATTTAAAATGATTAAGCAAATGTTTTTTCTATCATGTTAAAGTTTTGTATTTTACAAGTACTTTCCATAAATATTTACTAACATTTGTGTCTCCCTTATAACTGCTCTTGTCCTTCCAATGATCCAATACAAATAACATTAAACACTTTACAAATTAAGATTAAAACAAATCTTGTGAACTTAATTAAAATGCAGGAATATGTGAAACATAATGATGGCATTTTAATTGGGGTTTGCAAATGATGAAATGGAATTAAAATGAAATAAAATAAAGAACATAAAATTTAAAATAAATAAAATAGAATAAAAAATAAAAAAATTAAATAAAACAAAATAACAAAGTGAAAAAATAACTCCCAAAATTGATGGAAAGTATTTGTGAAATACAAAATACAACTGTGATAATTGTGTGGTGAATGTTAGTTTTACAATTCTAAAGTTCTGAGTTTAAAATTACATTTACATTTGAAATACTTTTGAACTCGTATACATGTAGTAGGTATGGCTATTTTCTTTAAGTTGAATGTGATCCATTGCTTATTTTGATCAGTAGGTAACATGAGAGTAGAAATCCACATTTTTAACATCTATCTTTCTAAAAGAAAGTGTAAATAGTTTTCAACTCAACTTGAAATTAACATTATCAATAGTTTTACTATCCATTTTAGTAATTATTTGTCAAAAAAATTTGTCAGTATCTTTCACATTTAAGTTTTCAGGTGCCTTCTTGAATTGGGGAGTAATTAAATTTTGGTTTGGGATAAAAATCTTTCATGTCTAAATGTGGGTGAAACTTGATTACTTATCTCATTGAAAATCCCTAGTGTAGGGGAGGGAGGGGGCAGATTGGCCATGTGATCTGAATGCTTTTGTTGTAACCAATAGTAAGCACTAGCCAATTACATGTACTATTGTGTTCAATTTGGGGTGAGATATGTCAACTACAATCCAAATGACCAAGATTAATAGTTTACCTGATGAAAGATGTGGTTTTCTATGCCTTCCTCTACCAATGAAAACTGGTTGGCATGATAAAGTAATTATGCTGAAAAGAGTGTAAAACCCAGTAATCCATACCCTGTAGTATTATGCCAAGGTTACAGTAACTGATTCAAAAAGTGAGGATCTATAGATATCAGAGAAGATCAATCAGTTATATGAAATAGACAGTCATGAAAACTAGTGGTTCAGACAAGTAACAGTACATGATTCCTAATCGGTTATAAATTTTGTTTCGTTTATCACAAATTTATCGCAGGCATTCAAATGTCACAGATTTCAGAAAAATCTGTTTTTAAAATTATATATTTATAGATTTTCATGAAGTTCTTTGACATCATTTTTTGAAGATAGTGAATATGATTGATAGAAAATACTAAATTTTTTTATAAATATTTCATATGCACTGTTATTGCCCACTTTTTTTTGCTGCAGTATTTCAAGGCAGAATTTTTTGTTGTTGCATTTTTAAAGGAAAAATAAAGGAATGTTATGGAGATGTGAACCAAATGCTTCATCCCCTCCTTTTTTCCACTGCAATCTGACCAATGAGCCTGCCGATTTTAACAAATCATTTTGTGTTTTCATCCATAATTTAACCTGGTCATCTGATTAAAAAATTATGCCAAAAAAGTATTAAATCTCCTGAAAATATAAGTGAAATTAGGCAAAAGTTTAATGGAATGTTCCGTAGATGATACCCTTTAAAGATTTTATTTGGGGGTCCATACCTGACCAATATGGCACCTATTACTGACAATTGGAAAAATTAGGAACAGTACATTAAAAAAACCTTTTCTGGAACTGTTGGTACAATTGTGACAAAAGTGTGATGGAATTGTCCTGACTTGTGGTCCCGTCAAATTTTGTGTCCAAGAAAATGGACCTTGGTCCAATATGGCCATACAGACGAATCAGCAACCTTGGACTAATGGTTTGTGCTACTAAAGATGAGGCTTACTTGGACCTCAACAAAGATAGCTTCCACAGTCAAACATAGACCTATGGAAAAATTATTTTTTGAAATCACAAAGTAAATTGTAATAAAACTTTGTATCAATAGAATGCTGACGGAGACAAACTTTGCTTAACATAGGAAAATATAATATGGTGTGTGCATCAATGAGACTTAACTAAAGAGAATAGATTCTGCAACATTTGGTGAGGATTCTCAGTTCGTTTTCTTAGAGATCTCTTTCAAAGATTTTCTTTTTTCTTTTTTGATTGACCTCCATTTGGAAAGGAATTTTGAATTCTTAGTAAATAAGAACATATTATTATCAGTAGCTGATTCTCATTTGTTTTTTTTTTAATTATTTGATAATTTATGAAAATTAGTTGATGGCAGAATTATTTAAAGTTATTTAAACAAAAATTTTTTTTATATTTTAGGAATATAAAAATGAAAAGTTATTGTGTGAACATCAGTGGGATTTGAAATCCTATTGAATGAAGTAAATGAAACTTGCAACATGTGATGGTGGTTGTCCATTTGTTACCTTCAACAAAAAATTCTTTATTTTTTGGTTATTTATTAACATTCATTTGGAAATAAATTTTCAAAATTAATTTTTTGTCAATGAGCAATTTTTGATATATCGTTAGCTGATGCTCATTTGATTTGAATGTTATTCAAGTTTTTTTTCAGATAGCATTTTGATTGTCGATGAAATTAGTTTGACAAAAATTTATATATTCTTTTAAACAAAAAAGTATTTCATTATTTGTTATTAATTAGTATTTGCATGAATTGTTGCCCAAAATGAGCAGGCATCTCGAAAATTGGCATTCCTGAAATGCATAAAAAATCTACATTTTATTTCAGGCCTTTTTTTTCATTTCCTCTAACATGCCTGCTCAGATGGGGGATAACTCAATCAAATGGAATTAATCTTATTTTGAAAGGCTATTTTGTCAGTAATGGAATTGAAAAAAGTTTCCAGTAAGTTAGTTATGAAAATGAAAGGATATGGTGTAAACATCAGTGAGACTTTAAATCCTATTGAATTGAATGAAGTAATGACAACATGCAACATGAGATGGTGGTTGTCCATTTGTAACCTTCAAGAAAAAAGTTCACTTTCAGAGGTTTTAGGTTTTGTTTATTAACATTCATTTGGAAATAAGATTTCAGAATTAATTTTTAGTTGATTATGAGGTTTTTTATATAATCCGCAGCTGATGCCCATTTGGTTTAAATGTTATTTAATTTTTTTTCAGATAACATTTTGATTGTTGATGAAATTAGTTTGACAAAAATTTATAAATTCTTTTAAACAAAATGTATTTCACTATTTGTTAATCGTTATATGCATCAGTTACTGTCCAAATGAGCAGGCATCTCAAAAATGGCATTCATGAAATGTATAAAAAAATATTTCCATTTATTTTAAAAAAAAAAATTATCATTTTCTGATTATGTATGCCTGCTCAGAAGGGGGATAACTCAATCAAGCAATTAATCTTATTTTGAAAGGTTTTGTCAACGGATTTGAAAAAAAGTTTTCAGTAAGTTCTGACAATGAAGGATATGGTGAATGCATCAGTGAGATTTGAATACAGTAGATACTATAAATCTTGAGGGTTGTCAGTTTATAAGCTTTTAAATATGAAAATGAAAGGATGGTGTAGAAATCATTGAACAATTGAAATCCTGTTGAATTGAATCCTAAAGTAATACAAACTTGTAACAAGTGGTTGAGGTTGTCTATTTGTTAGTTTCAAGAAAGTTTCAGATTATTTGTTTATTTATTGACATCCATTCGGACAGAAATTTTGATAGCATTGTTATTCATTGAGAAATGTTTATCAATCAATAGCCAAAGCTCATTTGGTGATTTTTTCAATTTTTTTAGTTAAAAAAGTTTATAACAAAAATTTTTAAAATTTTGAGACAAAAGATTCTTCCGTAGGTTATGAATATGATATAAAAGGATATGACGTATCCATCAATGAGACTCGAAATTCTAATTTAAAAAGGAAGGAAATACAATTTGCAACACTGTGGAAGTGTTCATTTGTTGATTTCAAATTTACTTTCAGATGTTTTATATTTTGTTCTTTTATTGACTTCCATATGGAAAGAATTTTTGAAATCATTTGTTCACCATAGAGAAATGTTACTTGGTAGCAAATGCTCATTTGGTAAAGTCACTTTTTCAACATTATATTTCATTATTTGTTTGAAGCAAACAATGACAAAAGGGTTAAATTGTTTATTGTGAAAAGTAAGTATATCTTTGTCAGAGATGGAAAGCAGTTTTTAGCACACCTGGCCCAAAGGGTCATCATCGTAAACTTTTTTAAAAGATCTTCTGAAACCACTGTGCCAATTAGAACAAATCAGTTAAATGGTTAAGTGGACCTCTTTCATAAATGTATCCAATGACCCCACCCATCACCCAAGGGCCTAACATTGTTTAACATAGGACCCTATTTTAAATTAGACCTTGTCTGAAACCACAAAGCCAACTGGAAAAAAAACTTGGCAACATTGGTCCTTAGTGGTCCTCTTTCAGAACTGTATCCAATGACCCCACCCGCCATCCAAGATGGCTGCCAGAGCCTAACATAGTTTAACATAGGACCTAAGGTTGAAATCTCTGAAAGATCTTGTTTGAAACCAATGAGCCATTTGGAACTTGACAGCAAGAAATTTATTTTGGATTTTGAGTCTGCCTAAATTTTTTTTGCTGCAGCATATCAAGGCAAAAATTTTTTTTTTTGAATTTTTAAAGGAGAAATAAAGTAGTGTTATGGAGATATGAACCAAATGCTTCCTATTTTCCACTGCAATCTGACCAGTGAGCCTTCCGATTTTAACAAATCGTCTTTTCATCCAAAATTTAACCTGGTCATCTGATTAGAAAATTATGCCAAAAAAGTATTAAATCTCTTTGAAAATTCTTTGGCAAATTAAGCAAAAGTTTGATGGAGTCTTCTGTAGTTGATCCTTTTTAAAAAGTGTATTTGGGGTCCATACCTGAGCAATATGGCCCCTTTTTACTGAAAATTGAAAAAATCAGGAACAATACATTAAAAAAACCTTTTCTGGAACTGTTGGGGCGATTGTGACAAAAGTGTGATGGAATTGTCCTGACTCGTGGTGCTGTCAAATTTTTTGTCCAAGGAAATGGACCTTGGTCCAATACGGCCATACAGACGAATCAGCAACCTTGGACTAATGGTTTGTGCTACTAAAGATGAGAATTTTCTTATAATAATGTTATTTATTATATACGGCATATTAAATCCATGTGAGTAATACGTATATTTTAATCATTTTCTCTGAAACCGCTGAGCCAAATTGAACCAAAAGTGACAGCAATGGTCCTAAGATTTCAACTTTCAGGCAATCACTTGGACCTCAAGAAAGATGGCTTCCACATGGAAAAATTAAGTACTGTAAATTTGGAAATTATTACGATGTTTTTTTTATTGCAAAAAATGCGACAGGGTTGTTATCGCAATAATTTACTCACATTTTGGAATTTTTTATATGAATGAAGCGTGGTTTTTCTCAATATCACAAATGTTAAAATCGCATTTTGGTCTTAAATGACAAAATTGCAATAATTTCTGAATTTACAGTATATTTTCTGAAATCACAAAGTAAATTGGAATAAAACTTTGTATCAATAGAATGCTGCCACAGACAAACTTAACTTAACATAGGAAAATGGAAGGATATGGTGTATGCATCAATGAGACTTGAATAAAGGGAATAGGGTATTTGGTGAGAGTTCTCAGTTTGTTTTCTTAGAGATCTCTTTCAAAGATTTTCTTTTTTCTTTTTTGATTGACTTCCATTTTGAAAGGAATTTTGAAATTCTTAGGGCTATTCCGGAAAAAAATGTATGGGGGGGTTGGAAGGCACTTTATATAAAATTGTATGGGTGGTCGGGGGTCTGGAAAAAAATTCTAAAGGAAGCATAAGGAAATTTTTTTAAATTGTATGGGTAGTGGGTGCTGAAAAAAAATGCCTTCCAACCCCCCCATACCATTTTTTCTGGAATAGCCCTTAGAAAATAACATATTATCAGTAGCTGATTCTCATTTGTTTTTTTTTTTATTATTATTTGTTAATTGATGAAAATTAGTTGATGGCAAAATTATTTAAAGTTATTTAGACAAAAAGAATTCTTTATATTTTAGGAATAAAAAAATGAAAAGTTATGGTTTGAACATCAGTGAGACTTGAAATCCTACTGAATGAAGTAAATTCAACTTGCAACATGTGATGGTGGTTGTCCATTTGTTACCTTCGACAAAAAATTCTTTACTTTTTTTAGTTATTTATTAACATTCATTTGAAAATAAATTTTCAAAATTAATTTTTTGTCAATGAGCAATTTTTGATATATCGTTAGCTGATGCTCATTTGATTTAAACGTTATTTAAGTTTTTTTTTCAGATAACATTTTGATTGTCAATGAAATTAGTAAAAATTTATAAATTCTTTTAAACAAAAAAGTATTTCATTATTTGTTATTAATTAGTATTTGCATGAATTATTGCCCAAAATGAGCAGGCATCTCGAAAATCGGCATTCCTGAAATGCATAAAAAAATCTACATTTTATTTCAGGCCTTTTTTTTCATTTTCTCTAACATGCCTGTTCAGATGGGGGATAACTCAATCAAATGGAATTAATCTTATTTTGAAAGGCTATTTTGTCAGTAATGGAATTGAAAAAAGTTTCCAGTAAGTTAGTTATGAAAATGAAAGGATATGGTGTATGTAACAATGAGACTTGAATAAAGAGAATAGATTCTGCAACGTCTGGTCAGGGTTCTCAGTTTGTATATTAAAAACATCACTTTCAAAGATTTTATTCTTCATTTATTGACTTCCATTTGGAAAGGAAGTTTGAAATTCTTACTCAATGAGAAAATTATTAATCAGTAGCTGATTCCAAATGTTAATTATTTTTTCAAATGATTGTTTAATAATTGAAAAGTCATTTATGGCAAAAAAATTTAAAATGGTTGTCATTAAGACACTTTTTTTTATATTTTATGAATATGAAAATGAAAGGATATGGTGTAAACATCAGTGGGACTTTAAATGCTATTGAATTGAATGAAGTAATGACAACATGCAACATGAGATGGTGGTTGTCCATTTGTAACCTTCAAGAAAAAAGTTCACTTTCAGAGGTTTTATTTTTTGTTTATTAACATTCATTTGGAAATAAGATTTCAGAATTCATTTTTAGTTGATGAGGAGGTTTTTATATAATCAGTAGCTGATGCCCATTTGGTTTAAATGGTGTTTAATTTTTTTTCAGATAAGATTTTGATTGTTGATGAAATTAGTTTGACAAAAATTTATAAATTCTTTTAAACAAAATTTATTTCACTATTTGTTAATCGCTATTTGCATAAGTTATTGTCCAATTGAGCAGGCATCTCAAAAATGGCATTCATGAAATGTATGAAAAAATATTTTCATTTATTTAAAAAAAAAATTATCATTTTCTGATTATGTATGCCTGCTCAGAAGGGGGATAACTCAATCAAGCAATTAATCTTATTTTGAAAGGTTTTGTCAACGGATTTGAAAAAAAGTTTTCAGTAAGTTCTAACAATGAAAGAATATGGTGTATGCATCAGTGAGATGTGAATACAGTAGATACTATAAATCTTGAGGGTTGTCAGTTTATAAGCTTTTAAATATGAAAATGAAAGGATATGGTGTAGAAATCATTGAACAATTGAAATCCTGTTGAATTGAATCCTAAAGTAATACAAACTTGTAACAAGTGGTTGAGGTTGTCTATTTGTTAGTTTCAAGAAAGTTTCAGATTATTTGTTTATTTATTGACATCCATTTGGACAGAAATTTTGATATCATTGTTATTCATTGAGAAATGTTTATCAATCAATAGCCGAAGCTCATTTGGTGATTTTTTCAATTTTTTTAGTTGAAAAAGTTTATAACAAAAATTTTAAAAATTTTGAGACAAAAGATTCTTCCGTAGGTTATGAATATGATATAAAAGGATATGACGTATGCATCAATAAGACTCGAAATTCTAATTTAAAAAGGAAGGAGATACAATTTGCAACACTGTGGAAGTGTTCATTTGTTGATTTCAAGTTTACTTTCAGATGTTTTATATTTTGTTCTTTTATTGACTTCCATATGGAAAGAAATTTTGAAATCATTTGTTCACCATAGAGAAATGTTACTTGGTAGCAAATGCTCATTTGGTAAAGTCACTTTTTCAACATTATATTTCATTATTTGTTTGAAGCAAACAATGACAAAAGGGTTAAATTGTTTATTGTGAAAAGTAAGTATATCATTGTCAGAGATGGAAAGCAGTTTTTAGCACACCTGGCCCAAAGGGTCATCATCGTAAACTTTTTTAAAAGATCTTCTGAAACCACTGTGCCAATTAGAACAAATCAGTTAAATGGTTAAGTGGACCTCTTTCATAAATGTATCCAATGACCCCACCCATCACCCAAGGGCCTAACATTGTTTAACATAGGACCCTATTTTAAATTAGACCTTGTCTGAAACCACAAAGCCAACTGGAAAAAAACTTGGCAACATTGGTCCTTAGTGGTCCTCTTTCAGAACTGTATCCGATGACCCCACCCGCCATCCAAGATGGCTGTCAGAGCCTAACATAGTTTAACATAGGACCTAAGGTCGAAATCTCTGAAAGATCTTGTTTGAAACCAGTGAGCCATTTGGAACTTGACAGCAAGAAATTTATTTTGAATTTTGAGTCCACCTAAATTTTTTTTTGCTGCAGCATATCAAGGCAGAAATTTTTTTTGGGAATTTTTAAAGGAGAAATAAAGGAATGTTATGGAGATATGAACCAAATGCTTCCTATTTTCCACTGCAATCTGACCAGTGAGCCTTCCGATTTTAACAAATCGTCTTTTCATCCATAATTTAAACTGGTCATCTGATTAGAAAATTATGCCAAAAAAGTATTAAATCTCTTCGAAAATTCTTTGGCAAATTAAGCAAAAGTTTGATGGAGTCTTCTGTAGTTGATCCTTTTTAAAAAGTGTATTTGGGGGTCCATACCTGAGCAATAAGGCCCCTTTTTACTGAAAATTGAAAAAATCAGGAACAATACATTAAAAAAACCTTTTCTGGAACTGTTGGTGCAATTGTGACAAAAGTGTGATGGAATTGTCCTGACTCATGGTGCTGTCAAATTTTTTGTCCAAGGAAATGGACAGACGAATCAGCAACCTTGGACTAATGGTTTGTGCTACTAAAGATGAGAATTTTCTTATAATAATGTTATTTATTATATACGGCATATTAAATCCATGTGAGTAATACATATATTTTAATCATTTTCTCTGAAACCGCTGAGCCAAATTGAACCAAAAGTGACAGCAATGGTCCTAAGATTTCAACTTTCTGGAGATCACTTGGACCTCAAGAAAGATGGCTTCCACATGGAAAAATTAAGTACTGTAAATTTGGAAATTATTGCGATGTTTTTATTATTGCGAAAAATGTGACAGGGTTGTTATCGCAATAATTTACTCACATTTTGGAATTTTTTATATGAATGAAGCGTGGTTTTTCTCAATATCACAAATGTTAAAATCGTATTTTGGTCTTAAATGACAAAATTGCAATAATAAATGCATGCAATAATTTCTGAATTTACAGTATATTTTCTGAAATCACAAAGTAAATTGGAATAAAACTTTGTATCAATAGAATGCTGCCACAGACAAACTTAACTTAACATAGGAAAATGGAAGAATATGGTGTATGCATCAATGAGACTTGAATAAAGGGAATAGGGTATTTGGTGAGAATTCTCTGTTTTCTTAGAGATCTCTTTCAAAGATTTTCTTTTTTCTTTTTTGATTGACTTCCATTTTGAAAGGAATTTTGAAATTCTTAGTAAATAACATATTATTATCAGTAGCTGATTCTAATTTTGTTTTTTTTTTTAATTATTATTTGATAATTGATGAAAATTAGTTGATGGCAAAATTATTTAAAGTTATTTAGACAAAAAGAATTCTTTATATTTTAGGAATAAAAAAATGAAAAGTTATGGTTTGAACATCAGTGAGACTTGAAATCCTATTGAATGAAGTAAATTCAACTTGCAACATGTGATGGTGGTTGTCCATTTGTTACCTTCGACAAAAAATTCTTTACTTTTTTTAGTTATTTATTAACATTCATTTGAAAATAAATTTTCAAAATTAATTTTTTGTCAATGAGCAATTTTTGATATATCGTTAGCTGATGCTCATTTGATTTAAACGTTATTTAAGTTTTTTTTTCAGATAACATTTTGATTGTCAATGAAATTAGTAAAAATTTATAAATTCTTTTAAACAAAAAAGTATTTCATTATTTGTTATTAATTAGTATTTGCATGAATTATTGCCCAAAATGAGCAGGCATCTCGAAAATCGGCATTCCTGAAATGCATAAAAAAATCTACATTTTATTTCAGGCCTTTTTTTTCATTTTCTCTAACATGCCTGTTCAGATGGGGGATAACTCAATCAAATGGAATTAATCTTATTTTGAAAGGCTATTTTGTCAGTAATGGAATTGAAAAAAGTTTCCAGTAAGTTAGTTATGAAAATGAAAGGATATGGTGTATGTAACAATGAGACTTGAATAAAGAGAATAGATTCTGCAACGTCTGGTCAGGGTTCTCAGTTTGTATATTAAAAACATCACTTTCAAAGATTTTATTCTTCATTTATTGACTTCCATTTGGAAAGGAAGTTTGAAATTCTTACTCAATGAGAAAATTATTAATCAGTAGCTGATTCCAAATGTTAATTATTTTTTCAAATGATTGTTTAATAATTGAAAAGTCATTTATGGCAAAAAAATTTAAAATGGTTGTCATTAAGACACTTTTTTTTATATTTTATGAATATGAAAATGAAAGGATATGGTGTAAACATCAGTGGGACTTTAAATGCTATTGAATTGAATGAAGTAATGACAACATGCAACATGAGATGGTGGTTGTCCATTTGTAACCTTCAAGAAAAAAGTTCACTTTCAGAGGTTTTATTTTTTGTTTATTAACATTCATTTGGAAATAAGATTTCAGAATTCATTTTTAGTTGATGAGGAGGTTTTTATATAATCAGTAGCTGATGCCCATTTGGTTTAAATGGTGTTTAATTTTTTTTCAGATAAGATTTTGATTGTTGATGAAATTAGTTTGACAAAAATTTATAAATTCTTTTAAACAAAATTTATTTCACTATTTGTTAATCGCTATTTGCATAAGTTATTGTCCAATTGAGCAGGCATCTCAAAAATGGCATTCATGAAATGTATGAAAAAATATTTTCATTTATTTAAAAAAAAAATTATCATTTTCTGATTATGTATGCCTGCTCAGAAGGGGGATAACTCAATCAAGCAATTAATCTTATTTTGAAAGGTTTTGTCAACGGATTTGAAAAAAAGTTTTCAGTAAGTTCTAACAATGAAAGAATATGGTGTATGCATCAGTGAGATGTGAATACAGTAGATACTATAAATCTTGAGGGTTGTCAGTTTATAAGCTTTTAAATATGAAAATGAAAGGATATGGTGTAGAAATCATTGAACAATTGAAATCCTGTTGAATTGAATCCTAAAGTAATACAAACTTGTAACAAGTGGTTGAGGTTGTCTATTTGTTAGTTTCAAGAAAGTTTCAGATTATTTGTTTATTTATTGACATCCATTTGGACAGAAATTTTGATATCATTGTTATTCATTGAGAAATGTTTATCAATCAATAGCCGAAGCTCATTTGGTGATTTTTTCAATTTTTTTAGTTGAAAAAGTTTATAACAAAAATTTTAAAAATTTTGAGACAAAAGATTCTTCCGTAGGTTATGAATATGATATAAAAGGATATGACGTATGCATCAATAAGACTCGAAATTCTAATTTAAAAAGGAAGGAGATACAATTTGCAACACTGTGGAAGTGTTCATTTGTTGATTTCAAGTTTACTTTCAGATGTTTTATATTTTGTTCTTTTATTGACTTCCATATGGAAAGAAATTTTGAAATCATTTGTTCACCATAGAGAAATGTTACTTGGTAGCAAATGCTCATTTGGTAAAGTCACTTTTTCAACATTATATTTCATTATTTGTTTGAAGCAAACAATGACAAAAGGGTTAAATTGTTTATTGTGAAAAGTAAGTATATCATTGTCAGAGATGGAAAGCAGTTTTTAGCACACCTGGCCCAAAGGGTCATCATCGTAAACTTTTTTAAAAGATCTTCTGAAACCACTGTGCCAATTAGAACAAATCAGTTAAATGGTTAAGTGGACCTCTTTCATAAATGTATCCAATGACCCCACCCATCACCCAAGGGCCTAACATTGTTTAACATAGGACCCTATTTTAAATTAGACCTTGTCTGAAACCACAAAGCCAACTGGAAAAAAACTTGGCAACATTGGTCCTTAGTGGTCCTCTTTCAGAACTGTATCCGATGACCCCACCCGCCATCCAAGATGGCTGTCAGAGCCTAACATAGTTTAACATAGGACCTAAGGTCGAAATCTCTGAAAGATCTTGTTTGAAACCAGTGAGCCATTTGGAACTTGACAGCAAGAAATTTATTTTGAATTTTGAGTCCACCTAAATTTTTTTTTGCTGCAGCATATCAAGGCAGAAATTTTTTTTGGGAATTTTTAAAGGAGAAATAAAGGAATGTTATGGAGATATGAACCAAATGCTTCCTATTTTCCACTGCAATCTGACCAGTGAGCCTTCCGATTTTAACAAATCGTCTTTTCATCCATAATTTAAACTGGTCATCTGATTAGAAAATTATGCCAAAAAAGTATTAAATCTCTTCGAAAATTCTTTGGCAAATTAAGCAAAAGTTTGATGGAGTCTTCTGTAGTTGATCCTTTTTAAAAAGTGTATTTGGGGGTCCATACCTGAGCAATAAGGCCCCTTTTTACTGAAAATTGAAAAAATCAGGAACAATACATTAAAAAAACCTTTTCTGGAACTGTTGGTGCAATTGTGACAAAAGTGTGATGGAATTGTCCTGACTCATGGTGCTGTCAAATTTTTTGTCCAAGGAAATGGACAGACGAATCAGCAACCTTGGACTAATGGTTTGTGCTACTAAAGATGAGAATTTTCTTATAATAATGTTATTTATTATATACGGCATATTAAATCCATGTGAGTAATACATATATTTTAATCATTTTCTCTGAAACCGCTGAGCCAAATTGAACCAAAAGTGACAGCAATGGTCCTAAGATTTCAACTTTCTGGAGATCACTTGGACCTCAAGAAAGATGGCTTCCACATGGAAAAATTAAGTACTGTAAATTTGGAAATTATTGCGATGTTTTTATTATTGCGAAAAATGTGACAGGGTTGTTATCGCAATAATTTACTCACATTTTGGAATTTTTTATATGAATGAAGCGTGGTTTTTCTCAATATCACAAATGTTAAAATCGTATTTTGGTCTTAAATGACAAAATTGCAATAATAAATGCATGCAATAATTTCTGAATTTACAGTATATTTTCTGAAATCACAAAGTAAATTGGAATAAAACTTTGTATCAATAGAATGCTGCCACAGACAAACTTAACTTAACATAGGAAAATGGAAGAATATGGTGTATGCATCAATGAGACTTGAATAAAGGGAATAGGGTATTTGGTGAGAATTCTCTGTTTTCTTAGAGATCTCTTTCAAAGATTTTCTTTTTTCTTTTTTGATTGACTTCCATTTTGAAAGGAATTTTGAAATTCTTAGTAAATAACATATTATTATCAGTAGCTGATTCTAATTTTGTTTTTTTTTTTAATTATTATTTGATAATTGATGAAAATTAGTTGATGGCAAAATTATTTAAAGTTATTTAGACAAAAAGAATTCTTTATATTTTAGGAATAAAAAAATGAAAAGTTATGGTTTGAACATCAGTGAGACTTGAAATCCTATTGAATGAAGTAAATTCAACTTGCAACATGTGATGGTGGTTGTCCATTTGTTACCTTCGACAAAAAATTCTTTACTTTTTTTAGTTATTTATTAACATTCATTTGAAAATAAATTTTCAAAATTAATTTTTTGTCAATGAGCAATTTTTGATATATCGTTAGCTGATGCTCATTTGATTTAAACGTTATTTAAGTTTTTTTTTCAGATAACATTTGGATTGTCAATGAAATTAGTAAAAATTTATAAATTCTTTTAAACAAAAAAGTATTTCATTATTTGTTATTAATTAGTATTTGCATGAATTGTTGCCCAAAATGAGCAGGCATCTCGAAAATCAGCATTCCTGAAATGCATAAAAAAATCTACATTTTATTTCAGGCCTTTTTTCATTTTCTCTAACATGCCTGTTCAGATGGGGGATAACTCAATCAAATGGAATTAATCTTATTTTGAAAGGCTATTTTGTCAGTAATGGAATTGAAAAAAGTTTCCAGTAAGTTAGTTATGAAAATGAAAGGATATGGTGTATGTAACAATGAGACTTGAATAAAGAGAATAGATTCTGCAACATCTGGTCAGGGTTCTGAGTTTGTATATTAAAAACAGCACTTTCAAAGATTTTATTCTTTATTTATCGACTTCCATTTGGAAAGGAAGTTTGAAATTCTTACTCAATGAGAATATTATTAATCAGTAGCTGATTCCAAATGTTAATTATTTTTTCAAATGATTGTTTGATAATTGAAAAGTCATTTATGGCAAAAAAATTTACAATGGCTAAGTCATTAAGACACTTTTTTTTTATATTTTATGAATATGAAAATGAAAGGATATGGTGTAAACTTTAAATCCTATTGAATTGAATGAAGTAATGACAACATGCAACATGAGATGGTGGTTGTCCATTTGTAACCTTCAAGAAAAAAGTTCACTTTCAGAGGTTTTATTTTTTGTTTATTAACATCCATTTGGTAATAAGATTTCAGAATTAATTTTTAGTTGATGAGCAGGTTTTTATATAATCAGTAGCTGATGCCCATTTGGTTTAAATGTTGTTTAATTTTTTTTCTGATAACATTTTGATTGTTGATGAAATTAGTTCGACAAAAATTTATAAATTCTTTTAAACAAAATGTATTTCACTATTTGTTAATCGCTATTTGCATCAGTTATTGTTCAAATGAAAAGGCATCTCAAAAATGGCATTCATGAAATGTATAAAAAAAAATTATTTCCATTTATTTTAAAAAAAAAATTATCATTTTCTGATTATGTATGCCTGCTCAGAAGGGGGATAACTCAATCAAGCAATTAATCTTATTTTGAAAGGTTTTGTCAACGGATTTGAAAAAAAGTTTTCAGTAAGTTCTGACAATGAAGGATATGGTGTATGCATCAGTGAGATTTGAATACAGTAGATACTATAAATCTTGAGGGTTGTCAGTTTATAAGCATTTGAATATGAAAATGAAAGGATATGGTGTAAAAAATTGTTTAGTTGAAAAATTAGTTTATAACAAAAATTTCAAAAATTTTTAGACAAAAGATTTTTCTGTAGGTTATGAATATGATATAAAAGGATATGACTTATGCATCAACGAGACTTGAAATTCTAATTTAAAAAGGAAGGAAATACAATTTGCAACACTCTGGAAGTGTTCATTTGTTGATTTCAAGTTTTCTTTCAGATGTTTGATATTTTGTTCTTTTATTGACTTCCATATGGAAAGATTGAAATCATTTGTTCACCATAGAGAAATTTGTTACTTGGTAGCAAATGCTCATTTGGTAAAGTCACTTTTTCAACATAACATTTCAGTTGATGAAATGAGTGGGAACAAAATTTTAAAAAATTTTCAAAATTTTTATATTTCACTATTTGTTTAAAGCAAATAATGACAAAAGGGTTAAATTGTTTATTGTGAAAAGTAAGTATATCTTTGTCAGAGATGGAAAGCAGTTTTAAGCACTCCTGGCCCAAAGAGTCATCGTAAACTTTAAAGATCTTCTGACCTTGCCCGTCATTCAGAATGGCTGCCATAGCCGAATATAGTTTAAAATAGGATCCTATGTGGAAATTACTTAAAGATCTTGGCTGAAACAACTAGCAGTGGTCCTTAGGTGGATTCTCAGAATTATTTCTGATGACCCCACCCGCCATTCAAGATGGCTAACATTGTTAAAAATAGTACCATATGTAAAATTTATTCGTCTAAAACCACTGGCCAAATGGAACAAAGTTTGCAGCAATGTTCCTTTGTTGGTCCTCTTACAGAATTATATCCGATGACGTGGTCCGCGATTGAAGATGGATGCCAGAGCTGAACATAGTTTAACATAGGACCTAAGGTCGAAATCTCTGAAAGATCTTGTTTGAAACCACTGAGCCAGTTGGAACTTGACAGCAATGTTCCAGGTTGCCAGTCAAGATGGACATAGTCCAGATGGGCGATACAGGGTTCTGGGAGCCTCTAGTTTTACCGTGTAATTGAAGATGTGTGAAACCTGATTTGAAGAAGATTTGTAGGACAAGGCAGAAGACTGTATCAAAAAAAAAGGAAATTGAAAACATGTAACATAATGTTTGAACAATAAGTATCAGTGCATCAGTCATTGAAGCTTTCTATACACACTGCAGTACACAAAATAACAGAAAATCACAGTTAAAAAAAGTTCACAAACTTACAGCACAGATCAGTTTTTACAACAAGATTGTGATTAAGGGTAAACAAGGGAGGTAATTTTGATTTTTTTTTCTCTAAAATTAAAATGTGTA